>PYXC01000768.1:770000-807500 GCA_015244755.2 Tenualosa ilisha
GACATCATCCAGCACCCCAACCCTCTTCTGCTGATGGATGTGCTGTCATAAGTGACACAGGGGAATCGCGGGGAATGGGGCTGAAATATGGACGCCCCAAGCAGTGTGCCGGCAGGAAACGGACGGAGAAGCGGCCATGAGTTACGACGACATAACGGCACTCTTCATTATCAAACAAAGGCTGTTCTCATGGCAGGAATAAAATGCTGATAGCTCTGTCAGAACGGCGCATGTTTATGATTTCACCTGCCCACCTTCAAGGTACCTTCAGAAGTGTGTGTGTTTGGAGGGAGGTTACTTAATATTGTCGATGCATACTGGTCACCTTCCTGTGTTATTTGCCAGAGGGTCATGCAGTAAAGAACTCAAAGAAAGTGTGTAACTGCATACCAGCTATATCAGACAAATAAGTATATTGACATATGTTTTGATTGCTTCAGGGATATGGTACAAAGGAAGAGCAGGTTGTTTATCATTAAATTCTGACATACTCGTGATTAGACACTCAAGAGAAAAAATAACAACACTGAACATTAGTTTGCAGATGGAGCATGTTTAAGAAATTGACAGAATGTACACATGTGGTACTTAAAGGGGACGTAAAATGGATGAATGAAGTATTGGAGTATTCCTTCTGGATGAATAATCTCTATCTATCTATCTATCTATCTATCTATCTATCTATCTATCTATCTATCTATCTATCTATCTATCTATCTATCTATCTACCTGTTGCACCTTGTTCTCTGAAGAGAGATGTTCAACTTTGATTTAACAAAAATGGCTCAAGTGCACTTTTACAAGTCCAGTTACAACCTTATATTTAAACTGGGGATTAAAATGGCCCATTGAGACTAAATGGCTCCCTCGTTGGCAACCACAATTGAATTACAATTGATGTGGGACAAATGACATCACATGTAGGCTGTGTTCTAATTCGCTATTTTCATGACTATTTCTAAGATTTACTCATGAAGAGGGCCAGAAACATGTTTCTTGTTCATGCAAGCACTGTGGCCATGCACAACCTCTCCTAATTCAAAAAGGCCAGATGGAAATGTTTTTCTGTTCTATGTCCCCTTTAAATCCTGGTTTTAGAATTCACAATAGCAGTAGAGAAAAGGAAAAAAGTACAGGGAGAAAGAAAGAGAGAGAGATTAGACATTCTGTGTGATCACACATCAGCTGTCTCAACAGTCGCGGCATTCTTATTGACACGTCTTCAACATTTATTTAAGCTGAGACAGGGAAATGTGTTCTGTGGTTTGTGTGGTGCACAGACAGATCTAAACACCTAAAACTTTACTTTTCCTTTTAAAGGAAAACTCTGACAATTTTCAACCCATAGCCATGTTGTTTGAGATGCTACCAGTAATGCTACCAGTAGAAAAAGGAGAGAAAATATTACAACATAGACTATTCAAATAGTGATCCAGCAGCTGGCTAATCAGTGGGGACAAATTGACTCAGTTTCAGTATCAAGTGTACATTATTCAGTCTATGTTTTATGAATTTTTTTGGTCTAAGTTTTACTAATTTTGTTTTCCAAAATTTTCCCGCTGCCAGTATTCAGTGACCTCAACCAACAGGGCTTTGAGTTGAAAACAGGCAAATTCAGCATTACCTGACTTTATCAAACCAATGCATTCTGGGTTGAAAATACCAACAAATAACCAATGGGATTATGAACAAGCTTTCAACCCAGAATGCATTGTTGGCTGCTGTTGTCTGCAGCTGGCTTGATAAAGTCAGGCAATTTCAAATCCACCTGATGGCTAGAGTTTTTGGTTCTGGAAAGAAACCATTTACAGGTATGAACAGAATATCACGTCAAGGCCCACAGCCACCTAGATCTCTATGACTAGATCCATAAGACCAGGAACATTACTTTTACATATTCCATCATAAATCATTAACACATTGTAAATGAGACAATTAAGCAAGAACAAAACATTTATAAACATGTTTATATACAATTAATATATTAATGTAGGATGAATGTTTTATACATGTTTTATACTATGTATTAATTAAGCATAATGCCCTCGTAATATCTCATAGTATGTTGACTAGTGTTCCAGGTTCATTTAATGTCACTATATGTTAATTTTACAATTAGTACTATCATTACTGTGTGGACAGGCTCTTGTATATTTCTCCAGTGTATTTCATCATAATGCTAGGTGTTAATGGACTGACCTGAACTGACAACATTTTATTTCATATTCACATCTGATTATATCCATATATCAATCATTAGGATTAAAGCCTTTTTCCATCACCTTCATCACCTACTTCCCACTTTTAAATTCTAATTTTGTTATTAGCAGAGCGTTGCTGAGGCCCGGCCCTATAGAGTAACGTCATAGCGAGGATAACAGTAGCTAGGCTACTAACAGAAAATAAGTGGCCCCTTTCATGTCGCTCAAAAGAGCTTGTGTCACCCTTCTGCAAGCATTTATATGGTCTTCCATGCTACATAAAGTCAGTATGCATTGTTGATCTGACAGCTTGTTATATTGATGAGTGAAAGAAAAAAATCAAAAGGTATTGATTGATAATGTGTTGTAAACAGGAGTCACTGAAGGGTGAGAATGCATGACACAGTACGCATATCACTACTGCCCAAGATGCCCACTGAAAGAGGTAGATGTGTGTGTCTGTGTGTGTGTTTGTGTGTGTGTGTGTGTTTGTGTGTGTGAGAGAGAGAGAGAGTGTGTGTTTGATGTGTGTGTGTGTGTGTGTGTGTGAGTGAGAGAGAGAGAGAGAGAGTGTGTGTGTCTGTATGTGTGTGTGTGTATGTGTGTATGTGTGTAAGTGTGTGTATGTGTGTGTGTGTGTGTGTGTGTGTGTGTATGTGTGTAAGTGTGTGTATGTGTGTGTGTGTGTGTGTGTGTGTGTGTGTATGTGCGCACCTTACCATATAAGTGGTGATAATAATGAAGGCATGACCTCGGCAATATGCATTGTTTTTCTATAGCCCTTTATCACAGCAGTAAGCTCATGCTGATATCTAATGTTAAATATAAATCTTTGAGCTCTGATTTGATTACTTATTTCTCTTTGAGGAGATGACTGTCACACAGTTCTCCCACGTCATCCGTCATGGGGGATGTGTGTGTTTGTGGTGTGTGTGTGTGTGTGTATCGGCCTGATGGCAGACAGAATTAAAGCAAGGAACATGCTGGGACTCACACACGTGGCAGCAGTGGGCCATGGATGATGGAGAATATGAGTTGTGTGTGTGTGTGTGTATGTATGTGCATGTGTGTGTGTCTGTATGACATTATGGAAAACTTGTGCTTTATTGTCTGTTATTATGTAAGTTTCCTTGAAACACAGCACACATACTAAAGCACAAATTGTTAAATCATGTTACTTTTTCTCATATGTCTACTCTCTCTCTCACACACAGACAGTCTCTCTTCATTTGATCTCATCATTTTATCCTGTCTTTCAGTACAAAGAACATTGGTGTGTGTGTGTGTGTGTGTGTGTGTGTGTGTCTGTGTGTGTGTGTGTGTGTAATAGTTTGTGTGTGTGTGTATATGATGTGCCAGACCATGATGTGCAAGACCACAATACATTTACAACATACCACCTAATTTTGATGCAACAGCCCAGAACACAGAAATGACAAATCAAATTTTCATGCAAATGAATCCAGGCTAAACATCAGTAACAATCCCTACACCATGTGTGGAGAGTCCTGTCTCTCCCTGTCATTTTTAATGGTCCACTGACATGGAATCATTTCTTTGAGGGACCTGTGTGTGTGTGTGTGTGTGTGTGTGTGTGTGTGTGTGTGTGTGTGTGTGTGTGTATATATATATATATATATATATATATATGTATGTGTGTGTGTGTGTGTGTGTGTACGCCTGGGTTTGGAGATGTATTCTGTCAGTGTACTGCCTGTCACTGCAAAGATGAAGGTGTGAGTTGTGTCAGGTGTCAGGCAGCCTGAGTCATCACCATGATTTAAGGTGTTCCTCGCTCCGGAGTGATAAGGCAGAACATAGGAATTTAAATTATAATGCTGGTGTTTTCAAGAAGGCATTCAATATGTGCTGCTGAATTTGAATGTAATCATTAAAAAAAAAAAATAGTGGTCATGAAATGGAAAATTTCTATTTTGATGAATTGATTTTCTGGTTGAGTCCACCACACTCTAGCCTGCTGTCAGGTGGGAAGTAAGACACTTACATCAAAACCATACTGGAACGCCTGTCACAATTAGACTAGTTTTAGCAGGAATCTAAGAAAACTTCATCACATTGATAAATTATATGTGTGGTGATTGTTCAAAGGAAAAGACAAGCAAACCTATAAAAACATGTTATGGCATTTCACCTCTAGATGCAGGCAACAATGATTTTTTGTGAAAATGAGGAGGTAAATATCACATTTGAAGTGAGTTTGTTTGAGAGCTGCTAGCATGTTTTCTAGGCACGTCACTTGGCAGTACACTAACTCATCAATCTCCAGGGTGTCTCTGATGACCTCTCAATCCAGGCAAAAGCAATCAAGCCCTGATTGCATCAGCATGCGGGAGTGGACTTAGCCTGGGTTGAAGAGGGTGTTTGTGACTTGATTTGGGCTGTTGATAGATAAAATAACTGGTGACTAATGAAATCAGAGGGTATATTTTTTGCCATTTAAAATTAATGTTCAAGACAACTTGACCTTGAAAATGTCCTTGCAAACACCACTTGCTCCTATTATTTGGTTTGATAGAATTCAATTCAAAAATGTTTTTGTTTGTTTGTTTGTCTCATTTTTGTTTCGTTTTTCAACTAAAGAAATTTAATCTAAATCCAGTTTTTGTCCAGAAGCAGAATTTGGCCACACACTTTTTTAAGGATTAGGAGAGAGGACAAGATCTATAGGAAGTTGAAAGAAATATTTTGGTGGCTTTAATCTGTGGCTACTTTTCTGGGATGGAAAAAATTACGCACAGTCCAGTTTAGGGTAACTACTCAATCTTTGTCAGGCAAAATATTTATCAGTAAAATTAGGCTTACTGTTAGTTATAATTAGTTACAGTAATAGTACTAGTAGTTACAGTTGTTAACAGTAGAGTATTATTGTTTTCAGGAAAATTGACTTAAGTGTCTGAATACTAGTCGTTTTAGTGTATTTGTGTATTTTAGTGTATTTGGATTTTTTTATTTTTTGTTTTTTGTCCCACATGTCAATGTACAGAGAAAAAAGGACATCCTAAAAAGGTGACAAACACAGAAACACGTTACAGAAGTGTGAGTGTGTCAGAGGAAAGAGGTGAAGAAGAGACGGCAAGAGAAAGAGAGGCGAAGAAACAGGGAAAGGGAAAGAAGTGATAAAGGGAGGCAGAGAACAGGGCAGGGAAATGGTGTGAGGAATCAGTGTGTGTGTGTGTGTGTGTGTGTGTGTGTGAAGTAGGTCGTGCTGTCTGTGTAATGATGCTAGAGTCTGCTGGCTGGTTGCCGCGTCTGTCTGTGTGCCCTGTAATAACCCCAGTTGCCTGGTGACACAGTGACACACTGCCCTGTTAGAGAGCCATCACATCAGGTTGCAGCCATACAACAGAGGCTCAATGACAGAACTGTGTGTGTGTGTGTGTGTGTGCGTGCGTGCGTGCGTGCGTGCAGGCGTGTAAGTGTGTGAGTGTGTGTATTAGTGTGTGTGTGTGTGTGTGAGAGACGCTTGGTGTACATGTCATTTCTTGCAAATGTGCTAATGTGTGTGTATTTGTGTTTTTATTGAGAGAGATGGAGTGTGTGTGTGCGTGGATGTATGAGAGTGTTTATTTGTCTCCGTGTGGTGCGTGTGTTTTTGTGTATGTGTGTGTTTGTGTGTGTGCGTGCATGCGTGTGCGTGAGAGAGAGGGAGAGAGAATGCATGGTGTGCGGGTCTGTCATTTCTTGCAATTGTGCTAATGTGTGTGTATTTGTGTTTTCAGCGAGAGAGGTGGAGTGTTTGTGTGCGTTGGTGTATTTGTATGTTTATTTCTCTTTGTGTCATAGTTGTGTGTGTGTGTGTGTGTGTGTGTGTGTGTGTGTGTTTGTGTGTGTGTGTGTACACACTGTCAGGTCATCATCCATCAGCTCTCCCACCCCTCTTCCCTCCAGAGGAAGCAGACGGTGGTGTGTTGGGGTTGAGCCCAGTGCCAGAGGACAGACGGAAAAAAAACGGGCAAATCAAATGAGATTCCCCGAGCTGAAGGGTGGCCTGTGGGCACCCAGGGTCTGTGCCAGCCAGACGGGCACCCGGGCGCCTTCGCCACAAAGAGCCTGACAGTAGGGCAATGAGAGAGGCCCAGGCGGCATCTAATGACACGTACACATACATGTACACGTACACATACATCCGTTCGAACAACACTTCAGTCAGGACAAGGAACAAATTAGTTTCCATCAAGCTATTAATTGCATTCTCTGAAATCATTTGATAGGCGTTGAATGCACATTATTTTAATCAGGATCCGTCTGACCTCATGAAATCTTTGAAGTGCTCGAGCAATTGGTGTCTGGCCAAAGATGACAACGACAAGCAACACGTACATCATGTGTTTGCATTCAGTACTTTTACAGCATATTCTCATTTTTATTTAGTGCTGTTATCATTTTCAGTACAGTGGTTGCTGTAAAATTCACAAATGACTGAATTTCACAAGTGTTTTGAGGTAAGTACCAGTATGAATAACAGATGTGACTGCTCCTTTTCCTTGGTGTGTGTGTGTGGGTGTGTGTTTTGTCTTGTATGTGTGTGTGTTGTGTCAGCCTCACTTTACCTGTCACACTCATCTTGGCAATAATCTTGGCACGTGTAGACACTTAGTGGCAATGTAATACAGACTGGCAAACCCTGCTGCTGGCATGGTTTTTAGACACACACACAGACACACACACACACACACACACACACACACACACACACACACACACACACACACACAGACACTCTGCACAGAGATTGAGAGAGAGAAAGAGAGAGAGAGAGGGAAAGAGACCCACCCCTTTCTAACCAAGGTGCGCATCACAGATGGTACTGCATGTTGATTGGCTGAGAGAGTAGCCTGTTTTGCATGTTGGGATGGCAACAGCCCAAACAGTGGCCCTGGCCATGGGCACTCGGAGCTTGCTGACACGGCCTCTCTTGTAGGAACAGGAACATAATCAATAAGACATGTCCAGTCTGCGGTCCCCCTCTGTCTCTTTCACCCATCTCATTCATGTCTAGACATGCTGTCCGCTTAAATGGACATCTGATTGTTGTTGACAAAGAAGGGAAGCCTGTAAGAACATGGAATATATAAGATATGACATAATTTTTCAGTTAGTTTGATACAATTAATGGACTTGCATGAATAAACTATTGTGCATAGTGTGCATGGCTGTTACAAAACTAGGGGTTATGATTTCAACATTAACTGTATCAATAGGCCAATAATATGTAACAATATATACATTCATAATATTTTACAGTCATTGGATTTCACTGAGAAGTGTGTTTTCTATACGTCTATACAGTACAGTGTTTGGAATAGATATGAGTGGTTTCAATGCATAGGTACAGTACATGCCATGTGTGAGTATAATATCAAGCAATATGAGGCTCTAAATACATTTCAGTGGCAAATTGCTTACCCTTGTGTGTGTGTCTCTTGCATTATGGGTGAGTTTGATAATAAAAAATATATTGCAAAAACATGCCATATAGAATACACATGCTTGCTCAGAATAACAGCAGATCACATTAAAGGCTCATATTTGTGTGTGTATGTGTGTGTGTGTGTGTGCGTGTGTGTGTGTGTGTGTGTGTGTGCGTGTGTGTGTGTATGTGTCAGAGAGAGTGTGTATGTGGACATCACACAGCCGGGAGGAGCCTTAGAGAGTCTACTCCACTTCTGAAACAGTCTCCCAAGAGGAATAACAGTGAGCCGGGAGATGAAAGCAACTGGAATCAAAACGAGCTTCGTCAGACACCAATATCCCAGATGTGCATGTCTGTGTGTGTGTGTGTGTGTGTGTGTGACACATGGTACTGTTTGATATAGTCTGACAGGTGAAATAAGCAGGTTGGATCTAAAGTGAAAAAATAGAGGAATGCACCTGTGTATCAGAAAGACACACACATCTGGCATCGTCTGGGCATCCGTCATAAAAACAGACAGCACTGGTCTGTCACACACACAAACACACACACAAACACAAACATACTCATACAAGTGCACACACACACACACACACAATAACAATACATTCAGTCAAATGAGCTTACACAGTTTGCTGTCCGCGGGGAGTGTCACTCTGCCAAGCCAGTGTGGAGCTCTGGGGCGGTGTGATTTCTCTTGGACTGTGAGAGGCGGTGCGCTGGAGCCTCTCTCAGACATACAGACAGACCCTTCAGATACACATCAGTCTGGTTCAAATCCTCTGGTGACAAAATCTCCGCTGGCAGAATGGGGAGGATAGAATTCCCCAGGGTGCACCTGGGCATCAGGTGACGTGCCCAGGTTTGAGTGGCAGGAGTGTCCTCCGGTAGCATCATCTCCAAGCTGTGTGTGTGTGTGCAAGAGAGATAGAGACAGAGAAAGAAAGATGGTCTGAGTGTGTGTTTGTGTGAGAAACGGAGTGTGAGAGTGTGCGTGTTTGTGTGTGTGTGTGTGTGTGTGTGTCCTGTCCAGTAGGTGAGAGACGTGCCGATGGTCCCCGCGTGAGAGTCTAGCCAGCCCTGGGTAGCAGCCCGTGAAGTGATCCCACAGGTCTGTCTCTTCTCCTGTTTCCTGTCTCCTGACTCCCCAGGGGGTCCCATGGACAGGAGAGGGGAGCAGAGAAGAACAGAGGAGAGGAGCAGAAAAGAGAGAAGAGCAGAGCAGATGAGGGAACAGTGGATGAAAGGAGAGCAGTAAAGAGGGGAGGAGGAGAGAAGAGGAGAAAAGAGTTGTCGTCCCGAGGAGCAGTGAAAAATAGAGTGGAGAGTGGTTGCCCGTCGTATTCTGGTATTCTGCCACTCCAGCGAGCGACACGCAGCCAAGATCCTGACAAATTCTAATCCCCCCCCACTGTGTGTGGGGGAAATCTGCTGTCTCTCTAAGTGCCTCGTGCCCCCGTCGCTCCTGGAAGCAGAGTTTCAAGTACAAAAATCGGAGCAAAATAGGAAAAAAGAGCAATAATATGGAAGTCACCACTTCTCTTCAACCTAAAAGAAATACACAAAAACACATATGCATATTCTTTAGCAATTAAAATATATATATATTGTGCACAATGAATGAATGTGTGTGTTGGGGTGTGGATGTGGGTATGTGTGTGTGTGCATCACCGGCGAGTATTCACACGTACAGTAAGATCTAGCTGTGAGCATGAGTACAAGTGTGTGTGTGTGTGTGTGTGTGTGTGCACGCGCACTGGCACTTTTTTTCCGACAGCAGCTTCCAGTGGCAGAAAGGGAGAAGTGAAGTGAGCAGGTGTGTATGTATGTGTGTGTACGTGCGGGTTTGTGCACGTACGTGGGCATTTGTGTGTGTACGTGCGTGTCTGTGTGTGCGTGTGCGCGTTTGTGTGTGTGTGTGTGTGTGTCGGCACAAGTATCAGTGCAGGCGGTTCCAGAGAGTGGTACTCACTCTGCACTTTAGTGCTCGCTGTTTCAGTCTTGGCACACGGCTCCCCTCCTCTCCCCTCCCCTCCTACAAAGCCCACTGATCGTCTGAAATGAATCGACCGAATCGACTGAAGCCTCGTCTGGATATTTGTTTGCCTGTCTGTCTGTTTGTTTGTTTGTGTGTTTGTTTGAGTATCAGTGCCAACAGGTCAGGCAGTGGCATGGAGGTCTCTCTCCTTCCTTGGAGAGTATCACAGAAGAGGTTAGGGTCAGGAGGAATAAGCCGGAGAAAGAGGCATAAGATAATTATTTTATTTCTGTATTATTTGGTTTTACCATGCTGAGACGTAAATTCTTTTCTAAGTGAGCCCTGCCATTGAAAGGCAGAAACAAAAAAAAGAAAAAAGAAAGGAGTCAAAGACAGAAAAGAAAAGAAAAATTAAATACAGAAAAAAACACAAAAACACAACATGGTGAAAACAACTTAGAAGCAATCACAGTACATGATACGTCTGGTGCACACAGCTACTCAACTCTGTGTGTTTGTGTGTGTGTGTGTGTGTGTGTGTGTGTGTGTGTGTGTGTGTGTGTGTGTGTGTGCGTACGTGTGAGTGTTACTCACACACTTTCATTGAAAGGTGCTGTTCCACAGGCACTAGCTGGATGGCAGCAGCAGTCCTTGATATTGGCAGAGCAGCACTGGGCATGCACACACACACACACACACACACACAGACAGACACACACACAAACACACTGGCAGCCCTTCCCACTTAGGCACTAACACATGCCATCCACATCAAACATCTACAGGATTCTTAAAATGTTAAAAATTAATAGCAAATTAAGTTTAAATAAGGTTATTCAGAAAGGTAAAGGCTATAAATATAATGTTTCTTTTCATATTTTGTGTTTATACAAGCAGTTTTTTGTGTTATTTATTGTCACACACATAGAAGTAATGGTGTGAGAAACGTAGTGAAGCTCAACATCTGTGTATCTTTGCATTATATATTTATCTGTCTTGGTTGCACATTTTGTGGTAATGTAATTTGAGCTGGTTTACAGTAATCCTGGGAGCAGATAACATCACTCTATCCATGTTGACTGCTGTGTCTGAGACTGTGTTTGTCATGCACAGCGCCAGACAGCTGAGCTCTCTCTCCCCCTCTCTCTCTCTCTCTCACACACACACACACACACAAACACACACGCACGCACGCGCGCACGCACACACACACACACACTCACACACACACACACGCACGCACGCACGCACGCATGCACACACACACTCACAAACACAGTCAGACATTAGTATTCCGCCGCAGGGGGGCGGGTGTGTGACGCGTGGGGGAGTGGAATTGTTGTGTCTGGAGCTGAGTCTTCAGAATGATGTATCAGCTAAGACATGCAGGCAAACACAAACACACACACACATACACACACACACACACACACAGAAAGCATTTCAGCCCATGCAATATGTATTCTACAAGCACACATAGGCATACCATGTATACAAGCACATTTCCATATGTTACAGTATACTTGTGTGCAAACTCAAAGATCATCACTACATCACATACACACTGGATTGCTTTCATTATTCTGTCAAATGAAAACCAGAGAAATACAGAATAACTATGAGTGTATGTGAGTGTGTGTGTGTGTGTGTGTGTGTGTATGTTTAAGTAAAATAGCTTAAAGACACTATTGGTCTGCTATTGCTATAGGACTTTATTTCAATTTTTATGATTGTGGATTGTGGCTTTTTTGTGGGTAGGAGAAATCAGTTTAAATGAGGTACCCTGAACACACGCAGAAAATTGTAAGTAGTCTACCTGAGCTTGCGATCAGTGGATTGAGATCAGCTAACTGCGGTCAGCTAACTGTGGACAGCTAACTGTGGACAGCTAACTGCGGTCATCTAACTGCGGTCAGCTAACTGACATCCACAATCCATAGCATTCCTGTCATTTAGCCCTGTTTTATGTTTTTCTTGATTGTTCTGCAACGAACTCAATCCTTCTCTTCCCTGGCACACCATGTCTACCAAGTATCCTCTCAAGCAGTGAGCACACACACCCACACCCACACACACACACACACACACACAAATACACACACACATATTTCAAGTCTCTGGATGAGATCAGGGTCCAAACCTGCACCAAGCCCTCGTCAGGATACAGCCCCACTGTACCTGGAACAGTTCCCCTCTATATGAAGTCCATAATTATAGACAGCATGCAAAAACGTGTTTGAACACCTGCGACTGGTTTGGGCCCACCCCAGCAAACAGGAAGTGAGGTTTTCCACCCTCACCTAACCCTTCCTTTGAGAGATTGCTGATGATGCTTTGAAACAGTGCTCCTAGTGTAGTACCCAGAGGGGAGTGGCATCCTCTATGGAGCATGCAAAGAGGAGGAAAATCCTAGGTAGGCATGTGTGTGTATGTGTGTGTGTGTGAGTGTATGTGTGTGTGTGTGTGTGTGTGTGCAAGTGGAAGGGAAACTCTAGCCATGCCTATGGAGCACAAACCTAACCACTCAATTTCATCCTTAATTTAACTCTGCTTACTTCATGACACACATAAGGAACTGGGAAGGGTTTGACCACAGCTAGGCTTGACCATAGCTGGCCACTTCAAGTGGGATTCATTTACTTTCAACATACCAGTCAGAACATTCCTCTTATACTCGGTCATTCGAGATTCCTTTGGACTTCTAAAGATTCACACTTTTAGTTCAAGTCTGTTTTTCATCTAGCTAGATTTCCCTCTATCTCTTTTCCTCATGTCATGTACATTCCAAGTGATCAGATCTGTGTGTTGTGAATTTCTATTTTCGGTAACCAATGTCTCTACAAAGGCTGCGCAACTCCAGGAGAAATAGTGGCATTCAAAGAAAGAAAGAAAGAAAGAAAGAAAGAAAGAAAGAAAGGAGAGAGAGAGAGAGAAACTGAAGAAAGTGAGAGAAACAAGCAGAGAAGGAAGGGAGTGTTTTGCGTAAGGGATAGAAAAGGAAAAAGTGTAATAATATATAAACAGTGAAACAGTGGTGCAGGAATACACACACACACACACACACACATATATATATATACACATACACACATTATATAAACAATAAAATTGAATGTAGAGGCACTGATGTATCTCATTTCAGGTTAAGTGTCCAATATCTTGTCACTTATGAGGGGTTGATGGAAAACTCAGTAATAACGTTACTTTGTTTTAGCATTTTGATGCTCTCAGAACTGACAAGGCACACACTCACACCCTATCAAAGAGAGCCTATCAGTGAGTAAGTATCAGTGTGTCTGTGACTAAGTGCGCGTGTGTGTGTGTGTGTGTGTCACCACTGATACTCAGGATCTCAGCTCATTAGTGTGTTTATTTGCAGGGGCCATCAAGCGCTGACTGGAATCCACTGCTCCATAAAAACGATGATGCCCCCTGTGCGACATCATCATTTGTCTTTCCGACCTTTTCATCACATTCTAGTCACATCATAACATAGTCTCTAACTAACCTGCTGGAGGTCAAAACATGTCTAGATGGTGTGACCTGCAATTATCCTGATATGGGAATGGTCATTTTCTACTCTGTTCTGTCCACTCTAAGAATCTGTAATCATGGAATTATGTGATTATAAAGTACCTTTACATGTGTTTTTGTGTGAGCTGATATGTTTAGATGCATTTGAAGTGGTTTTATGTGTTTACATGTTTGCAGTGTGTGTGTGTGTGGTGTGTGAGGGTCTGTGTCATGTATCAAACCATTTCAGTATACAGCGTTCCAGAAATAATTTAATGCAGAAAGCCTTTTAATGTATCAGATGTTTTGTAATTCACTGTAAAGCTTGGGGATGATTTGGAGAAGGCAGTTCTTGGCGAACAAACATTTACCTCGAAAAATGTAGCATGTTTGTACCAAAAATGATCTCATTCAAAAATATAACACAGTCTCCTCCAGAATTGGCTGTAACTGAACTTGAGCTAATTTCTGCATTGACTCTCGGGAATAGTTTCACCCCTGACCCCTTTCCCATTAACATGCTCTGACTCATACTCTGACTGAGTCCTGTAACCTCATGAAAACACCATGTATTCATAGTTCACAGTCCATATTCATAGTCCAGTCTGATGATGACGCTATATAATTCTGCTAAATTCAAAAATCTTTTTTTTTTTTTTTTTTTTGGTTTGAAGTGTTGTTTTTTTCATTACAAGTTGACCAGTATAATCTATAGTTTGCATGCTGTAATTTTACATTAACCATAACAATCATTTCCACAAGCGCCACACCCATTCTCCGGTTGATGAAAAGCACATCCATCCTCATCTTATAGCCTGCTAACACACACACACACACACACACACACGCAGACACACGCAGCCACACACAGACACACACACACATACACCCCCTAAATCCAAATATGTTAATAGCTTTTCACCAAAAAAAACTTGGGTACTCGAACACTCGCCAAGTTGCCATGACAACCATTCCAGACTCACCGAAAAAGAGGAGGTCCTGGCAGCAAATCACACATGTGCCGAAAACACTTCAAAAATACGCCTGTCCAATGGGGTGGGCCGAGCCCATGTGTGTGTGTGTGTGTGTGTCTGTGTCTGTGAGTGTGTGTTTGTGAGAGTGTGTGTATGTGTGTGTGTGCATGTGTGTGTGTGTGCACGCTCGTGCACGTCCTTTGATATGCAGAGTGCCATGTCTTCCAAGAATGGGGGCAGATGCCACCTCCCAAAAAATCAGCAGGGAGGATTCAGTTTTCAACCAAACAGGAAGATGAATCAAACAGTCATCAATATTTTATATTTCTGCTGTTGCTGACAAGCCAGACATTACTAATACCTGAAAGTGACATGCTTTCATTATTTAAAAAAAGTCTTGATTATTTATGCTTTTTGAATGTAAAATTATATGTACTGTATGTGTTTTTTTCCTCTCTTTTTCATGACTATTGTGTGCAGTGAGTGAGAGTGCACCCATTGAGAACATGCCACTGTTTGTTTAGATGTATTTGTTTCATTTAAACCTATTCTAATAGAAATGGTCAAAACATCATAAATTAGTGTTTGGTCAAAACTAAAATGTGTGTACAACCCATAATATCTGTGTATCACATGCATGGACAGAACACGTCTTACTGTCATTGCAAGTGTGAATATGAAATGAGCTTATGCAAATTTTCACTGACTCTGTAATAAAAAAAAAAAAAAAATCAGATATTCACACATTGTACAGAAAACATGTTGAGGAAAGGGGGAAAACATGTTGTTTCAGGTTGTTCTTAATTTATTATTCAGGCTGTAATTGCTAGCTTGGAATTGTACTTGGAATTAATCTCATTTTCCCAAAGGTAGAAGCAATGACTTGGTCTTTTGACACACTCTGCTTGCCATAGTTTGCATAAGATAGGCAACAAATGAGCTAATATTCCTGCCTTCAGCGTTGTTTTGGTCCACATCAGCATCAGTGAAAAATAAATAAATAGCACGGAGAATTTATAACATGATTCTAGCATGCCTTAGCCAAGATAATAACATATATTGGAGGAATATGTTTTCCTGGTACTTTACTTGCATTATTTATACACTACTTGATCATGTTTTTACCCTCTGGAACAATTTTATCTTGTGTGTGTGTGTGCATGTGTGTGTGTGTGTTTGTATAGCATTTCTATATGTGGGGGTATGTGTGTGTGTGTGTGTGTGTGTGTGTGTCTTTAGGGTAAAAGCTTTTCATCCTCACACATCTACCCACAATGCAATCTGCTCTCCAATTTTACCAAGGGGCAAACTGACCTGCAAAGCAGCTTCCCCATTTGGGATCAGCACTCCCATCCAATCAGCATCCTACCCTGCTGCTGTGCATCGTCTCCATGGTATTCTGTGTACCTGTGAAGATATGCACCATCACAACAATTTGTCTATACTTTATATATTTGTATTATATTATGTTTTTAGGAAGGCCTGGTAAACAATCTGCATGTTGTTTTGTTTTTATTGATTTATAGGGAGTTGTATGAGTTAATGGAATGAAGGCTTTGTATGTATGGAAGAGAATATATTGTTAAAATGTACTGTATTGTACCATACTAAAAAAGAAAAAAAGTGAGGTTATCAGACAACACTGTCAATAAGTAACATTGCATAAAGTGTAGTAGGTAAGGTGTGTGGTTTATACATGTAGTTCAATATATTTGGCTGTTTCTACATTGCAAATATTGCTCTGAAACAATCATTTCCCATATAGTCGATAGTAGAGTGATTTTATGCTATGCCCCTCATGCCAATGGACGTCTAATGGAGACTTTCCAGTCTGCAGTGAATGGGGCATGGCAGTGTGGAATGGGGCATAGCTGCACTGGGCTGAGGAAACAGAGATGAGTTAGACCCATGAAACCATCTCATGAAACCAGCTATGATTGTTTCACCTTCATCTTCATCACAGGAGGGGTCACCATTACAGAGCCTCCTTCTCAGGTCAGTGAGTTTACCCATGGTGACTTGAGATGTGTGTGTGTGTGTGCGTGAGTGTGTGTGTGTGAGTGTGTGTGTCTGTGTGTGTTGGGACCATAATCAGACTGTTGTAATGAAGGTGTCTGACAGTAGCGGTCCTCAGCGGGGTAGCAGGTGCCCCCCCTACTAACACAGTCTGACTTCCTCATAAAGCAAAGCATGCTGGGTACCACCCCAGGAAACACATGCCAACCCCGCTCCAGTCCCCTCACATGCCCGCCGCCGCCCTGGCGATGCCCAAACACTGTCCCAGGCAGACATGCCACCCCGAGTTGGCCTGTGCCCTTTTGCTGGACTTAATGCCATGTGAATGGCATTTGAACGAGCCGCGGCCCTGGGCCGTGTATGTAGGTCAGAGCCAGTGGAGGCTTCCTGATACTCAGCTCTTTTGCCAGCTCTGAGAGCGGAGATCTCCACTTACTTCTGATCTCTGCAGGATCTGCTGAAGCAGCATAAAGATGGAGGTGGCATGTCAAAAAATGGCTAACATGACTTCATAGTTCTGTTCTTTTTTTCCCAGCAGTATTCTTTAGGAACAGTATGAACGTTATGCAGTAGTTTCACTATGTAGAGCATATGGAAAATGATCGATTTCGAAAATGATAATTATTCCAATATCTAAACCCAGAGATGGAAAGGCAGTTACAGTGTAGTGTGAGTGTGTGTGTTTGTGTGTGTGTGTGTGTGTGTATGAGTGTGTGCATTCTCTGGTGTCATCTCACTGTAGGATAGATGAGACAGATGCCTGGGGGGTGGAAGGACCCCTGACCACGCTTCAGGTGGCATATGTCTGAAACTGTATGTGTGTGTGAGTGCGTGTGCTGTGTTTGTGGCTGTGAATGTGTGTGTGTGTGTGTGTCTGTGTGTGTGTATGTATGTGTGCATGTGCTGTGTTTGTGGCTGGGCAGCTGAGGTCTTTCTTTCCCTGTGGTGCTCATTAAGCCAACAGCTCATTCCTACAAACACACACATACACACACACACACACACACACACACACACACACACTGTTTGCTGAGAGACAGCTCCTGAAGTAGAACATGTGTGTGTGTGTCTATGTGAGTCGTGTAGAGGTCACTCCAGCTATCCAGCATTTGACAGGTAATGGCATCCTCTGACCAATGTTCTGTGTTTGGCCGTGATTGGCCAGCCACCAGCACACCACGCTGATGGACTGGTCAGATAAAGTCCCCACAAGGCATCATTCACTGTTCTCGGCTCATGTACTGGCTTCTAATCCACCTCCAGAGAAACCTGAAAAAGGCTTTGTGCATAGGCCTAATGTCTCTTAATATCAAGCAAACAAGCATCCCATGTGTGAGTGCATGTGTGTGTGTGTGTGTGTATGTGTGCATGTGTGCGTGAGAGAGAGTGTGTTTGCATGTGTGTGAGTGTGTACGTCTGAAGAGCGGTATAATAAACACTAAATGTCTCCTCCTTGATTTAAATCTAAGTTAACATTCTTGCTTGTGTTTTCTTTAAAAGCCTCATTCAGAGAGAGAGAGAGACCCTTTGCAGCACCTCTCGCTAGGCTATGCATAAAACATGGCTCACACTGCACGTAACCAGCAAAGCACTACTTTTTAAAAACACAAAACACATAACAAACATGCCACTGAGGACTGGGATTTGCTCAGATGCATTATGGATCCAGGAGAGCTGAGAGCCTGGCTGCCTAAATGCAATGTAAAGTGGGGCATGCTGAGCTGCTCAGAGTAAACAGGGCTATGGGTTGGCTTGTATTAACCAGCATGGCTATGCTAATTCCACTCTTCCCCATACTCCACTGTCTCATAATAAACACGTCCACAAGCCCCAGGCAGCAGACTATTACAAATATGATTTGTTTGTTTACACAACAAACAGGCAACAGTGGCACCAGTACTCGGCATTTATCACGAGTAAACAACAAAAGAGCACATAAATTAGCATGGTAAAATATTTTTTTTTAAGTCTGAAAATCAATTATATATCCAGGGTTGTGGCGCAGGGTAAATTAAGGTAAGTGTGTGTGTGTGTGTGTGTGTGTGTCCTCATACCTTTATCAGTCTGTATCAAAGTTGAGTCTGCTTTGGTTTTAGAGAAGTGAGTGTATATGTGTGTCCTTGTGTGTGTGGTGTGTGTGTGTGTGTGTATGTGTGTGTGTTTGTGTGTGTGCGTGTGTGTGAAAGACATCAGCTTGTCATGGTCAAGGCAGCTTTGTCCTCCTCCCTCCTCAAGATGTCACTCTGGCTTCCAATTACCCAGGCAGCAGAGGGTCCCCAAAGCTCAGCAGTGTCAGGCCGGTGGGGCAGCAGGGTCCTGGGGGGTCATCACCCCCTGGGTGTCCCAGCCTGACTGCCTGCAGCCCACGGCTCCTCTGTCCACTGCCAGACAGGACCTCAAAGACCCCCACAGACACAGTTAGGCCCATGAGCCCATCAGTCAGAGAGTCCCCACGTGCCCAAGGCTCCCAGGCACACAAACAAACACACACACACACACACACACACACACACACGCCCATCAAGTCTGAAGGTGCCTATATCCCTAAGGCTTGTTGATGAGTGTGCTTGTTGGGTTTTTGCACCTGTGTGTGGTGTGTGAGAAAGAGGGAAAGGAAGACTAGTTATACAGTAACATACAGTAACAGAGACATGGCAGAGGCCAGAGGGGGGTGAAGAGTGAGATGGAAAAGGTAAAGGAAGAAAGATATGCATACCCCCCCCCCCCCACACACACACACACACACACACACACACACACACACACACCAGATCAGGCAGTGGGAGTGAGAGAGATGGAAGGAGAAAAAAAGAAAAAGTGATTGACAAAGACAAAGGAAGATGGAGAGAGGAGGGGTTTGCCCCTGGTGCAGGATGTATTTGCATGTGAGTCTCCCTCTTGGCGGCATCTCGACTCCAATGAAGCCTTTCCCCTCACTCTCTCTCTCTCTCTCTCTGGGCCTCTTGCTTTCTCTCTGTGTCTGCTGCACCAGAGCCGGCTCTGAGCAAGTGAGAGATCAGCTTTGAGACCATTGGCCTGGAAGAACACACACACACACACACACACACACACACACAGTGGGGAGCAACACTTTGATCACAACTCCATTTATGAGTAAAATATTTGTGTGTGTTTGGGTGTGTGCGTGTGAGAGAGAGAAGGGGAGAGACAGAGAGAGAGAGGAGAGAGAAGACACTTTAGAGAGGACGGAAGAAAGAGGAGAGAAAAAAAAGAAAGTGAAAAAGTGGGGGAGAAAAAAGAGAGAGAAATTGAGACAAAATAGAATGAAGCAGTGAAAAGAGAGTGAAAGAGTGGAGTCAGTCAGCATGTTATTGTACCTTCATTTCCAATCTGACTCCTCAGCAAAAAATATAAGCAGATGCAATACATGTAAACAGGGGAATTATGGGAATTAGGAATACTCACCAACAACACCTGGAATACCTACACCCCCCACACACACAAACACACCTTCCCCCACTCACACACACACACACACACACACACACACATACAACCTGAAAAGCGCACACTATCCAGCTTTTTATTATTGCAGGAGGTACTCAATGCATAGCAATTGGGCTGAAATAATAGCATCCCAGGATAGCACAAGCTCATTGGAAATGCACGCTTTCATTTCATCTGATGATGTCCACTCATTAAGCTTTTGTGTTTTCCTCTGCGCACTTGCACACAATCACATCTCAGAATCAGGAATAGGGAACACACACACATACACACATACATACACATACACATACACACACCCTGCACGCTCATCAATTAGCTGGCGTGCATAAATTAGCACGTGCGTTAGGGAGCGCTAGCGTGCAAAGGTTATCATGAAGGAAGCTTTATGGAGGAGGCTAATTAAACCACTAGAGAGCAGAGCATCCGGCGGCCGACGTGTAGGTCTGGCCATCTGACGGCAAGGGTAGGAATATTTATGGGCCCTACGCTGAGGAGAGAGTGAGTGGTGCAGGGGGACGAGAGAGAGAGGGAGAGAGAGAAGATGTGTGTGTGTGTGTGTGTGTGTGTGTGTGTGTGTGTGGGCACAGAATGGGAGGGTCTTACAATGAGACACAAGGGGGAAACGACAGACGAGTGCAATTCCAGGCTGCTCCATCATCAGGACTCCTAACACATATATACTGTGCAGACGTACTACACAAACACACACACATTCACACACAGAGTGAGAGTGAGGGTGAGACTGACACACAGACGCAAAGTGACACACAGAAGCCCCCACATGCACATTCATACACACACACACACACACACACACACACACACACACACACTATCAAATCAGTTCACCTTGTTATCAGGTTCGTACTGAGGTGTTAGTTTGACTCTCCCAGCCCCTTTAAATGTGTCTCTTTCCTCAGTTCTGCCGCCTCGCTAAAATAGAGCTGCCAGAGGGAGAGTAGAGAAGAGGAGGACTAGATGGTGGCGCTCGCTAGACAAGCTGTCAAAATTTTCCCTCGGCAGGAGGTCTTTCGCGTGCCCTGCTCAAAAACTGTCGCTGTTGTCACCGCAAACAGGCAAGGTGAGAAGACCGCCGCGGTTTCTTTGATACGTTCTTCATGTTCAAGTGTGTTTTAGCAAAATGTCTATTTTGAGAGAGGGAGGAAGAAGGGGGTGGGGGTGGGGGTGGGGGAGTAGGGGAGTATGGAGGAACATTCATCAGTCCGCAAGTAAACCCGCAAACTCTAAACAGAGACTTTAGAGAGGCATCTGGACGCGTATGGGGAGGTGTCGATCGTCAACGAATAGCCTTTTCTTTGCCGTCTCCTTGGGGACGGGTTGGCTTTTTGAAGATGAACGGCATTCTGGGAGTTGATGGATGGGTGTGTTAACTCTCCCTCTGCATATAAGACCCCCCGCTGTTGCTCCTGGCTCCAACTTCACAGAGTGGCACAATGGCCAATCGAATGCAAGGGGAATGCAGAGATTAACCAATCAGAGGACAGAGCAGTGTGGAATCCTAGCCAATGAGCGAGACAGGACAGCAGACAGATAAATGGCACTGAAAAACAGACTCTCAGTGGCAGCACAACTCATCTGCCATACTTTGAGCTAAAAAATCTGTGTAACGCATTCAGAGAGACAAAAGGTGGAAAGTCTGCCACTGTTTTGGAAAGTGGGAAAAAAAGGAAAACAGACAGGGTGTTTATTTTGGATCAAAAGCTTTGTGACAACCCCTGAAACCCCAAAGAATAAAATATAAATCATTGTTTCTCTTTTCAGCTTTGAGCTTTTATTTATTTTTTAGTCTATTGACATTTACGTTTGTGTTTGCTTATTTTCATGTGAGGTTTTTGTGACTTCACACGTAAGCTTGAGATAACATCTGCCATGCATGCTAGCAATTATAATGTGACAAATGACAGCAGGTATCTGCTCAAAAGACAATCCTTTAGAAAAACAGAAACACGTTAAACAAATATATTATTTCAAAATTTCCGTGCGTTAACATGCATTGACCCTCTTATGTGGTTAAGCATACAGTTTGACATGTTTTTATCTGGATTGTTTAACTATTAAATCATTTGTGCTTTTTCAGACTTTACGAAGAGTCTGAATTCCTGAACTCCTGAAACAGCTTGTCCTTAATGGTGAATGCAACATGAATGTGGTTCATGGTGATCGGTAACTGAACCTTTACCCTCTTTGGCTGTGTGACAGAAAATTGTTCTTGCTGTTCATGCAATTTAGACCACACTGTTATGTGCTGCTGTACTACTTTGTTTCTTTTATTCTTATTGTAACTTTTTGTGCTCAAGATGAAAGAAGCAGAAATGGAGAAAAAAAGACAAATATTTGGACAAGGTGGAAATGGTACGTTCTGTATTTCAAAGACATTAGCCTCAGGATGGTTAGCAATAAAACACCAAAGGTGATCACAACAACATTTCCCTTTGTCATGAAGGGAGTTGCAGTGATCCCGGACAATAAAAATGTTAATTGCTGGTACAATTATTAGTGCGTGCAAATCAGATACTGCGAAGGAGAAGAAAGCTGCATTTCAGAGTGCGTCAATTCACTTTATATCATATCTGTTAATTAACCATTGAACATGGTAGGCTAATTAGTTCCAGGAAAATAGTGCTTTGAAGAAGTTAATGTGACTCTGCTGCCCAGTCAGAGAGAGGGAGCTATTCTGACTGATCCATGGGGTCAAAGAGGCCCATTGCATTTCACAGACTGCCTATTAGCAGTGTGTGTGTGTGTGTGTGTGTGTGTGTGTGTGTGTGTGTGTGTGTGTGTGTGTGTGTGTGTGCGTGCGTGAACGCATGTGTGTGCAATATAGACATCTGAGCCCTTTGTGAAAGGGTTGTGTCAAATGAGCTGAGTAATGTGTGTGTGTGTGTGTGTTAATGTCAATGATGCTTAGACGATGACACTGAAGCAGTGTGTGCTGTAATTGATTTGCAGAGATCAGCCATCGGCGGCACTTTTATTCTCTGACTCAAAACGATGACTTCATCCCGACTAGACGCTGCTGAGGAGCCAGCCTTGAACAGCCAAGATTGTTTTTTACACATTTTTATCTCTGTTTTGTTTTTGTTCTGACAACATGCCTGAAATATTTCTCCATAAAGGAGTGTTCTGATCCCCACATGCCTGTAAATCTTGAAGCAACACTACACTCTAAATGCAGACAAGTCAAGCTGGCAAAAATGCAGACAAAACACAAAAATGACCAAGTGTATTTATACACACAAGGAATTTGGTCTCTGCATTTATCCAGTCATGAATTAGTGAAACACACAGTGAGGTGTACTGCAAAAAAATGAACATCTTTACCAGTGTAATTCCCCAGAATTCAAAATATTTATCTTGTTATACTAATTTTAAGATTAATTTCTTTACTGAGTAAGAATTATTTGGCTTATTTCAGTACATTTTGTCTTACTTAGATAATAAAACAAATTGTAAGGTAATTGTATTCATTTTTATGAGGGAAATGTATTCTGAGTCTGGCCAGTTGTCAGGCAGACACTGAAGGTAATTTTATCTAGTCAAGTGCACCTACATTCAAAATCAAACCTAACGCATGAAGACAATCACTACTGATGATTTCAAATCAAATGATCTGTAACTGCAGCAAGAAAGTGGCACTTGAAAATGACTTTAACATGTTGCCTGCAAGCAGCCATATGGGGGCCAAGCATCATAATTGGAAAGTGTTCCCATAGACACATCATGTTCTTTTAGTCATCGTGTTTTTTGGAAAATAATTTTTGGCATATGCTTCAAATGTTACATTAAATGGATGCAACTCTAGCTTTGAACCAATGGTGGTGCAAAATCACACAACTTACAGACCTGAAACTTGATACTGAAACTTTGTTTGTGGAAATGAAACATTGTAAACAGAAATGTGACAGATGGCCAGTGTTTGGATAACGTTTGATTTTGTGTTGCGCTTTTGTTGCTACTTTTTTTAGCATCAACCATGATTATGAAAATGGCAGAATAATTTGCAGATATCCTGAACACTGTTGGAGTTTGCTTATGTAGAGGTAAGAGCTAGCAATAGCTAGCTTATCTGTATGTCTTGGGCAGTATCTATCTAGATCTAACTAATTCACTAACAGTTTGAAAAGGAAGTCTACATGTTTTTTGTCATGTCACACACATTTTATGGCACTTTTGTAGGCTAGCTAGGTAAGCTAGGTGCTGTAGCCTAGTTTATAGCTCCACAACCTCTGTTAAATTAGTCAGGAGTAGCCATAGACAGTCCAGCCCAGAGCTGTAGAGAAACAGCCAAAAAAACATGTATTAATTAGAAGAAATACTGATGGTGACTGAGATGGAAGTTTTGGCATTTGTTGCATTTTGTTGAAAATAAGGTTGGTCATTGATTTTCCTAATGTTACCTAAAGTTTTTATAAGCCTCATTTATGTAATGCAAGTACACAATGATAAAATAATTACATAACCTAACTAAATGAATGGATATGCTTATGATAAGGTAAAGGGCCACCAGGAAAACACAGAACATGAACATAGAGCATGCAGCAAATGAAATATTAATATGTATTAATTCCATTAGGTTACAATTAAAGTTAAATCTAGGTAATGATTAGAGCATATAATCTCATTGAAACTACTTGTCTGTGAAACTACAAATAACTGAAACTAATTTGTTTATCTAAATTTTAAACAAAACACCACTGAATCTGGTACAGCTGCAGATTTTTGAGCTATCTGTCTATCTACTTTATGGAGTACATCCATCATAAAATAAGTATACATTACACTAAGTATGTACAATTATTACACATAATAAATATATATGTTTGCAATTTGTGGAATTCACTCATCACGTGTAAAATAGATGGTTTTTTTTTATTATTTAAATGTTCAAAAACTATTCAGGTGACTTGTTTCCATGTCTTGTGTAATGTAATATGTCGGGAGGCCAGTGAAGCATACTAGTAATGTATGACTAGTGTGACTCTTCAGGTGTGTTGTGCAGAGTAATAGGCCTATAGATGAGGGATGAGGACAAGTTAAAGTAGAATGCAAAGAAAGAAATTAGCGGTACATAAAGTCCTTACATTCCGTAATGTCAACATTACCGTGAGGAATGTGTTGTTGTTTTTTGAGGGGGGCGGGGGTTGGTAGTCTAATCTTGCTTAAGGCACCCAATGGGCTAGAACCAGCTCTGAACATACACTAACCTCTGTTACAGCGGCGCCGGGGGAGCAGTGAGGGGTTAGGTGCCTTGCTCAAGGGTACTTAGCCATGGTCCGCTGGCCAGGGATCGAACTGGTAACCCTTCAGTCCAAGCCCAAAGCCCTAACCATTAGGCTACAGCTGCCCCTAAAAAGGTGTTATTACTAATACGAAAATAATCAATTCATGATGAACATATACATCACACACACACTTACAGAGGCCTAGGGGTCAGGGCCTAGGGCCTTCTAACAGTTATGACAATAACTGGGCACTTTATATTCCCATCTCGCTAATATAAGTGCCTGTACAGCAACCTTTATTCAAGAAATAGTCTTACTAATGTAGCAGAGTCTTAGGGCCAACCAAGAATTGTATGAAAAATAGTATCACTCCTAGAGCAGATACTCATGACTCAAGCAGTTTTCATAGTTTTGAAAGCCTGGAGAAAAGCTGAGAGTCTAGGCATTAAGTTATGTCTCTGGTTGTTTATAAATCTCTCGCATGTCAACTCAAGCCTTCAAATGCTGATCCTGACCTTGAGAAATCGGCCCAACCTCTGCTATTGAAAACTGAGTGTGGTGTGCTATCTCTGGCTGATATCTGCTCAGTGCTTGAGTGATGGGCATGTGTTTGTGTCTGTTTAACGGCTTGTCAGGAAGGCTGTGTGGATGGCGGAGAGTTTATGTTGTGATTGATGGTGAGAGTTCTGCTCGTGTTCGATTTGTCTGAGGATAGCACACTTACCTTGTGTTTTTTTTCTCCTTTTCACCCTTTTGGTTCATGCTTGATTTTAAATATAGTGACAACCCATCGCTCACATCTTGCAGGGGGATGTCATGTATTGTAAGTGTCGCGAAGGTGTACAAGAAGATGGACGAGGGACACACTGCGATATCACGTTTCTCAGCAAATATCTGAAATTTACATGTGCTACATGCATTTCAATGAGGAGAAATGTGTGGGTTTTGCTTACACAGACAAAACCAACACAGAGCCCCAAAGCCTTTCGAAGAGTAACATTTCTGTACTAGTGTTTCCCTTTCATACTTAAAAAGACATTTGCCATGCCATTTAGTACATCATTAGGGCACACACACAGACAGACACACACACACACACAGACTACAGTATGGATGAAGTCACACAGTGAATGACATTCTGGATGTGATCTAATTTTCATTGGCAAACTGGCTCCCCCTGGTCTTAGGCTCTTACACTTGCAAACACCAGGCTTGCATCAGACTCCGGAAATGGCTGGCCATTGATAAATTTAGCCTCTGTTACCATAGAGACTGCTACTGTAGCTATCACTAGGTGATCAAATGACTGCTCTGACTGCCTCGTAGTCATAGGGCAAGGCACTGCATGCTTTTTCTCCTCTAAACTGAACTCTGGCTGATCCTTTTTTTTTTTCCTTTTTTTTTTTTACAAATGAGTTTTCCTCAAATTCCTTTTCATTAGCTTTAAGTGTTTGACAGTATTGGGGAATGTTCACAGTGTTCTGCCTCACACATTCACTTTGTAATCATTTCAGCTCATTGCAGTGATCGTTGCAATACTTCACTCCTAACTGTGTAAATACATTACAGCATTTCATCAGATGCTCTAGTTAATGAGACCATTTGGTAACTGTTGTTGCGTGCAGAACGATAACGGTAGTCTGTTCAGATAATAATGCACCTGCCCCTTGTGTTCCAGCAAGCACTCCCATCAGTATTGCAGACGCAGAAGAAGTTTAACTGAGGCACCTCAAATGGTAATAGTAAGCATTTATTAATGTACTAGTATGGGGAAATGACTTGGGACTACAGTATTCCAGACCCCTAGTGATTAGGTTTTGAAGCTATGAGAAAAGCCGACTACAGTCTGACAGTGACTTTCATTGCTCCTGCTGGCATGAGATGGCTTAAACACAATTAGTTTTTACTGACCATCACCATCAATGATCAAATTATCATCAAATTGATCATCAAATTACCTGATGTCCAACTGAGGTTCTTTGCATCATGTGGTGAGATGTTCACTGACGTCTGTCTATCAAAAATAAAATCAAAATAAAATCATCTTCATGCCGTCAAAGGTTTACTTCACTGTGACATATCAAAGAGCATTCAGATGCTCAACATATGCATGTTAATTGTGTATTTATATATTTCCAAATTGTGTGTATACACACATGTATGTACTCTATGTGTATGTATGTATGTACAGTATGTATGCAGGTTTGTTTTCATAGGCTGAGTGTACTTATGTATTTATGTCTGTGCTTTTCATAATATACTCTGAATGCATTCTTGAAAATGTATTTCCTGATATCTCCTGTATGCTTTTGGTGGAGAATCGTGTAGCGTGTAGCTCACCGTGAGGGGAAGTGTACCACCGACTGAGTGCCATCACCCATAGATCGCTTGCTAACGCTAACGCTATCACAGTCTAGACACTGGTGTCGTGCAAGGCCGCTCATTAGAATTTCAAATGCGTTTTGGCGGGTAGCAGGAAGCCAGCTGTCTCGTCGTGTCGGGTGTGAGGAGGAGACAGACAGTCAGCAGAGCTGCGCTGGAGCAGATCTCCATCATTAGTCCCAGCAGGAGCGCTAGCTCGCAGTAGCTCCAGCACCGACGCTGTCTGCTACTTCCATCAGCTGCACTCAAAAAACATTACCTCCCCCCTGCCCCGAACTTCACACAACTTTTATCACAAGCAGCAAGAGTAGCTAAGCCACAAACAGTCGAGAGCTTAAGGCTCGGACTTCTCATCTCTCCACTGTGAGTGCTGTGAAGAATTAATAGAATAATTGAATGACCAAATTAAATAATTCAACAATAAAAAAAAAGAAATAAAATGCATGTGTTTATACCCAAACTCCCTAAAAGTAAAGGGTCTTCGCCAGTCTAATTTTCCCTGTTTGCGGTGTCAGCTCCCAGTACAGTTTGTAGACGGTGATGAAAGGCAAACTCCAAGGAGCTTAAGCGCGCCTCAGCGAGTCTGTTTCAAGTGACCTTGTTTAACCCAGAGGAAACGAGTCCAATTACAGGGAGCTTCATCACGGGCTCCCGCAACCACGCAGGCTGTCTCTGCTCCTCTCCTACTCCACTCATCTACATGGAAGCTGAGCGGTGAGTTCACTAACCTCTCTTTTTTCACTCTCTCTCTGGTCTTAAGTCCTTATCAAAGTACTTGGATTCTGTGTGTGTGTGTGTGTGTGTGTTTTGAGGAAAGTAAGAAATGGGGGCACTCTCCCACTGACTTTTCAAAGAGAAGAAAAAAAGTGAACTGAAGTTCTGGGTGTAGATCTTCTGTGGACTTCATATTACAGTAATATGACCTCATATTACACATCGAATGGCTGCCTTGAGAACAGTTAAAGGAAATGATTTGATATGCTCCTTTATACTTTGCAGCGTATCATAGATTAATATGTATTATAGAGTGCATCAGCTGACAGCGCCAATGGCCATTCCTCATGCTGACTGTTTTTGACAAACTCTATGCTTCATAGATGTTATGTGGCACCTTTGAAACTACTGAGAGATTAAAATATCTGCTTTCAGTGTGTTTTATGAATTCTATTGGCTGCCCATTTCTGCACCATGTTAAACACTTTTTGTGTCTTTCTGTGTACACTAAGAACAGGCTTCAACTCCGCTCTCAGACCCATCTCCCCCAGTCTGCCAGGGGTTGCTGTAGTGCCCCTCTGAAGCTGAAGTTGATGCCTTTGGGGACATGGAGACCTGCAGTGGGCCCTGAGACCATCAGAGTGGGATCGTACTGTAGAGGAGCAAGGCTCCCTAAGGGGATGGTAGGAGGGGCTCAGTGCACATGGCTTAACAGGGGGAGAGTTAATACAAAGATCTGAGAGGTAAGGCTTTAAGGGGCTCTCAGTCAGAGCTGTTCAGCTTCTTACCTCATCAGCTGCGGAGACAGACATACACACACACACACACACTCACATAGACGCATACACAGGCACACACAGTACATGTACAAACACATAAGTGCATACACAAACAGATAGGCACACAGAAAGAAAGATAGACAGAAAGAAAAAAACTGTACTAAGAATCTGCTGGTTGTAGACATGCATTGCTAGATACTACTCCCCCCCACACACACACCCTTTGCACACACACACACACACACACCAAAAACCAGTCTGCTAAAGCTTCTATTCTGTTCAGATCCTATTAGGCTGGTCTGCCTCTGGAGTCAGAGATAAAAAGCTCACAGACTGTATCTCTCTCTCTCTCTCTTTTTTTTTCTCCATATGAGTGTGTGTGTGTGTGTGTGTATTGTGTGTGTAAGTGTGTGTGTGTGTGTAGATGTGAATGCATGCGGATATACGCACATGCGTGCGTGTGTGTGTAGATGTACATGCATGCGTATATACGCACGTGTGTGTGTGTGTGTGTGTGTGTGTGTGTGCGTGCACACTAGGTAGACTAAAGGGTTATGTGATTTCTGTTGAGTCTGACCAAATGTAATCTGCAAGGGGTTAAAAGCTGGTCCCAAAAAGCCCTCTCTGAGCCGCCCCTTTGCTCCACCAGGTAAGGGGGAAAATCCAGCTCTACTTCCCATTTGAAGCCGAGCTTAAACGCAGCTGGGGAGGGCCTGGAGACACACAGGATCAGAGGCCACACGCAGAATCGATCAAATAACATCATTTACATACGGTCTAATGCATAATATAGAGTGTAGATGATTAGGGGCAATTCCACGCAAAGTGGACTTTTTGTCACATCCATAAATCTAATAAAACGGCATGTATTTTTATGATATGAATGATTATATGAAATGAGAATTTCTTGCATTCAGCTGTAAAGATTACAAGACAGTGTGTACAAAATAGTTAAATGTGTTTGCTATGTTTCCTCATGTTCTCTGAAATCCATACACAAACATTTATATGACCAAAACACACAGTAACACACACACAAAACAAACAGTTAATTGCCTTTAATTATAGTTACATTGTATAAACTAGTTGAATGACAAAGACCAATTATTGGCAGCAGTGATAGTGGAAGGAATGATATGCATAGCATATGCATGTGGACTGATTCAGTATATGAATATTGACTGTTTCAGAATATGCTGGTAGACTGATAAAGTATATGAATATATATCATGCATATATGCAGGTAGACTGATTGTATTAATATATCAGTATATCATATGATTTATTATATATCAGTATATGCAGTAGACTGATGTGGTATATGAATATATCAGTATATGTAGACTGATGTGTATATATATAGTATATGCATGTAGACTGATGCGGTATATGAATATATCAGTATATGCATGTAGACTGATGTGGTATATGAATATATCAGTATATGCATGTAGACTGATGCGGTATATGAATATAGTATATGCAGTAGATGAGGTAAAATATAGTAATGCAGTAGACTGATGTGGTATATGAATATATCAGTATATGCAAGTAGACTGATGTGGTATATGAATATATCAGTATATGCAAGTAGACTGATGTGGTATATGAATATATCAGTATATGCAAGTAGACTGATGAAGTATAAAATTGAGTGAATGCATGTAGACTCATGAAGCTGTTTAACCTTGAAAAGAAAGGGAGTAAGGGGGTATCTGCCTCTCTAGCAGAGTTGTTTGTATGTGTATGTGTGTGTATGTGTGCATGTGATTATGTGTGTGTGTGTGTGTGTGTGTGTGTGTGTGTGTGTGTGTGTGTGTGTGTGTGTGTGGTTCTAAAGTCAGAAGGGGCAGACAGAGGGAGAGAGGGGAAAAAGACACAGAAGGTTTAAAAAAACAAACAAACACCTTCTCACCTCACTGGCACCCCTGTTTACCTGAGAGCAAGACACAGCCCGTCTGGCATACAAACAGCCCCTAGACATATGATAATTACATTAATAATTGCACACACATGCACGCGCGCACACACACGCACACACACATACACACACAAACACACACACACACACACACACACACACACACACATACACAGTTCATTAGCATTGGTATGATGAGTTTTAATGAAACAGAGACTAGGGGCGCTTGGTGATGTCATCGGGAGGAAAGGAAATCAACTGAGGTCAACAGGAGTCAAGGCTCAGGGGTCAAAAGTCAAGGAAGAGCAGTGGACATGACATAAAATTGCATTGGAAAACATTCACACACACACACACACACACACACACACGCACACACACACACTGAAACATACTGACTCTTCAAGCTCTGACTTCTTTGACCTTTTAAATGATTTATGCAATGGATTCCCTTGAAAGAAAAAAAGGAGCTAAAACTTAAAAACTTCATTTGTTTCCAAACAACACTGCTATCATTTACATCACACAGCCTGTCACTCACCTCCTGCACTCATGTTAGGCCTAACACACAAACACACACACACACAAACAAACACACACCTGACAGCAGCTGCATGATGCCTGTAGACTCTAGAGGTCATGCTCAGGGTCAAAGGGTATGTAGGAATGAAATGGAGGGTCAATGAGATGTAATGAGCACAGCTCTGCCCCAGGTAGGTTGCACACACATACACAGACACACATTCAGAAACACACACACACACACACACTTCTACACAGCCATCTATACTGTTTTAGGAGTTGTGAAGAACACATTCCATACAAGTGAAATGCATATGTCATAAACACGCACACACACAAATATAGTATAGTATATACTCATAGTAATTTAGATTGTAATATACGAACACAGATGTACACACACAGCCATTCACACAATTTTGGTAGTTGATATATCACATAGAAGATCCATATATCATACAATACAGCTTATCATTCTGCATATAGAACATAGCACACATAGATTTCATTTTTAAACACACACATACACACACACACACACTGGGTTCTTTAAATCAATGCTACGTATCAGTAACATCCTGTTTTTCTGCTCCTGTCTTATTTAACTGGCCTTTAAATGTTGCAAGCTGCACTGGCCTTGTGTAGTATAGTAGTAGGCCTTTTAGAGAGATAGCTAGACAGAGAGAGAAAGAGAGGCAGAGTATGTAAGTATGTAATGAGACTTGTTGCTGAGGCAGTTCCAGTGGTGCACAACATGAGGAGAGGGAGGAGAGAGACTGATCTCACCCTAAACTGGTGTGACAGACACACCATCTCACCCAAAAGCACCCAGACCCTGCTCTCTTGTTACAGTCTCTGACTGAACCAGACTTTAATCATTGTTGGCACCCATTTGGATCTCCTCAAAGTGTGTCTAGGCCATAAAATGACTCATTATTCTTGTTATAAGTTGACTTAAGAAGTTATCTGCCTATCTTTTTGCTGAGGACTTGTTAAAGCTGAAACATACTAGACTCGGAAACTGTGACAAAATGTCCTCTTAAATGGGAACTCAGAATGTGTTGTTGTGACTGGTATAATGTTATAGCGTGATAGTATACGGTACTATTATTAACTATTAATTAGGTTAGTTAGAATGTTATTATGAATTCAATAAAACTCATTCGAAATGATATTAGAGTGTGTCTAGGGATGACTCACTGCCGTGTGTGTGTGTGTGTGTCTGTGTGTCTGTGTGTGTGTGTGGTTCTCTGTCTTAGAGATAATAAATGAGAGCCTGCGGATTAAAACTCCCAGTAGTGTAAGGCTTGATGTGTGTGAGTGTGCGTGCAGGGGTAGGTGCATACATGCATGAATGTGCATGAGTGTGTGTGTGTGTCTGTCTGTCTGTCTGTCTGTCTGTGTTTCTGTATAAGTACATAAAACTTGCAGCTTAAGACAGGTATAAGTGCTTTAATGAGATAATGCTGCAGGATTATCCCCCCTCTCCACTGTAGAGGAGACTTAAGAGCAGCTTGATGAGATAAGTTAGGAGTGGACCACCAGACTCTGTTTTAGATGTATCCAAAGACCGACACACACACACACACACACACACACACACACACACACACACACAGTGACAAGCTATGAGCCCAGAGAGGACTGTCTCAGTAGATTCCACACACAGGCAGACACACACATAGACTCAGACGGAGAGATGTGGCTGACATGTTTTGATGACTTAGCAAACTGTAAGCAGACTAGGATCAGACCTCAAGCCGAGACTGGAGACCGAGACCGGACGACACACACAAACACTCTCTCTCTCTCTCTCTCTCTTTCTCTCTTTCTCTCGTTGTTGCAGACAAACTCTTATTTCCATAGGGCACAGACTAGACACAGAACACTCAGTACTGATGAGCTTGTAGCACACTAAGCCAGAGTGGGACTGTCTCAGGAGTCCAGAACTGATTTGCAGACATGTCTGGACTTTGATGGCTAGGCTGTTTGATGATCTCTGATGAGTTAGCAAACATACACACACTCTGAAATAACAGGTGGACACAAACACATGGTTTCAAAGCAGTTTACAAAGACATTCGGCCATGCTATACAATGCCAGAGTTTGCAGAAAACCAAACATCAACCATCTATCACAGAAATGCACACCCACAGACACAGACAACCTTGTTGACCACTCTGAAGGAGCTGCAGGTGCTTCCTCCTCATCTGGTCAAAATGACCAAAGTAGAAACCCGTGAAAGGCACCCTCGTGTGTGTGTGTGTGTGTGTGTGTGTGTGTGTGTGTGTGTGTGTAGGGGGGGGCGGGTTAGGGTTAGGTCTATAACACCATACCATAGCAGCTGTATTTAAGCAGACCTGGTCATAAACAGCCTCTCACAGGTTGAGGTTTGTCTGGGTCCTAATCAGCACAGGGTGCTTACATAAAGAACCTGAGTATTTTAATTGGGCCACTAGCAGCCAGCCCTGCTGCTGGTTTGGGGTGGTGATTTCACAGCATGGGCCAGAGAGGTAGCACGGAGAGCTGGGTATAAAACACACACACACACACACACATACAAACGCGCACACACACACATATGTGCACGTACAGAGAAACAGGGCACAACACACCCTCTGTCGTCTGTCCCAGACAGCCCACCTCCCCTGTTCAGGCTATGGACTGAAACACACACACACACACACACACACAGACATATATATATAGACGGAATGTAAACATGCCATCGGCTTTAACAAGCACCTAGTTCTGCACACACTCATAAACACCTGGCAACCCATTAAGAGTCGCTGGAGTTTCAGATGGATGGATAAACAAGCCACTTCAAACACTTTCTCACTGTTTTTTCAAGCACCTTTCTTTCTCAAATCTTTCCTCCACACACAACACACACACACACACGCACACATACACACACATACACATACACACACACACAGACACAGACATACAAACACACACAAGGCCCTTGGTGCCAGAGAACAGGCTCAGACACCACCAGGGTGGTAGACAAGAGAACCAGGCTGAAGCATTCACACATACAGTATATATACACTTACACACACACACACACACACACACACACATAAAAGTGTAACTTGAGTCTGCGCAGACCAGATGGTGCTGGCTCATCAAGGGCTTTAGTCTAAGGTGCAGCGTCTCACACCACCCTGGACTTAGACACAACATGATGTGTGTGTGTGTGTGTGTGTGTGTGTGTGTGTGTGTGTGTGTGTGTGTGTGTGTGTGTGTGTGTGTGTGTGTGTGTGTGTGTCTGACACTCACACATGTGATCTTGGCTTAATCTGTTAGACCCCACGCAGCAGGGACTGGTTTAGCAAGCCAGTCGGACAACCCCCGCAGACCACACACACACACACACACACACACCACACACACACACACATACACACACACACACACACTTACACATGTGCAAGCAGGCAGGCAGTCAGGCAGACAGACAGAGGTGAGACTGTGAAGATTAATGAGTTTGCCACCTCTGAGCCAATGCCCTAATCCCCACTCCCAGACCTCCCCATATCCCAGCCTCGGCGACGACGGCAGCCATCTTTAACCCATCTGAGACTTAATCTCATTGTTTTGCTAATCAAGCACTATGCTGAGTACCGACGTCTCATTTCAACAGCAAAGCAGGTGCAGAGCAGGTATAACTGGATCCAAAACAAAATGTTTGTCTGCAGACAGAGGAACTCTCTGTGACCTCTTTACGGCCCTTTTCCACTGGGGTTAGCCTATTTAGCCTACTTCTTGGCTACGTACCGAACTTCTCCACTTGACTGGTGATTACAGACAATTAAGAAAGTGGCATTTGGCCAGACAGTCTTTTATGTGGCCCAGTGTATTATAGCTCTCCAACACACCCTAACTTTTACGAGGTAATAAACTAGGAGAGCAGGAAAAAATCAGTCTGACACGAACACGCACACATGCACGCACACACGCAAACACACACACACAAACAAACAAACTTATACACACACACACACACACACACACACACAATGAGTTTGCAGTGGGAACAACGTCAGATTTAGGAGGTTCCCACATAAACACTCTCTGGGTTGCTCTGCCATGTTGTGGGTGAGAGTGAATGCTGGTGATGTTTGTTCATTTGGGTGGTGTGTGTGTGTGTGGTGTGTGTGTGTGTGAGTGAGTGTGCACGGGAATGAAGAGGATTTACTTTAATATGTGATGTTTCAATATTCAACTATAAAAAATGTTGTATAAAAAGATGTTTACTGGCGGACAGTCTTTACTGTAAAAGACAGTGGACATATTTGTGTTTGGGTTTGTGTGTGTGTGTGTGTGTGCGCTTGTGTGTGTGTGTGTGTGTGTGTCAGTGTGCCCCCACCAGCATGCTCCAGAGCACATGTGAGATCCTTGTCCTTTCTAGGAACCTTTACATCAGTTAATCAAACACCATGAAATCAGGGCTGTGTGGAACACACACACAACACACACACTCACACACACACACAAACACAAACACAAGCACAAGCACAAGCACAAGCACAAACACAAACACAGATGTGAGAATGCAAGCATACACATCCATAAACTTGCTGCAGTTTCTCAAACCACCCATAGGTGATGCTGTTTCACTGGAGTTGAGCTGTAATAACTCCCCTGTGAAAGAGGAGGATTCAGATTGACCGGCCTGAGCCTGGCTGCTGTTCCTGCTGGTGGTGTTTTAACACCCATGCTGCCTCTCTGCTGACCACACATCACCTGCCCTCCCTCCTGCCCTGTCTGGACACACACAACGGCTGAGTCTCCGATGGACCACGAGCCACAGCATTAGTCTATTACATTAGAGGTGCAATCGGTGATTCTGGGAAAAGGGTGCTGGTATTTTAGCGCAGTAGCCATTAAACTACACCCCATTCCTTCCATGCTCTTGAAGTGATCAATTGATTTAAGGATATTTGTCTACATAAAAGGTTTAGTCTGGGATGCTAAGGAATGGGTGTTGATATTAAGGGTGTTGATATTTGGGTGTAAAATTCCTCCCTTCTGTACTCCAGAGAAGACATGTTGATGCAAGAATTTAGGAGATTGTTCCAAAAATTCCAGTTTGTTCCAGTAATTCCAGTTTAAAGCCAGAGAAGTTTGCAGTTTGAGTCTTTTAATTGCAAAGCTCTCTCTCTTCCTCACACACACATACACACCCACCAGATAATTATGGAACTGTGGGGAGCAATTCACAAAATTTGCCAAGTTAAAATCACAGACTGCACCATAATAATTCTAAATGTGTTTAATCCAACTGCACAGCTTTTTCATTATTTTTAATTCTTCTCTTCTCCTGTGTCTGACCTGGTCCACTGAATTCATATCTGCATGATTATGAGCCTAGCATACAAAAGCAGCCTAAAATCAATGTGTTTGGGGGGAAAGAACCCAATGATCCTCACTGTTTTTAAAATGAAGACCTATCATTCCCTGCATCTTCAGGCAAGTCCAGAATGTGTGATTAGTCAAGCCGATGTGTGTGTGTGTGTGTATGTGTGTGTGTGTGTGTGTGTGTGTGTGCATGCGTGTGTGTGTAAAACACACTCTCTGGCGGTCCTTTTCCTCTCATTGGCCCTGCAGGTGTGCTGCGCTGCGTCTCTTTCCTTCACACCTGGCCTGACCTCGACCTCAGCTTCTTATCGGTGTCTCAGCACGGCCCGCGGCACTGACAGACAGCTCCTGCCATTGTTCTCAAGCCTCAGGAGGGCCAGAGATGAACAGCACGATAGGGAGAGAGAGAGAGAGACAGAGACAGAGAAAGTAGCAGAAGGGGGAAAAGAGAGGGGGGGAGTAGAGAGAGGTGAGTGGGGTATAGAGAGAGAGAGAGAGAAAGGTGAAAAGGCAAAAAGAGAATAAGAGTGTGGAGGAGATGTGTGGAGATGAAAGTATATGTGTGGGGAATAAGAGGTGTAAGGAATAAAAGAAAGAAAGGATGATGAGAGAGGGAGCAGAAGATAAATAGAAAGAAAAGAAAGAAAGAAAGAAGAACAGAGTATAGAAAGTACAGGGGGAGGGCAAGGGGGAAAAAGAAGCAGGTCAGACAGATCAGTCACCCCTTCCAGCCTTAAACCCAATTCTACAGAGCTGCAGCCCAGAGCTGCAAGTTGAGTGCAGTGCCACAGGGGCTAACTAGCTGGTATGGCAGTCTGAGCACGGGCCTCTGTCACAGCACAGGACAGAGGAAAAGGAGTGAGGAGAGGAGACAGGAGGAAGAGAGGGGAGCACAGAACAGGACAGAATAACACAACAGAGGAGAGGAGAGGAGAGGAGGAGTCAGGAGGAGGACAGTACATAATACAGTGTCTGATGCAA
>PYXC01000768.1:817500-820000 GCA_015244755.2 Tenualosa ilisha
TGTGTGTGTGTTGTGTTGTGTGTGTGCGCGCGTGTACATGCACGTATGTGTGTGTCTGTATGCTTGTGTGTGTGTGAGTACGTGCATGTGCATGCTCATGTGTGTGAGAAAACAGCTGGAGTTATCAAAACTCCTCCACATCACCTGGTCATAAAGAGAACGACGTGGAGAGAGAAGGAGGAGGAGAGAGAGTGTGTGTGTGTGTGTGTGTGTGTGTGTGTGTGTGTGTGTGTGTGTATGTGTGTGTGGCTTTCTATGGCATTAACAATCTATTCAGTTTGAAATACTAATTAGAATCTGGCACAAAACATTCCAGTCAGTAATTTAGGTATTTATTGACAGAGGCAGATATTGGGAAATACTAGCTGTACATTATATATACAACTGTAACAAAAAGAGAGGTGTGAGTGTGTGTGTGTGTGTGTGTGTGTGTGTGTGTAAAGCAGGCAGCCTAAGTTCCCCGCAGAGAGTCACTGAGTTGAGAGACTACTTGTCTATTTTTACTTCCCTCCCAAACAGTGTGTGTGTGTGTGTGTGTGTGTGTGTGAGTGATGTGTGTGAGGCCAGAGAGAGAGAGAGAGAGAGAGTGTGTGTGTGTGTGTGTCTATGGGGCCTGAAAACAATATGGGCCTGTGTGTTCAGCTGAGTTCTGTGTGTGAGTGGCGCATGGATGGTTAGCTCCACATCCCACCACTCCAGCTGCAGACAACATAGACCATGAGAAAGAAGGAGGAAGAGAGAGAGGAAGAGAGAGAGGGAGGGAAAGTGAGAGGGAGATGGAAGGATTGATGGAGGTTGGATGGAAGGGTATGTGGCACTGAGAGTGTGGGAAAAGAGTGGGGCTACAGAGCGTGTTGGACGTGCTGATGTTGGGATACTGGGACACAAGGCAGGGCTCCAGTGGAAAAACAGCTCAAGGGGACGGCAACACACACACACACACACACACACACAGACACACAGACACACACACACACAGACACATAGATACACACACACAATGGGACCTTTACACAACCCGGGAACAGTTCATTCATTCACATACACACACACACACACACAACCTGGGACCATCACACACTCACCACTCACACACAGACACAAACAAACGCGCGACCCAGGAATCCATCCCACACCCAGGGCCAAGCCCAGGCTCAGAGACAGCTGTGGATCACATGTGTGGAACATTCAGCCTGAATGAGAGAATCCAACCAGAAATGAAAAAGTAAATATCCCTCTGTGTACAGCATCCTTGTCTAATGTCGCTATCCCCCTAACACTCTTTCTTTCAGCCTGACTCTCTCACCCTCTTTTTTTGCTTCTTTCACATATTTTTCTCTTTCCCCCCTTTTTCTCTCAAAGGCTTTCAGCCTGTGATCTTCCATCGTACTGCAGATTCAGACTCCAACTATTCGGGATTTGTTCTTTAATTGGTAAGAAAGTGAGGGGAAAGAAAGGGGATAGAAAGAACAGAGGAGAAGGGGAGGAAGGCAAGAGAAAGGGATAGAGAAGGAAAGAGGAGGAGAGAGGTTCGTGATTGGGGAGCGAAGGAGATAACAGCTATTCTTTTCTTCTCCAGAGATTCTTCACCAGACTCAACGGTGGAGATCTGAGGAAATATTGGGAAAGGGGTGGGACATAAGGTCACATGGCACAAGGGCAACGACCAATCAGATTGGCCTGATTCAAGTTCAGTAGAAGGTTTAGGTCAGTACGGGCAAGAAGCAGGCTGGCAGCCAATCAAGAAGATCCTAGCAGCGAGGCAGTATGCTCTCTCCATCTCTGTCTGTCTCTGTCTGTTTCTTCCCCTCACACACACACACACACACAAACGCAAGAGATAGAGATAGATAGAGAGGCAGGGAAACAGATTTGTACAGTCTAGACAGATGAGAGAGAAACAGATGGATGGATTTAACGGACTGAGGATGTCTAACAGCTACTGATTCTTTGTCAGTGCCAGCTTGGTGTCTGCATGTAAATGTGTAAATCTGTGTGTGTGTGTGTTTGTGTGTGTTTGTGAGTGTGTGTATGTGTCTGTTTCATATTCATGTATATCAGGCAGACAGGGCAGTCTGCATCAGAAAAAGGCACAATTACATTCTGAATCTACAGTCCCCAGTCTCAATCAGATAACACTCAATGCAATCTCACCCAATATTGAGGCTCCCAAACACACATACAGTGACTGCATCGTTCACGTCTCTGGAATATGAAAACTCCATTCACTTGCAAATGGAGGGGTCTATTGGGCACATTATGTATTTATTGAGTATTGAAAGAAGCATTTTAATGGGTAATACAAATACATTTTCATAGACAGCCAGATATGATGTGAACTTCCCAGCAACATCGACACACACACACAAACACAGAGAATATCAGCAGAATATCAGTAGAAGGGTTTTTTTTTTGGTTTTCAGTGGCTCTGACCTCTGACTAGTTGTGTATGCATGTGTATTTCCATGTAGGCATTTCTGATTTTGCGGTTATGCGTGCA
>PYXC01000768.1:830000-840000 GCA_015244755.2 Tenualosa ilisha
TAGTATTACAGCTAGCTCATCAGCAGATCATGGACCGTATGGTGACATCATGCAGGCTCATTCAAACTAGGCTTTAAAACAAGGCAATGCAAGTTGATATTATAATGTGTATGTTGTCACTGTCCTTGTTAAGACTCTTTACTTTATTTTTTATGAGTACTTTGACTAGACCCCTGTTGTTGTTAAATGTGCTACAGAAATACATTTTTTGACTTGACTTGAATTCTCATACTATTGAATGGCAGAAAATGGCAAATATGATACAATATGAGATCCAGGCCTAAATAAAAACCTCTTTGTGATGTGATTGCTCTTTTTTCTTTTTTTCTATGTTTACATTTCACAGTAACTAACATGTGCCTGCCACATTTCATTATTGTCTCAGACGGGCTGGCAAGAGGTAGTAGTCTGACTGGGCCAACAGCCACACACAAATTTATAATTTATTCCTTTTAAGTTATTATTAATTAATAATATTATTGTTATTACTACTGAGTTCATTACACTGATATGTGTTAAAACCCTTTGCAGTTCAACTCCACTGTGAGACTCCTGGCTGATCAGTTTCAATTCACAGTAATAAAAATGTGTAATATCTGTATTTTATGTTTTTATTTTTCTATTAGTGCATTTCAACCCCAGATTGATGATAATTGTGTTGTTGGTTATTTTTAAGTTATTATTTTTTTGTTATTCATTTTGTTGAATATTGGCACACATTTTCTCCACAATTTCCTCCTTTAATCAGTATTCCGCATTAACTGATCGCTCTCTTTAAGATTTAAATAACAATACCCCCTTGAACACATCACAATACCACTGAATAAACACACACATCACAGTGGACGTAAAAAATAAAACAGTCCACTGATGCAAGTGGACACTGTGTCAGAAGGTGTGTGCAACCCAGTTGCTGTAAAGCTCTGTCCAATAGCACATCCCTCCAGAGCTGCTTTCACCCACGGCCCAGTGTCTTTCTCTGTCCCAGTGAGAACAATGCTACACTTTCACCCCAGAACTAACATGGATCTGGACAGAAAACTGAATAGGCTAGCCATGGCTAATTGCACATGGACCGAACATTGTATCAGTCTGGTGCAAAAGATGCAGAAATGTTTTTCAATTGTTTATTCGCTGGTGGTTTACTTTTCTACCCACTGATCTAGATTTGGTGAATGTACAGGTACCTAATTTGTTACCATTCTAATATTTATGTTACATTTGAGTAGTGACAATTTTTAACTATTATATTTTATACTTGCACTACCATACAAGTTACTATAAACAACAGATAGAAAAAATTAGTAAACTTATCAATTCAATTTCTACATTTCTGCATTTCCTTGAATATAATTCCTGGTTTTGATTCATATTTTGAATGCTTTAATTAGTCAGCGATATGCACACCAAAACTATCAGCCATTGCATGGGCATGATGTCACTTGGCAACACCAGAGGGATCTTTCCAAATGACCACATCCAGCTTTGTTTGCCATGCTTCTTTTAATCTCCTCTCTCACACACTTTCCCTGTGTGTGTGACTCACAGAAAGAGATCTCAACGGTTCATCTCTCAAAAATGCCAAGTCCTCTCTCACACACAGGCACTTAAGCGGTGAGGTCAGCTTGCCCAGCGCTGGTGTGCAACGGGCCAACGGGGATATCCTACCTCGCTCATTGTTCATAAAACTCCTCCTATCAATAATGTATTCTCTCTGCCCTCTAGTATGTGCCTCCTATCTGATGAGTTTTAATTGCACAGGCACTTGGGAAAGAAAAGGAAAGACAAGTAGGAAAAATAGAAGAAACAGAGAAAGGAAAGAAAAATAGGGGAGAGAGAAGAAGAGAGAGAGAGAAGAGAGAGACAACACAACAGGGAGCAGAAAAGACTTTGGAATGTTAAGAATGGCAAGGGGAACACTGTTGCATTCTGGGAGCCCTTTGTGGGAACAGGGCAGAGAGTCTTCGGTGCATTTCACACTAAGCCTCCTCCGATTGCAACTGACACTGAACCAGGGCTGGGCCACGTCCGGGCCAGACGCCACCCACGCTATTGGGGGGTTTTCTCCCTGACAGCCTTGAAATACCTCCACAGTGATATGTTAGTGAATAGCCACATTCACAAGCTGCATGGCTCCCAGTCAGGGTTCTGGAGGGGACTTTCCCAGGGCCCCACGGCTGTCTTTCAGTAGCTGATTAAAAAACAACGGCATGTCTCTCTCCCCGAAACATGAACCGGACACCTCGCAGACATGACATCACACATCTGGAATGCTATGTGAAGGCCCAACCTGCAGGCTACCTGGGGCATTGACTGTACAGTGTGTGTGTGTGTGTGTGTGTGTATGTGTGTGTGTGTGTGTGTGTGTGTGTGTGTGTGTGTGTGTGCTCTGGAGAGAGGGAACAGAAGTGCAAAGGTGGGGGAGTTATGAGTTATGGCTACCGACAGGTGAGTACAGTTATCTGAGAACTTGACACAAACACACACATACACTATTATTACCTCTGACCCTGTGTGAGATGTGAGAACAGCAGCTGCAGGAGCAGTCTCTTGGCGCTCGGGTAAAAAAAAAAAAAGAAACTTCCCCACAAAGGAAACTTCTGTAAGATTTTAGTTTTGTCGAGAACACTTGAGTGGATGAGGCCTATGATTAGTGTGTCTATGGGGGGAAGATCTGAAAAACTCCTGGACAAAGAGAAACCGGTACCCCTCCACACACACCCACACACACACACGCACACACACACACACCATATTTCTTCGTGAGCCTGCGGGGTCATTCACTGCTCTTTCTCTCTCTCACACACACACACACACACACACACACGCTCTGTCTCTCTCTCTCTATCTCTCTCTCTCTCTCACACACACACACACACACAAACACTATCTCTCTCTCTTTCTCTCTCTCACACACACACACACACACACACACACACACCATATTTCTTTGTGAGCCAGCGGGGTAATTCACTGCTCTCTCTCTGTCTGTCACTGCTCACTCTCTCTCTGTCTGTCTCTCTTGTGCGCTCTCTCTCTCTCACACACACACACACACACACACACACACACACACACACACACACACACACTTCAAATTTTCTGGGCCGGTTGTTAAGTGTATGATTGTAGCAAGTGCCGAATTGGCGCTGTGAACAGCTCAGCTACATGAGGCTCCCCACTTACACCCTGATTGAATTTGTGTGTGGTGTGTGTGTGTGTGTGTGTGTGTGTGTGTGTGGTGTGTTGCTATAGGCCCAGGTGTATCTGGGTAGTGCACCCACCCCTTCTACTCCAACCTCTGCTTTGATGACAGCAATCACATACATTCCCTCTCGCCTACAAAAGCAGTGACAGGCAGCAGGTGATCCTGTGGCAGGAGGGATCGTGGGTAATGAGGGAATCGTAGGTAATGAGGGAATCGTGGGTAATGCATATTCTGTATTAGCGCCTGAATGCATCAGTTCCTGTCTGAGTGATTTATGCGAGTGTCGAAAAAAAGAGTGTGAGCCAGCACTGTAATTCAGTCTGACTAGCACACTCAAAGCCTTAAAAAAAAAAAAAAAAACGCTCTGGGATCGAGTGGTTAGCGGTGAGCAGGTAATTTGACCTACAAAGAATGGAGTTAGCAGTTAGAAGGTAAACTTTGGACCCACAAAGAGCAGCCTGAATGGTTAGAGGTTTAGCAGGAGACAAGTGGTATAAAACAGGTAAATTATACTGAGCATGTAGACTTCACCCCGATGCAGTTAAATGCAACGTGCAATTTATTATTTTCATTTTTCAGTAATTTAGTTTTATTCAGCTTGCTTACACACACACACAACACAGACACACACACACACACACCTCAGCATCAACAAGGTACACAGAAAACAGGTATCCTTTCAACTTTAACATTGCATTTGTCAAGACATACTCAATTTTGGATACACAGACACACACTAATGCTCTTAGCAGTGAAGTAGAACAGTGTATGCGTGTGTGTGTGTGTATGTGTGTGTTTTACATCTTGAGAACACAGGCTGTTTTTCTGCTCTCTTTCCCAGCTAATTAGAGCATTCATCTTGGCCTTGTGGTTAAAGACGGCTACAAGCCAGTGCAGTGGTGGGTGCCTACACACAATACTAAAACACATACACACACACACACACACACACTTGCACAAACACACCCACATCCTAACAACAAGTCACTTGCATACACATATGCAGAAACTCATACATAGATAGATTTTGCACACATACACACACGCGCACACGCAGGCATGGAGCACCTTCTGCACAATTCAAACATTACTCCACCCATAAGCCTTATAATTAACCAAAACCGCTCTCAATACACAATAAATGATTAGAAAAATAAATAGCATCACAGACAACGAAATAACAGCGGCTATAGAGACACATACCATAGAAGCTCGGCCATTTACCCCAGGCTGTGACAGACAGACTGTATTTAGCATTGTGCTGCCAGGCATGAGGTCTCAGCTTTGGGACTTAGCCCGCATTGTTTATAGGAAGGAACTCTGGAAGCACACTTCCTTGATTTCTGAACACTGTGTGTCTTGTAAAGCCACTCTGCTCTGCTCTGCTCTGCTCTGCTCTGCTCTGTAGGGGGAAAATTCAGACTTTAGTCTGGCCAGCTCATTTGCTGCAGTACAGACTATGCCTGTCCTCTCTGGATAAGCAAGGTATATATGGGCAGCATGTGTGTGTGTGTGTGCGTGTGTGTGTGTGTGCATAATGTATGTGTAAGTGTGTGTGTGCATATGTGCATACTGTATGTGTATGTGTGTGTATATGTGTGTGTGTTTGTATACGCAGCGTGTGTGTGTGTGTGTGTGTGTGTGTGTGTGTGTGTGTGTGTGTCTATGGCGCTTAAAGAGGAGAGGAGCACACTTGCACAGGTCCTCCATGGCTAAGCTGCCTGTGCTGACTCTCCTCAGTGGCTGTGCCCAGGCAGTTTGAAGGTGTTACAGGGGCGCTAACACAGGCACAGAAATCAAGTATTCTGTTCACACTGCATATGCTGCAACAATTAGCTTCCACTACAAGCTGTAACTGGGACTGGCCACACCACATGAAAGGGCTCAATCACCAGTCTATTCAACCCATTGCATCTGTAGCCCTCATCATAGAGTTGCTGGGCTCATGGGGGACAGAATCATCTGACTGGAATGTTTTATTTGTTTATTTGTTTTGGTTCCTTATTTATGATTGTTTGTCAAAGATAAATAAAAAAAGGTCTTGCTTTCAGTAATGTTTTGTAAGGAATTGTTTATGTTGGAGCACTCTGAAAAAGTTGTTGTTTTTGAATGTGCTCTGGAAATAAATATGCATGTATTTATGTTGTTTTTGGGGTATCATATCCCAAAGTGTCTGTGTGTGTGTGCATGTAAGTGTGTGTGTGTGTGAGAGGGTAATCTGTGCAAGAAGAGGAATGGATCTGTCCATTCTTTGAGCAGAGGAGAGGATACAGAAGGCTGTGTGTGGGTCTGGGTGCTGAGAGGACTGTTAGCTACTGTAAGCGAGCAGGACTCATTGTGGTGGTATCCCTGGCTCTTTCTATTGTGTGTGTGTGTGAGTGTGTGAGTGTGGGTGTGTGTTTGTGTGTGTGAGAGAGAGAGAGTGTGTGAGTATTACATTGGACTTTTGTCATAGTCGGTCGCCTGCCCACTGACAGACCCTAAGGTTCCTGTTTAGTGAAGAAGAACATGAAATGTCTCCATACACAGACACACACATACGCGCACACACACACACATGCACACATACACACACACACACACACACACACACACACACACAATTGGAATATGAGCTGGCCAGCTTTGCTGACCAGAGACACAGTTTGAGGCAAACACTAAGTCATGAAGTGAGAGAAAGAGCTGAAACTAGGTTTCTGTCCAAGACGGTTCCTCCCTTATAACCACCAATTGACGTGAAACACAAATACACAGATCTCTTCTGTCACATGGAACACGTCTTTGTGTTTGGACACACTCACACACACACACACACGCTCACGCAAGCACACTTGTCCTAGTCCACAAATCAGACCTCAGAAACCAAGTATGTATTTAACATTTTTACCAGGAACACACAGTTCCTACAGTCACAGATAAATGAAACAGTCACATCACTCCATGAATACATTCTTCCGTGTGTGTGTGTGTGTGAGAGTGTGTAATTTTTTATGTATAGCAGGTGAGAAAATTAGACAAATTGATTGTCTAAGTGTGTTTGTCTTTTTGTGGTTGTGGTTTTTGGGGAGAGGAGACAAGAGGTGGATGTGAGCAATTATAAGTGTGTCTCGGGGTGTGTGTGTGGGTATGAGATAGAAAGGGAGAGAGAGAGAGTGTGAGTTCATGTACGTGTGAGGGTGTGTCCGTGTTTGAGTGTGTGTGTGTGTGTGCATGTGTGTGTGTATGCGTGCATTTGTGTGCTTGTGTGTGTGTGTGTGTGTGTGTATGTGTGTGTGTGTGTGTGCGTGCGCGCGCACTGCCGCTGCAGTATTCAGAGAGCCCCGCTCTGTGTCTGTGTGTATTAATGACATTATTCCACATGCAGGCCTTCAGATGTCCATCTGCGGGATTTTCCCCTTGGCTGGGAACTAACAAAGACAGGAGTGAATTACATTAACAGTAGCCCTCTCTGCACACCCTGAATGGGGCCACAGTTGCATGCATATGCTAATAGCCAGTGCTACACGCTGTTCAGGGGGCTTATTTGGTGCATTTGGGGATGGGGGAGCCATATACCAGCACCCAGCCCTGGCAATGCTGGCAGTTATAAGCACATTGGTTTGTGTGTGTGTGTGTGTGTGTGTGTGTGTGTGTGTTGTGGGGGGGGAGGGGGTTCAGAGACAAATACTGTCCAGTTGTTAAACAAGTGGCACAGCACCGGTGAAGAAACAACCTGAGTGTGTGTGTGTGTGTGTGTGTTTGTATGTGTGTGTGACAAAAGTGCTGCCATAAGCATATTTGCACAGCAGCTGAGATGAAGAAAAAAAATGTGGTGGAAAGTCCCGGAGTCTGTGTGTGTGTGTGTGTGTGTGTGTGTGTGTGTGTGTGTGTGTGTGCTCTGTAGAGGCTGTCCAGATGATGTGTTCGTATTGGAATGCGGCCTCTGACACGCTCTGCTGGGATAATGGCCAACCATGAGTCCTGAAGAGTGAGTATGGGTTTCAGAATACACACACACACACACACACACACACACACACACACACACACAGACACATTTTCAGAGATAGAGAGAGAGAGAGATAGCAAGACACACGTGTATTTGATCACGTAAATTCCCAATGCAAACACACACACACACACACACACACACACACACACACAACATAGACACACACACTTTACAACTTAAATGCTTTTACATGCATCTAAACACAGAGAATTAATTACAGATCTAACCAGTAATGTAAGCAACATACACACACACACACACACACACACACACAGTGAAAGCACACATACACAAATACACGCTGATATGCGTAATCACATTCACATGCATATCATCATTAGCAGAGTAACTACAGTTCTTCTTGTTCCCTCTCTGTTTGCTCTTGTTCCCTCTTTACTTCCCATCCACACATAGGAAATGAGAGACTGCAGCCAACTCCTGGGCAGACACTGAGCCACATCTGTCCAAAGCTGAGCACCCATCTAGGGCAGTAGCACTGAGTTCTAGTACTCCAGCCACCAGCTGAGGGCAGTGCCTCCCAACTGCAGAGGGCCAAGCTGTGGGGGCAACAGAGGGGTGAGGGGTGGTGGGGGTGGGGATGGAGTTCAGAGGGGCTGAATTTGGGCAAGGGTGGCAGCATAGCGATGGGATTTGCCAAGAGGACACCAGAACATCTGAGCAACAAGGGGGAGTTTGTGTGTGTGTGTGTGTGTGTGTGTGTGTGTGCATTATTGATATGTCATCAAACTAAAAGAGGTGAGGAGCAAATTTGGACAGGTATAGTTACTGTGGTTTACCAAAAGTATGAGAGCCGGTAGTCAAGGGGGCAAATTTGGGAGGGGGGGGGTGTGTTGCACAGAGGCCCTTATAAGGAAAGAGGAAGGGCAAATTTGGCCTGTGGGTTTGACAAGAGTGTGTGATGGAATGAAAGTAGTGTCCTTAATAGGGGCAAGTGTGTGTGTTTGTGTGTGTGTGTGTGTGTGTGTGTCTGTGTGATCAGGAGGGGCACAATTGGACATGGGTGGCAAGTGTGTCTGTTGGGTTTACTTTCAAGTGCCTTAAATGAAGCACAAGGGTGTGGGTGTGTGTGTGTGTGTGTGTGAGCATGTGACAGTAATATTGGACATGGGTGGCAAGTGTGTGTCTGTGTGTTTGTGTGTGTGTGCGTGTGTGTGTGTGTGCCTTAGATGAGACATGAGGGTGTGGTGAGGTTAGATTCTGGGCAGGGGGTTTCAGAGTGTTTGAATGGCTCTTAGTGTGACTCATAACCAAAGACTGACACAGGGAGGCGAGGGAGGAACCAGAGGCAGGTGCAAGCTCTATATCTGACCAATGAGTGCTCGACTGAGCTGATGACCTCATGATGGAGCCGGTCAACGACCTCTCAGGCAAGGTGATGACAGAGGTGTAGTCAGCTGTATCGGTTTTGTGGCGAGAGAGATGTGGGTCACCATAGCGATCCAAGAGAAAACACTGATGAAGCAAGTCATCCAGGAAGGAGTTTGTTGTGGTTTGAGCAGAAACAACAGTACAACGAGGCAGAGCACAACACAGAGACATAAACACATAAACTATCTTAAATACTAACACAGCAGAAAGTGAAACATTACAGGTGGAAAGAAGCAATTTGATCGCCCTATTAAGTGTGTGTGTGTGTGTGTGTACGTGTGTGTGTGTGTGTGTGTGTGTTGAGGCTGAGAACACTGCAGGGTCATGTTGATGATGTTAGCTGTGAGCGTTCAGTGAGCGTTCAGTGAGCGTTCTGTGAGCGCTCTCTTCTCCAAGGCGAATGGGTGAGGCCTGGCGAGGGGTGATGATGTCATGGTCGTCCGCGACTGGACGCTGAGATGAGATAAGTGCAGGAGCAGCGGGTTCCAGAAATAAACCCACACCATTAACACACAATCAGCACAGGATGCAGGAGGCCAACGTGCTGACCTTCAGGCTCTCGGCCATGGCAGATCGCCCAGCAACACACACACATGCACGCACGCACGCACGCACACACACACACAAAGATACACCCACACAACTCTGCTGCAGGTTTCAACATCTAAAGGTTGGAACACTGTAAACAACAGACTTTTGGGAGCAAGAGCTAGTTCACGTCCACCTTTGTTTATTGCCTAAGCCTTTTCAAAAGCCATTGCCTCAGCCATTATTAAAATGACCTCAATGCTTGACCACATTGCCCATGGTTTCAGATTCTTACTCATGTCATCAAAAGTCACAAAAGTGCATTTTTCAGTAGATTCAATAACCTGTACCTTCAGGTCCGGCAGTCCCGGTTGTGGTCTATCTATTCAAAATGCATCTTTGATTAAGGCAGACATTATCCACACATTACCCATAATTCTACGATCCCTCAGGGTAAAAAACTTGGTACCATAGCATGATAGGAGGGCTGGGAGTTGTAGTTTTTGAGCCAAGATTGAGGGAGAGTAGAGGTCACAGGCTCGGTGTGTCTAGGAATGTGTGCTCCAACAGACAGTCACTGGCAGAATCCCAGCGTTCCCCCTAAGTCCGTGGCCTCAAAAACATGACTGGTATGAATGAGCTTCATGATTGGCTGATTCTGCTAGGTTAGTCTCTGAGGGTTCAGAGCTTAGGTGTGTGTGTGTGTGTGTGTGTGTGTGTGTGTGTGTGTGTGTGTGTGTGTGTGTGTGTGTTGGGGTGGGGGTGGGGTCATTGTGATTTAGTCATTGCCTGTGCAGAACTCCACTGCAGTCTAAGGCCCCTGCTATGAGGCCAGATTACACCAACATGAAGCCAAGCTGTACGCCTGCCTGTCTCTCTCTCTC
>PYXC01000768.1:847500-850000 GCA_015244755.2 Tenualosa ilisha
AAGTATTAGTAGACACTCGAACTGAGAGGAATCCTTCTGAGAAGATTAAAGGTTCCACTGAGGAACATTTTGCTAAATTGCTCTTTCCTAAAGGCAAGGTAGAGAATGCTTAAGGAGATTCAATGTGTATAACACACAGTGAGGTATTTCTGTGGGGGTGGGGGGGGGGGGGGGGGGTCTCTGTGTAGTCTTCTATGTGTGTATATGTACGTGTATATGTGCATACAATAAGTGTGTGTGTCTGTGAGTATGTGTGCTTGATTGATTGATGGAGAGGCTGTACTGCAGTCTGCTGTGCTGTGTTGTGTTGTGCTGTGCTGTGCTGTGCTGTGCTGTGCTGTGTTTGTGTGTGTTTGTTGTGTGTGTTTGTTGTTGTGTGTTGCTGTGCTTGCTTTGTGTTTGCTGTGTTCTTCTGTTTGTGCTGTGCTGTTCTGTGCTGTGTGTGCTGTGCTGTGCTGTGCTGGCTGTTTGGATGGTGGATTTTAATCACATTGCGGGAGGAATGCTGTTGCGTCTTAGCCATTCTTATCGGGCTGTAATTGTGCCTAATTTGGGCTTTCCAGTTTACTCGTCCTCAGGGGGGAGACGCTTGTACTGGTGACCTACTTACTGGAGAAGGAGGAGGGGCTGGGGCAATACCACACAACCACACACACACACACACACTCACTACCCCCCATGTCAACCGTGATCATAGCTCAAGAGGGGTGAAGTGAAGAGGAGCTGAGAATATTTTGGCAGAGTAAGTCAGTGTTCGCTCACAGTGAGATTTAGGGTATAATACACACACACACACACACACACACACACACACAAAAGGGCAAATACTCATTGACCTCTATGTTTACGAATTATGACATATTTTTCAAATACATAACATATTTGTTTTACATATTGTGACAATAATCAATAAAAAAAAATGCATGACAAACTACACACAACTGTCATAAATTGTCATAAATCAACTATCATAAACTGTCATAAATTACTGTCAAGTGTGCAGTGTTCTATACTACCATAACATTGTTCAAGACATTAGTTCTCTAGGCAACACCAACCACATTGTGAAACCTCTATAATGCTATGTAAACCTGCGACAGTCACACAGTACTAACTGCAGTGTATCTCAACAGTATGCTAACAGTTTACCAGTATTCTGTATCTTATTAAACAGTATCTTATTACCCAGCACTGTAAAGCTATTTGCTCTATATTGTGAAATGCATAACACTGAAATAGTCCTACCAACACATACTTGAGCACCATGCTCATTCTGTCAGCAGTCCACTCTGTCCTGGCACCTTTCATGAGGGGTGGCATGGATGCCAGCAGGCAATGAAGGCCAGGGCCTCAGTTGTTTTTTCCATCCCATAATAATTTCCCTCCCCACCCCTGTTGTGGGCCTCTGCAGTGGTCGGCACCAGCTCCCGGCCAGCATCTGCCCCAGTAACGCCTCTTGGTTATTGGTCCTGATCCACTCGGATTGGCGCCATGGCCGAGCCACTACCAGGCAGATGACTTTGGCCTGGCAGCGTTGGTGGTTTGAGCAGAGAGGGTCGCTCCCCTTCAAACCACACAGAGGGCATCTGTCCAGCATGGAGAGCCAGATTCAACAGTGTCTAAAATCCCCACTGCAAGAAGGAGGGAGGAGACCACACATCACTGATCACAGACCAGACTGGAGTCTAGAGGTTAAAAACTCAGAGCCAAGATGGTCACATGGCATCAGAGGCAGTTTCAGCAGAGGACATAGGCAAAGTCTCTACAGGGGCGAAACACAGAGACCTGTCCCACATAGAGAATTCCAAGCATCAGAGCCAAGATGGCTGCCCAGCATCAGAGCCAGTTTCAGTGGAGGCCAGAAGCACAGCCTCTGTAGGGGAGAAACACACACCGACACAATCCCACAATGAGATTTCAAGGCACCCAGAGCCAGAGCCAGAGCCAAAATATCTCACTCTAGATCAGTAGAGGCCCATGCTCACCATTGCTGGCATAATGACAGATGTGTGTCTGTGCATGCATGTGTATGAGAAAGAGAGAGAGAGGGGGAGTTTATGAGAAAAAGAGAGGCAAAATAAATAAGAGATAGAGAGAGAGAGATAGTATGTTGATGTGTGTTTCTACGATCAGCTATCATCTCTTAAATCATGGTCTCTTGAAGAGGGGAGTTAAAAATCAACCCTCATGCCAGAGCATTCCATAAGTTCAAGCTAGCATATAGGTTATCACTGGAATTAGCTTGTAAGACAGCTTGCAAGGTAGCATACTTATCAAACAGCTGAAGTTCAGGATGCATGTTTGTATGAGGGCTAAAACACAGCCTGCTAGTGTATATAGATGTATAGGTAGTGTATAGGTTAGCATCTAAAGGTAGTGTATGGTTCACAGGGTAAGTTAGTGAGTAAGTTAGCACATATTTGAGAAGGCAGGTTAGCGTGGAAGCTGACATGCATAAATCAGCAGTAGGAGAGGCAGGAGCAAACCCGCCCTGTGGGTC
>PYXC01000768.1:862500-872500 GCA_015244755.2 Tenualosa ilisha
CACACACGCACACACACACACACACACACACACACACACACACACACACACACACACACACACAAACACACACTCACACACACACATCAGTTATGAATAGTAGGAGTGTAAACTGCCTATGTGGGCAGGGTGGTGGTCACGGGCCATTTACACACACACATCCTTCGAAAATCACACACGCAAAAAGTCACATGGAAACACATATAGGCCACATACATGCAATTGCAGACATAGATCAAGAGAATCTGAGAGAGATAGAGGCAGGGAGACAGGTCATTTACTACTGATGTGTGTGTGTGTGTATGTGTGTGGGCAGGGGGTGTTGAAGCATATATAAATAGAATTGCTCACTCACATATTGCCTAAAACACACATACTAACACACAACTCACACACGCACACACACACACACACACACACACACACACGCACACGCACACGCACACGCACACACACGCACACAGCCCAGCTGAATGTCCATGACTTCAGCACCAGGGCCAGAGTGGCAGTGGCAGGAGAGCCACGCGCCCCGGATCAGAGCAGTCTGGAGGAGCAGACCTCCCAGGAGTCCCTGGAGCCCGGCCCAAATAGGAGCTTAGGACTCAGGCACCGACCCAAGCAAGCTGGCTCACAGACGCCTATCCCACCCCAGTACAGACCCAAGCATGCTGCCTCACAGACGCCTATTCCACCCCAGTTCAGACCCAAGCATGCTGGCTCACAGACGTCTATTCCACCCCAGTACCAACCCAGGCATACTGACCCAAAGATGCCTGCTAAACCCAGGTACTGACCCTGGCTGACTGGCTCACAAACACCTAGTCTTATAGTGGTGCAGAGATGCAGTAGTGATCCACATACACACACACACACTTGCATATATCCATATGCAAGTCCATAAAAGATCCACACACACACACACACACACATATATGCTTGTAGGCCTATCTTTCACCAATACCCCAATATTTTCACACAGACACACCGATACACACACACATACACACACACACACACACACACACAGATCATGTGGGAGTGATTTTTTTGTGAGTTTATGTGATGAGGCAGGTGAAGCCCTGATGTTAATAGTTCTAAATGCTGTCAGTGCTGTCTTCTAAATGCTGTGAGATAATAACTGTCACCACAGGGGTACAGAAGAGCTTAATTGGCAGCGAAGTGTCACTTGGTCTTTCTGAGTGACAGGTGAGTGACAAGCTTCAGGGATCACACTACCGCAGAGGAGCTAAATACTGTACATCAGTAGACATGCTACTCGGTGACACACACACACACACACACACACACACACAGACCTTTAACTTTACCCGCTTTGACATAAACACACCATCCTGTTTGGGTACGTCTTTGTGGAAGACAGAAGAGACAGCCAGCAGCTTATTATCTCATCAAACAGGTACTGACTTCCACAGTAACTTGACTGTATCAAGTTGTCTCAGGTCTGCCTGTGAGTGACATCTATGTGCCCTACCATACCTTCTCCAATGACTTTGAAAAAGATTCACCCTCTCCATCTCACTCAGTGCATTTTTCATCATGACATTACCCACTCCTCCACTTTTGCTGACTATGCACATGTGCCACTGAACAGGGAGAATGTGGCCCCTGGTAGTTGTTGTGTGAACTTCCTACAAACTGCCACAGCTATGACCAGGGAATATGCAGTAATGTTAACAGACATGACAGTTTGAATGAAAGACAACATTGTGACAAGTGACATTGTACCATTTTAACATAGGAGTGTTTGTGTGCCTGGGGAGGTTTCGTATCATTTTGAAATTGTAGTGGGGCATTCAAGAGAGCTATTCGTGTGAAACGGAGTTAGTGAAACAAGCACTGATTGAACTACTTTCTTTAATTTAGCAGATTATATTTGGACATAATTGCTTGATGACTCAGCAGACGGAGTTGAGGACAGAGAATTTGATGACTCAGGAAGTTTGGTGGGTTTATTTCATCACAGAGACCAAACCAGACCAACCAGTCAAAGACTCCCTGCATGGAACAGAAGAAATCCTCTAACCTCTTCAAAGCAGAACCCTCCCTCTAACACACATGGATACACTGTCTGGCACACACAGGCATAACTGCGAGCATACACGCACACACACGCAGGCACACACACGCAGCCACACGCACGCAGCCACACGCACGCACACACACACGCACACACACGCACACACACACACACACACACTGTTCTGGCTTCCGTGTGGAAACTGGGCTTTGGTTTAGTAGCCTCCCTATTCTGGAGAAAGTCATTGAGAGAGGAGGGTGGTGGGGTTAAATTGCTAACGCATGCGGACTCCTTTAGTGAGGTCATCAATCAGGGACTTTATCAGAGCCACACAACCACACACAAACACACACACACACACATGCGTGCACACACATACACTGCTTCAAACAGGATAGGAGACTGGGGGAGTTGATTATCTCCATCAGCTGGGACCTCACACTTTAACAGACGCCATAGCGTCTTTCATGTGGACCGCAAGTGTTTCAGGCTGGGATGCGTACACCGAAAGAATGCAGCGAAAAAAAACAAGAAGGAGACAAATGAAGAGGCGTCACGAACAGCAGTCATGACAAAACGACCACACAAACACAACCAACACAAATCCAGATGAATCAGCTGGACATCATCAGTGTTAGCAAAAGGCTAGCACAAGGCTCTTAAACAAGGTTAGCTCCTTAAACCGCAAACACGTCTGCTCTTACTCTTAGCTTTGCGCACTCTTGGCAAAGGCGCTGAATCTAGAGGAATGTCAAAATGACAAAACTCGATAAGATAAAAGAAGAAGACTGAGAATCACTGTTGTCTTACATTGTACACTGTATTTCATTCCGGTGGCGATGCTGGCACAGGTGGTAGAGGTGCCTCCACCAGACCCCATCGAAGTGGCCTAGTGCAAGATACTGAATCCCAAATTGCTCCCGGTGGCAAGTTGGCACCTTGCACCTCCGCCACCGGTGTGTGAATGTGTGTGTGAATGGGTGAATGTGGGGCATGCATTGTAAAGCACTTTGAGCCCTCGTAGGAGTAGAAAAGCACCATATAGATGCAGTCCGTTTACCATTCATATCATGGCTGACACTAACACTTCATGTCACAGGAAGGCCCACGATGAGTTGGTAACAATTTCAGTGTATCAGATAAGCACTCTCTAAAACCCCGTTATTGTGTAATGAGTGATTCAAACACACATCACCAGAGAACACACAACACAGGGGCCAGTGTGTCTGCTGAACTTCTCTACCCTCTGAGGGAGCTGCATCACCAGAACTCATTCGGCCTGTGGTCCTGCTAGGTATGGCTTATGATATACACACACGTTCCGTGTGTTTGGACTCCACACCCATCCAACATGAGCCAAAGTGACCTTGGATCCAAAATATCCCCTCCTCCTTAAACATTTGAGCTGCCCAGAGACGTAAATCCAGCAGCAGTCTGGCCCACCCAGGCCTCAGTGTGTGGTACAGTGCTCTGTGGTACATTGCTGTGCTGCGCTGTGCTGTGCCGTGCCTCTCTGGTAAGGCTATAGCATTAAATAGGATTTATTTGCCATCTGTGGATTTACACCGGGGGAAACCGAGAGGTGAGGTGTCAGCGGATTTTTGCTCACCTCAGTTACGCATGTCCGGGGGGTTGGGGGAGGGGGGGGGGGCAGGGGATGTATGTGTGGTCAGAGAGAGCCTGGACCTTCTCTTGACCTTTCACTCACATAGGACATACAGCTGAGAGAGAGGAGAGAGAGAGAGAGAGGGTTACACAATGCTGTTTCGATTGGAATGGTAATACCAATAATGCCTATTGAACTCTATTAAAAAAGACAAAGTCTGTGTGTGTGTGTGTGTGTGTGTGTGTGTGTGTGTGTGTGTGTGTGTGTGTGTGAGAGAGAAAAAACAGAGAATGAAGAGGGCAGAAGGAAGACTGAGCCAGGCATGAGGAGAGAGTGACAGAGGAGACACAGAGATGAAAAGAGACAGTGTGGAAGAGATGGAGAGAGAGAGAGAGGGAGAGAGAGCAAGTGTGGAAGAAAAAGGGAGAGAGGGGGGTAGAGAGAGTAAAAAGGAAGGCTGGGCAGCAAGAGAGCACAATCCCTCTTTTTCTTTAGAGTGACCAGAGCTGACATCCAGAGGACCCAGAAAGTCCCGGCTCCTGTTGCCAAGTTATATGCTTAGACCAAACATGCAGCATTTGCAGTGGCTTCCAGAGGACCAGCTCTTCAATTTACACACACACACACACACACACACACACACACACACACACACATACATACATACAAGCAAACACACTCTACACACCTATGCACAAACACACACACACACACACACACACACACACATACAAGCAGACACACACACCTATGCACAAACACACACTTCCTGACCCTAATGCCACACCACAGCTGGTACCAGTGAGTAGTAAGGAGGACGAAAAGGCAGAGAAAAAGAAAGGAAAAGGCAGAAGAAAGGAAGAAAGAAACCTCTTTGCCATTTGATTAAAAGTCCCCCATTAAGTCAAGCTTGAACATTCCCTGCATGCTTAGCTGCTTCTGTATAATGAGGGGTATGTGTTAGGTGTGTGGGTGTGGGTGTGTGAGGGGGGGGGGAGGTCTAGGAATGTGTGTGTGTGTGTGTGTGTGTGATAGAGGGAAATGGACAGCAGAGGTGTGGGGTGCTGACGGGGCCACTTGACCGATTGGCCAGGCCTTTTCTTCAGGGTTGAAACCTACAAGTTTGTTTGAAGCCTGGCCCAAAGAAAGGGACTTGTGTGGGGGTAGGGGAGTGGCATATGTGTGCCAAGTGTGCTTGAGTGTGAGCATGCCTTGTGTGTGGCAAATGTGTGCGTGTGTGTGTGTGTGTTCTGTTACTCTCCTTGTTCCTTTCTCCCTTAAGAGTTGCTGGCCACCCAGCACGATGGAGCTGGAAACTTTAACAGAGTTTATAATGCACGCCTGGATTACGGGCCCAGGAAGGGTGTGTGTGTGTGTGTGTGTGTATGTGCGTGTGCACGGATATGGGTGCATGCAAGAAAGAGAGAGAGAGAGAGAGTGTGTGTGTGTGTGAGTGTGCGTGTGTGTGTTCGAAGAGGTTGGGGTGTGTTCAGCTGTAACTAATTAAAACAATTCAACCTAAGGCCACCTACTGCCAGGAAAAGCCTAAGCTCCAAGTCTATTCTTCTCAGTCCTATTCTTTCCTTCTTACTGACACTCACTTCTTTTTTAACCTTACTTTTAAACATTTACACAGTTTGAGCAGAATCGTTACAGGCGTTTAAAAGGCCATGTGTACATCATCAATTTACCAAACGCGTCCATGAAGCCTAGATGTCCTGGATGTCATTTCTACAAACAATAAAACTGACTGGGCACTGCAGCCTAACGGCTGAAATGGTCACTTTTTCTCTATTGTGATGAAACTGACCAGGTCACAGTTGTCTGATTCAATACAGGAGCATAGTGTGAGTCTACATGAAGTCAATCAATGTCCTGGTGAAATACCGTAACTATAGCACAGCTGAGGGGTGTTGTTAGGCACGAAGTGAGCAGAATGAAGCTGAGGGCCATTAAACTGCCTCAGCTGTGCTATCTTCACGGTATAGAACAGACTCAAAATGGCTTATTGCTTTTCTAAAATGGTTACCACACATACCTAGCTCGGTTTCGTAAGGCAAAGCCATAGCAACAAGAAATGTAGCGATTTATTTCCAAACATCAATTCTATTAAATTCCAAAAAAATATATTTCCTTCAGGTGAATGGTTGCCAAGTATCGCATAAATGCAGCCAACTTAACTTTTAAATGGCGCAGCAATATGGAACAAAATGCGGTCTCCGTCGTGCTATATCAGGGAATATGCAACAGCATCGAGCGCAATTCAACCAGTCATAATCAAGGACCACAACTACCCATTTTAGAAGGCCATATGAGGAACAGATCAATACACTGTCCTTCTTAAAAGCCAAATGGGCTATGCACACAGACTACACAAAACACATGAGTAAGCTTGTTAGTTAGCCTTGTACACACATTTACTTTCACACAGGACCATGCTCCCACATAGTCATGTATATTGGCATTAATGCTGCACTGACACACATACAAACACACGCACACACACACAGACACACAGACACACGCACACACAGACACTCACTCTCTCACACACAGTGCACCCCAGGCCTGGGTCTTGGCCAGCAGCGGCGGTCTGTCTGGAACCATGAGCAGACGCTCGCCAAGGGGATTTTTGGCTGCTGCCACCCACCGTACTTGAGTCTCACAGGCAAGGTGAAGAGGACACAACAGCTTTGATGTTGTGCGTGTGTGTGTGTGTGTGTGTGTGTGTGTGTGTACGGTGGTATGTTTGTGTGTTTTTGTTTTGGGGTGGGGGCTGTTCCTGCTGCTGATCCAACCTCACAGCCTCACCTCCTCCACCCTTAAAACTGCCCTCTGTCCACTCAGCTAAGCATATTCCATGTGAGTGAAATAGTGTGTGTGTGTGTGTGTGTGTATGTGTGTGTATAGTTTGTGTACAGCTGCACTTGTGTGTAAGAGAAAATATCCATGTCTGAGATCATTCTGCTCTCTGTTTCTCCCTGTGAGTGTGTGTGTGTGTTTGAGTGTGTGTACGTGTGTGTGTACACACTAGAAGGACAGGGAGGATGTGTTTAAGGGTTTGGCTGCGGGCAGCGAGACCACAGACGCAGTTAAGGCAATGACCTTCCAAAGGCCCCTCCTGTTTGCCAAAACTGATTTATGTGAATAAAACACACTTGGCAGCTGTTGTGAAAGCTCCTTTTTATGAACATGCACACACACACACACACACACACCTATGCATACACTTACACACAAATTGTGTGGATCTTCACTTTTCTTTATACTTTTACATTTTTTAATCCTGCACCCAACATGGATGTGTGTGATAAACTTGCTTGTTTAACACACACATACACACATACATACGTACACACACATACACACAAACACAAACACAAACACACACACATATTACATATAGTTTTCTTCAAATATAGCAACCCAATTAATCTGAGAACATTCTCAGAAAAACTCAGTTTGGACTTCCCATATATCAGCAGACCATGAAATGGGTCTGGAAGCGATATGGTTCTGATCCGATATGGATTAGCACTGGCACCAGACAGAACCAGTCCTCTGAGTCTGACCCACGAGACTTAATCAGTATCCTACTCTCCCCACTCTCCAACTGGTCACAATTTACTAGTCCTACAACAGCCAGTCACACCAGGGACATTGTCAGCATCTCATCCAATCAGGTTAGAGCCAATATTACCATCTTATCCAATCAGAACAGGGCAAACATCAGCATCTTACCCAATCATAGCAGGATCAGGTTAGGGGCACTGTCACATTTTATCCAACCTGGTCAGGGCCACTGTTAGAGCTCATCCACAGTGTCTGAGAGCTGTCTGTTCCAGAGTCAGCAGGTGTGTTGACCATCTCTCAGGTAGCAGCTCACACACACACACACACACACACACACACACATACACAAAGGGGGACTATGTCCAAGAACTATCTGTTCCTAAGTCAGCTGCTGTGTGTGTGTGTGTGTGTGTGTGTGTGTGTGTGTGTGTGTGTGTGTGTGTGTGTGTGTGTGTGTGTGTGTAGCATCTCTCAGGTGACATCTCCCGTTACACTGTCAGACTGGATGGGGTCATCAGCAGGTCAGCCTATAGCAGGTGCTTTGCCCCTTTCTCTCCCTGTCTCCGTCTGTTTGTGTCTGTCTGTGTCTGTCTGTGTCTGTCTGTCTCTCTTTGTTTGTCTCTGTATACCTTTCAGTCACTCTCTCTCTCTCTCTCTTTGCCTCTCCGTGACTCATCGAGCTTCACTTTCTCTATTTATATCTTTCTCCCTGATTCTCTCTCTTTCTCACTCAGAATTATCATTCAGACATTGCTTTCTGTGTAGACATAGTCACTGAGAGACCAGGCAGTTTGTAAAGATGTTTGATGAGTCAGGTAAACTCAGCTACTGCACTGTGACTGCACAGCACAGACCCTGATGCAGAAGCTCTCTGTTCTCCCCTAATGCATTCACTTGGTTCCCTCAATGCATCATAGGTAACGGATGCCAACTAGCCTAGCTGTGCATGTAGAACATTAGTAAACCTCCTTTCGACACTTCAAGAGCCTCCTAGTCAGCTGACGCATATGCACACATGCAAGCGCACGCACACACAGACACACTTCAAAGTATTGACAAAGTATTGAGTACACACACATTCACACACACACTTCAAGAGCCTCCTAGGCAGGTGACTAGTAGCCTGCCCTGGGCTTTTCAGTTGACTGGCTAGGGCCTCCGATCCGAGGCTGCTGTCATTGTGAGGTCGTGGGTTCAAGTATCAGGCTGGACTGCGCAGGATGATTTCTGTTGCACATGCTTAGTGCTCAATAGTTTATAGCTAGGAATGAATGTACGCTGAAGCTAGACAAATAACCGAGGTCCTTTGCTGTTCCTAAGAGAATTCTCTAGTGTATCCGATAGGTCCTGGAATAAAACTAGACTTCTCACTGTTACTAAACGTGCCACTGGTTTCTTTCAATTCATTTCTCATTTCCCTGCATGTGTTCTCGCTTCTGAATTACACCCATTCAATTAAGACTGACACTATTAAACATGCCGGCTCCTTTGAAAGGAACTGTGTTCTAATAGAATCTTAATGACTAGATTACACTGGGACTTAAAATATTGTTTTTAAAACTCTAAAGGCTGATAGCATAACAGTTAAGCAATATACAATACAATACAGTACAGTACGGTACAGTATACAAATGTACAACAGAATTATCCAATATTGCAAATCTTAATGGAGCATTTAGCACATTCTTTAGTTTAGGTTAATGATCACAAGGGTTCTCGCTTTTTTTTAACAAAACTGCTGTCATACAGGTTCTCCTCAGGTTCTTTGGTTCTTTGCAGCCCTGGGCATTAGCACCTATAAGGTTCTCTTGTTGATGAACCTTAAGCAGCTCTGTATGGGCTCTGTGTTTACTCTTTGTTTATAAACAGAGTCGACAGGCGGAGGTAAATATGTAAGGTAAATAAGTCATCAGTCTCCTGCTCTACTCCAAGGCCCGGCCACACACACACACACACACACACACACACACACACACACACACACACACACACACACACAGAGAGAGAGAGAGAGAGAGAGAGAGAGAGCAAGAGAGTTAGCAGCAACACACAGCACTGGCTGCCTCTGGTGACATGAAAGATTGACCTAGAGCTGGAGAGAGGCACGCAGAAGACACACACACACACACACACACACACACACACACACACACACACACACACACACACACACGCACACAGCCACCCCAAGCCATAAAGAATATAGAACACACATTATGTGCATGCAGTACATTGACACAGATATTGGATATAGTAGATCAAATATGCACATCTTCACACACATACTCATGTACACACACACAAATACACACACTCTAAATACACATAGACACACACTCACAGACAGTCTGACATGTCCACTTGCAGTCCACTGCTGTTTACTCAAACCACTTGTCCATGTAAACAGCAGTAGCTCAGAGACGGATATCGAATGTTAACATTAAGACTTCTGCTGTCAGCAGCAAAAGCATGAGAAATACAATCAGCGAAAGGTGACTCACAATAACAGTGCAGAAAAAAAAAAACATTAAACGGCTCTAAAAACAAGCACCATTCATGTTTAAGCGCCTCTTTTTACACACCTGAGGATGGATGTCAAGAGGAAGTGTGAAGTCAGACACCTCTTCACTTCCTGTGGAAGTCATCGTCACCTTTAATTGGCTCTGGGCTCCAGTGCGTCCTGGAGACAGGGTGTAAAAACCTGCAGGCTCAGGCATAGCCCCAGATCACTTTCTCTTGCTTTCTGTCTTTAAATCTCTCTCTCTCTCTCTCTCTCTCTCTCT
>PYXC01000768.1:880000-925000 GCA_015244755.2 Tenualosa ilisha
AAAAACAAATGCAGATGACATGGTAACTGAGACCGTGGTTCCTCAAACGCCACCCACAGTGCACCTCTGCAGCGATGTAATGCTCACTCGCTCGCGCGATTAAAAGCGTGCCTTTGTGGTTGCCGCAGTAACCTCGGTGACCCCGCTGACCCCGGCGATGCGGTTGCCGGGTGGAGAGCCCCTGGGTTATGACAGCAGGGCCGTCACAGGGCCCGGGCAGCAGAGTCCAGTTTAATTGCGCGTGAGATGAGAGCATTTAGTCTTCAAAAGCCCTCCACAGGAAGCTGAGCTTTATGGCAGGGACGGAGCTCCGTTCCCCCTCTCACGGGGGCCTAGTCTTTTCCTTTTCATCCTCTCTCTCTCTTTCTCTCTCTCTCTCCATTTTTTTCTTTTTCCCCTTCTTTTTGGTTGTCTTTACCTCACAGCTGAGTTAGCTGGTAGAAAAGGGTGCATGAAACAGCAGGGGGATGTGGCTTTCATTTCCCTGCAAGGATGACCCAGACTGATCAGCTCCTCCCTGCAGGCTAGGGAAAAAGGCTTCTTAGTGATGTGAGTATGTGTCCACGGTGATCTCCACTCTCACCACATTCTCTACCCTTTTTTACCATATTTCTGTTCTTTTCAAATTCCAGTCTTTAAATTGATCTCTACATGCCACTCTCACCTTTCTGTTCTATTTCATTCTATGCCATTCTATTCAATCTCAGTCTCATCATTCCTCTTGTCATTATCTGTGTATGTGCATGTGTGCGTGTGTGTGTGTGTGTGCGTGTGTGTGTGTATTGCCTGCTCAAGTAGTCACTCATCTTTTCTTCTTCTCTTTCCTCTCTCTCCTCTGTTATCCCATCCTTCACACTGATCTAAAGTATTTATACACCATCACTGTATTTACTGATATAACATATTTAAACACCACCCCTGTATTCACTGACCTAAAGTTTACCTTCAATGTATTCCATGATCTAACGTATTTAAACACTATTCCTATATTTTATGATCTATTTAAGTATATAAGTATGTAGCAGCCCTCTGCTGTAGTGGGGGCTGAGTAGAGCTGCTCTCTTATGTTGTCCTATAGCATAGCCAGGCCAGCACAGGGACATCCCACACAGCACAGCTGGGACCCAGAGCTCTACAGCAACTGCTCAGTCTGTATGACAAGAATCCCAAGCCCAGACCCAGCGATGTCTCTGACATCCAAGGCACTCCAAACACTCAATAACAGCAGTCCTGTGTGTGTGTGTGTGTGTGTGTGTGTGTGTGTGTGTGTGTGTGTGTGTGTGTGTGTGTGAGACCCAGCTATGTCTCTCACATCCAAGCCACTCCAAACGCTCAATAACAGCAGTCCTGTGTGTGTTTGTGTGTGTGTGTGTGTGTGTGTGTGTGTGTGTGAGAGACCCAGCTACGTCTCACATCTAAGCCACTCCAAACGCTCAATAACAGCAGTCCTGTTTGTGTGTGTGTGTGTGTGTGTGTGTGTGTGTGTGTGTGTGTGTGTGTATGTGTGACCCAGCTATGTATCTCAAATCCTAAGCACTTCAAACTCTCAATAACAGCAGTCCTGTGTGTGTGTGTGTGTGTGTGTGTGTGTGTGTGTGCATGTGTGATCCATGTCTCTTACATCCTAAGCACTCTAAACTCTCCATAACAGCAGTCCAGTCTACAGCTCTAAAAAAGCAACAGCGGCATTGTGGGAACAGCTTAGTCCATACCAACATCAGACTTTATGCGTCTTTATGCACGAGTGTGTGTGTGTGTGCGTGTGTGTGAGCATTCCTTCTGCAGCTGTTAAAACAGGGTGTGTCTGTGGCTGCCCAGAAAGGCTCGTCCGCTGCTTCACCCATGACAAACCCCAACTCTACAACCCATTTGACCGGACTCAGCTGGGCTTGCCTGCAGCTGTTACAGTAAAGAGGCCCTTTACACACACACACACACACACACACACACACACACACACGCCAAAGCAGTGTGTCGCCAGCACGCCACGGGCGAGAGCCCTCTCTACAGCTACACAAGGAGCGTCATGGAAACAGCACACACCATGGGGGTGAAGTAAATCTCTGCACTGCACTCACTGAGAGGCTGAAGCCTATCCTGGTCCTGGTACAGAGAGCACCACACACACACACACACACACACACACCACATAAATGCACACCTATATAAGAAGAGAGAGACCGTAGGGTACATACTTTTACACAGTGTAGCATTAAGGCATCCAGTAAGTATTTACACACACACACACACACACACACACACATACACATAAGCACAGAAGTACTGTAAGCTACATACCTATATCTACAGACATAAACACACCTTAGTACTCCAGCATCCACTACTACAATGCATTCACACACACAAACACACACAAACAAGTATAAACACAGACACAAAAACAGCTTGCTTTTTATTAAGCTACTATTTCACACCCTCATTTTCTATCTATTAATACCACATAAATCCCCCATAACCTTCAAGACCTATTATCCAACAAAAGAGGGTTTCGTATTTGTCTGTGCGTGTGTGTGTGTGTGTGTGTGTGTATGTGTGTGTGTGTGTGTGTGTGTGTGTGCGCACGTGTGTTTGTTATTCTGTCTCGCATACCTGCACATGTGGACATATATAAACTGCAGACAAGAAGAACTTCATACAGTAGTGATCATTTCATTATCACCAATTTATGAAATATCAAATAAAACATGGATATAATAACCTTCCCACATACACACACGCACACACACACAAACACAAACACACACACACACACACACACCTTTGATACATATTAACCAAATTATTTTATGGTTTATTTGCATGTGTCCCTGAGCCCTGAAACAACTAGGAAGGTGTTTGTTGATGTTGTCGTTATATGCTACAGCAATGAGCTAGTGTTTTTCTCCCTGTGTGTGTCCCGGGTAAGGGCGAAATGTTGCTGAGCTCAGAGTTAATGCAGCATTCTTAGCACAAGGCTACGGTTTTAAAACCAGCCCACGATTGGGTAAATCCCGTGCACCTGTATCATCCACCCTCTGGTCTGCTAAAATGAATTTTTAAAAAATCACACTTTGTGTACAAAGCGAAAAACCGCAAGACCTTAATCCTTCGGTCAGTATTTTAACATACAAATACCGTTGCAAATCACCTCCCTTGTGTTATCAGCTCGATCTTAAAAGACCACCTCTGCCTTGGAAAGCTGCCGTGTGTGTGTGTGTGTGTGTGTGTTTGTGTGTGTGTGTGTATGCGGAGCGACGTGTTCATTGGAGATCAACACTAGATAGTCGCCAGCCTGCTGCTGCCAAAATGTCCCCACTCTCCCCTCAGGCCTTGCCGTTGACGCCATTTGCATTATCTCGGCTAGCTGTGAAACATGGCGCAGATAACGTTAAAATGCAGATAAACTTGCCTGTCTGACAGGTTCTAATCTAAACGTAGGCTGATTCACATTAGATCTAGTCCCCAGTGTGCCAACACAGCCTCGTGAAACAGGAATTTAAATGTGAATAGAATTACACACACCAGCCTCTGCACACACACACACACACACACACACGCACGCACACAGTAGTGTGTTCCCCAACAGGATCTCTGGAATGGGTTTTTGTGTACCCAAACAGCACAATGCAGGGGGGGAACAGAAATCCTACAGTGCTGAGCGCACATCACTGTCAGTGAAAACTGAATGGGTGCAACGGCAGGATTTTCACTCAAATTACTAGTCTGGGGTTTTCACGCCCCATAATTGGCTGTGTTCATTATGGCCTGGACTGGCTCCATAGGGATTCATTGTGGTGTTAAGAGCATTGTGGCCGACAACTGTGTATGATTACACTGAGCAGGAAAGAAGTCCACCACACCCTACAGGCAGGTACTCGCTGGACTGAACACTGAGTCTCCAGATTACTATTTTGACAGAAAATACAACTGAGCCAGGCTAGCAATACATACCATATACAATATGTATATACAGCACTGTGCGTATATATATTGTATATATGTGTGTTGTATATATATATATATATATATATATATATACACATATATATAACATATATTCAACATTGTGTACAACACATAAAATATATGTACAGTACAATATATGTACAATACAAATGTACATAACAACAAAGACATACAGCCCCTAATCTCCATACACGGAGCTATACACACTCAGAAACATAAACGTAGCTACCTAGAGGCACAGAAACAGGCAAACCGGCATATATCCATCTATACATAATGCATGCATTCATACTACACACACAAGCTTGGAAATAGTGAAATCAAAAAAAGCAATTTTGAAACCGTTACCATCCAGATGGCCGAGCATACTAGTTGGCCATCTTGACTACCACTGACGAGCCTGAGGACTCACTGACATCATTCCAACTTTCACTTCTCCATACAGCTGCATGGCCAAGGGAACAAAGCCAGTGTACAATGCTTGGCTATTTCCCTTAGTGACCGCAGGGCACTAACTAGCTACAGGCATTGTGTGTGTGTGTGTGTGTGTGTGTGTGTGTGTGTGTGTGTGTGTGTGTGTGTGTGTGTGTGTGTGTTTATGTGTGTGTGTGAGCCCTGCATAGGCCCATGAAGAAGAGGGTGTCCGTGATTGTCCTGCTTGTCTGGTATGGGTCCAATTTACATTCTAAAGTGAATGAACAGGACTGTTGTCAGTGCACCTGCCCCAAACCCTATAAGTGGTCTTTTTCAGCACCCAAAGAAACCTCGCACAATGTGTTCCCCAGACAGCTTGTTCCCCTGGAGAAGAGATTTGTACAGAGCTGTGATGGTGATTGTATATGTGTGTGTGTGTGTGTGTGTGTGTGTGTGTGTGGAGGGGGCAGGGTTTGGGGGGGGGGGGGGTTCTGGGGATTCTTTCTTTGCCTGTCCCCCCGGTGGATGAATGTGTTTTTTAAGAGGGGTGGAAGCAAGTCGGGCACAAAGCGGGGCAGCCGTGCGAAGACAGGTGGCGACGCTCGGGGTCCGCGGGCACACAGTCAAGAGGAACAATGCCCTCCGCACAGGGGCCATTCACCACGGCCTCACTCAGCAGAGAGGAGAGAGCAAGGGAGGTCACTGGGGAATGTGGCCATGCATGACCCTCCTCCTTCTCCATCGCTGATGCTGCTCCTACTGCCCATTTGCAAGCAGCACCTGCAGGCATTTTGCCGCTGACAAAATGGGAGCTGAAGGCCGATTAATAAATGGGAGGGTGACCTGCCTCGACGGCAGTGGTGGTGGTGGTAGTCAGTGTGTGTGTGTGTGTGAGGAGGGTGGGTGGGGTGCAGCTGGAGAACTGGGGGGGGGGACGCTTTGAGACCCCCGCTTTTCGCTTTTGTCCCAGAGCAGCAGATGCAGTCTCTTCACACACACACGCGCACACACACACACACTGAGTAACACCTCCACCATTGCAACCACCACATTCCCCACCAGCAGCCGTCTGTGCCAGGTGTACTCTGGGCCTCTCTAGTGGCTCTATCTGACACACAAACTCAGAATCAGTCATCCACTCAACGCATTGTCAAAATAACTGTCACAGGAATTAGTCACAATTTAGGAATGCATGTCCAGTTCACCAAGCCATTTTGTGAGGAAGAAGAAGAGTAAGCTAGGCTATTCTGTGTCTGTCTGCCAGAAACATTATGTTTGGAAGCAAAATAATAACGTAATGTCGTAAAAACATCAATAAAAATTATGCATATAAAATAAAATACTGCTTTTCGATATAAATTTATGTGATACAATAAAATTTATCTGTTGAAAGGCTGCAGTATCGCTCCGCGGCTCCTGAAAAGGCTTCCGCTGAGTGGAGACTGACACACTAAAGGAGAAACACATTTATCTCCAGACCGCGTGCGTGCCCACGGTACGATGTCTTCCAGCATGGAGGTACATGTGTGCGCGTGCTATGAGGGGCGGAAAAGAGGCGGGGCCGGGAAGTTGGCTATCATTCCCGATCAGGGTCTGATTGGCTGTCAATGACATCACTGTGGAGAGGTAGGCTGATGCGCGCCATGCAGTTCCGACCCTGCGGGACTGATCGCATCACCGCAGCATCTGCCACTGCAGCGCCCTGCACCGTGAGTCTGCATGACGCCAGAGTGCCTGCCAGTTCAGAAACGGCCTGATGAAACACTACCGGAGAGGCGCTGCTGTTGGTAACCGGCACAAAGCAACCTCACACACCGCTCCATGCGCTACCTCTAGCGCGGTGCCGCTGTCCAGCTTCGAGCCTGCTGAATACCATCATGACGCTAACTCACAGTGTTTCTCCCATCTGAAGCACTGAAGTACTAACAAACTTAAAGAGTTCCACATCTTATTGCCAATGAGATACTTCATTACATAATTTAAGTCTAAAATCATATATGTAGGCCACACAAACTGACTCCCAGTGACCTCCACATTTCCCTGGTGATTTCAATTCTCTTTCCTTTCAGGTCCTGTTGTTCCATCGAATGAAAAGGGAAATACAGTGTGGTAACGCATTTTTTTGGAGGGGGGGGGGGGGGTGTAATAGCGCATGCCTTACGTCATCCCTTTAGCGAGATTTTCATCTCATCAATCTGTTCCACTCACCTGCTTCTCTCCTAGGGATTAAAGTATCACTTCAATCTGATGTTCATATTCCAGTTGCCGGAGGAGATTGTAATCCAAATGTCGCTGATCTGCAGTATTCCACAGTTAGCAAAAGGGTCTTCTTTGCCAAATTGTCACTGGTAAATCCCCGAAAATCCGTCCAAGTGTTATTTCCATCCAAAATATGAACATTCCATATTTGCGGTGAGTGCGGCCTCTGAGTCCAGCTAGAGGTTTCACAAACAGATTCCTCAAGTGAGATAGGAACAATTTAATGTTAAACTACCACAATGCACACTAGGAAAAAGTATATGTTGAGTATGGGTAAGTCCTGTTTACGTCGTTTTAGTGTATTCCCTGCCATTACAGCTGTTAGCCGTAGTTATGCAACATTAAGTTTGTGAAAGCTTTACGAGAATGCCCCTTTCGAGGGAAGGATTTCAGGGATATCCACAATATAGATGGACACTGGGCAAATGATGATATTGTTTATGGGTCATCTGGGTCAAAATCATGACCAACGTTCTGCTGGAATTTATCCTTCTGCATATTTCCTGAATGTACATGTTCAACAGTTTTGTTTTTTTTTAAGGTGGAATCAAACTAGTGTGGTCTGACCATTACGTTACTTCTTACATCTTACAAACCCACATTCTGTGTTATCCTTTCTCTTATGGAACAAAACTAGATTAATGTAATGAATGAACTATTACAGCATGTTTTGAAATTATGAATAGCCTAGAGAAAACTTCCAGGGCATAGTTTTTTCCGCATAGAGGATAAGTCTGAAGCATTAGATTATGTTTTTAAAAGATCACACAGGTTGAGACACGTGGAATTTTGGACATAACTAACATTTTTGACAACTTACGGAAGACTACAAAGCTATCAATAGATGTCTCCAAATGTGTTCCTTTAGTCTCGAACTGATCGAAACGAACAACAATAATATTAATACAAATAAAAAAAACAGAGACCATAAAGAATTCGTTAGTAATAACATTTCGTTGATTCCTCGGCATTTTGACATGTTAAAATATTTCTTTTTGCCTTTGTTCATGATGCAATCTACTCGGGGAGGTGCAGAACAAAGACATGCGTTTTGCCTTTTTAAGTTTTTAAACAAAGGAACAGAATTGATGGCGCACTGAACCTGTTGCTCACATAGACAGACAGCAGCAGGATAATTCACATCCCTACGGGTAAACTATCAAAGGTTTCTAAAACTTTATTTTCAAACTAAACTCAACCATTCTTTATGGTTTGGTGAAACTTTATAACTGATTTAATGACGCACCTGAGAATTCTGTCTGCATAGATGAATAGAAAACGCGATGTCACTGTACAAACGTTTTTCCAAGTGCTTTATAAAACACATCCACTAACTTGTACATTTTCGTCTCATTCCAAATAATTAATGAGCAATTGAAAGCTAAGAACAATTTAACATCCACTTCTCTCGTCGTTTAACTTTTGACAGCCTTGTTCGTGGAATCATCCAGTGGGAAGCAAAATAGAATGAAATGAAATAGAATATGAAAACAGATGTTTTACTTAAAATGTGTAAACAATTTAACGACATATATTGAAATACTTTTGGTCTCGATAAACGAGTTGCTACGTTTGGGAAGGAAGAGTTGTGCATCCTTACTCTCCCTTCAAAGCTCTCTGCCCGAACAAAGGAGCTCCGCTTTGTGCTCAACTTTGAAAGCTGACGCACTAACTCATCGTAAACTTTTTATCCAAATTAAATTACAAAGACAATGAAGACCAAGACTAATTGCACATACAGATTAAAAATACTTACCGTTGCATTAGTGTGTGTTTCCTTGCGAGATTATCTGGGTGCAAAAAGTTTGAAAGTGCATATTTTGGTTGTGTTGTTAGGTCTCTTTGTCTGCACGTGTGAAGGAGCTCTTGGCCGCGCCTTGTTCATCCCAGCGCAGGTCCCGCCCTCTACATACAACTAAATAACAACAAATCCAACAGCACTCAACGCCATCCCGAAATTCACCATTTGATTGATGCAACCATAGACATACATTGCTGAGCGCAACAATTTATTGGAAAGTGTCGACTAATTAGCAGTCATGACGTCTCTGTTAAACTCTTCACGCTGACGTTACGAAGTTCCCAGACTGCACTTGAGTTAATATGCATTTGATCGCGTTATTCATCGTGTTTATTGACTTCGTGTCTGTTCTCTGATATTAGTAAGTAGATCAGACAAGAGCAAATGGTTGGAAAACTGCTGATAGAGTTTAGTCTTAAAGTGCATAAGCCTACGGCTCAGCATCTCTTCCACTTTCGTCCTGGGAGACGTTTAAAGTCAAATGAAGGCAACTAACATCGAGAGAGAGAGAAAAATGTGTTATTTTTACCAAGACAAACCAAGGAAACCACTTATCTGTGCATTACAGGAAAACTATGACGATATGAGTGTATAACAAAGTCCTCTGTCACTTACGTCTATACAGTCAAAGAAGGCAGCTAGGGCTCTCCTTCTCCTTCTTTCATATGATGAGTCCTCTAGGCAAGTAGATCCTTCTTTGCTGGACCGGAAGTTCAATAATCCACCTCTGTTTATTTCTAGTATTGGAGATAGTGACATATCAGGTTAATTGTAACTGCATTATAATCAGTTCTGTTTGTTTGTTCGGTTTTGTGTTTTAAATGGCATTAACTGAATGTAATTACACAGACAATATAGCTTTTCAAAGGCCGTAACACAGCAGAGCCAGTTGTGAATTATTAAAATCAAAGAGTCTTCAATTTGGTCAAATTCCTGTATATTAATGAAACGTTCCTTACTTTCATAAAGAAAACAGACTCTGTAGATTTCCCCCCCTAATCGAGTGTTTCCTAAATCATTAAGATTCTGTTATGGTACATGGCTCCAAACAGGGTGTGACCATAACAAACTGCTTTCAGTCAATGCCGGAGCTCTTACAGCAAGCTACAGTGAGTGTTGAATCACTGCGAGTGGATGGCACACAACATGGCTGGGTCACTGGCTTCAGGTGATGCAACGAGATGTAGCTGTCAGAAAAATCTAACGAAATAACCTGTAACATTTTCCAATGATACATGGGGGGCTGTTGTGAGGACGAACAACCTTGTAGAGAAGAGATCATTTGGTTGACTGCGAGGAGTGCTAAATATGGAAAATGTTAATAGCTTTCAAATGAGGACAAACAAAAAAGAGGAAAGGAGAGGAAGTTAAGGGTCTTCAATACCCCAACCCCCACCCCACCCTACACACACACACACACACACACACACACACACAGACACACATACACCTTGGGTTGCTTTACGCCTCACCACACATTCAGTAGACACACCAATTCCTTGACTCCCCTACAAGCCCTCCTGTTGTCCATATGCCCTATAAACATGCCAGACTTGTTAATGTGATGTCAAATCCTGAACCTGAAGGTCCCCAAACTAAGCAGTCCCCTCCACAAACTCAATTTACACACACACACACACACACACACACACACACACACACACACACACACACACACACACACACACATAAACACAGTCACTTTCAGTGACTGGCTGGAACAGTTTTGGCTTACTGTTTTACAGAACGATGAAGACATTTTTTTGCCAGTGTGCCCACGGAAGAAAAGCGGTATTGTAAGGGAACACAGTAAATGTGACAAAAATGTGTTAGAGGGTAGAAATCTCTTATGGTTGAAGGTACCTTGAAGGTTTCTTCCAGGAGGGTGCCCTGGACAGCGTAGTGATTCAGAATCCAAAGCTGGCACTGACTGATGTGGATCTGGGCAGTTGTCTTGGCCTTTGAGGATGAGGAACAGGAGGATAAAGACAGAGTCAGAGATATTGAGTTGAGATGAAAAAATAAAATTAGATGCCATATCCACATTGAAACTCAGTAGTGAAATCCCATAGGAAATGGTTCTAAAGTTTTGCACAGTGGTAATACTAAACCAAGAAAAGCATAGATTGTGGGTATATACAGTTCAGAATACGCAGCGTATCCAAAGCTATTTGATAGCTTCTAAAGCAGTTTCATAAAAAGAAAAATAATTAAAAGAGAACATATCCCTCACAGGAGCTATTACAAAAGGATGTTATACGGAATAGATGTCCGCCAGTCTCATCCTAGACTGATTTTTTTTCTTATTTAAATTCTGACATTCCAGCGTGAACATTAATGGGTTAAACACTGACATGCAATAGCCCAGTGGGACTGTTCCCAGTGGAAGGACTTCTTGTAAATAATAGAGATGCTGATGTTGCTGTTGATCGTCTGGTGTGAATTTTCCATCCTAATTACAGTAATGTCCACGGTTGTTTCCATTCTCAGTTCCTAGTATTATTTTTTCAATCTGAACGTTGCAGCTTGCAGCTTGCATGGTCCCTTGCTCACTTGAGAAATTGGGATGATGCTGTAGGCTGAAAGGGAAAAAAAAAGTGAAGGAGAGTGAGCGAGAAATGTGATACTTTCAGTTCCTCTGGCTCTGGGGAATAGGAAGACTTGCACAAGCCCACGTGCTGGGTCAGATTGTCTCTCGTGCGCTATATCTGTTCTGCACAGAGGAGATAGTTCTGTTTTTTTAAACCACCGTCTGAGGCTGGTGGCTTGAGCGGTTGATGGCTCTATTCTCTTGAGATTTAACATCTAACTTGTTATTCTTGAGTGAGCACAATGGATGGATGACTTTTGTCACGCAAATGTATAAACACATACTGTACATTACATACTTGGACAAAGAGTGAGGGAAAGAAGAGAGGTTTTCATGTTGTTTTCTTGTTGCTGTTGTTTTCAGAAGTGAAAGTTCTGGCTACAATATAAAACAACACTGCCAATACACCATGATGACAATGACGTTTCTACATAAGGGATGTCTGTGGAAGTGATGGCTGTGTGTGAATGCAAACCTCTGCAACAAGCAAACAGAGTGATTCCCGACTTTGACTTCAACCTACAAAACACATGCTGGTTATACTTCTCTGCTCCTGACTAAAGATTTAGCATTGATGATGATTAGGATGATGACAATAGTGTTGGTGGTGGTGATGATGGTGATGATGGTGGTGATTAGTTCTTCAGCCTTGGCTGCATCAAGCTAAAATGACCTCTCAGGCCATTAGCATGAAATGGTATTGTGCCTGAGAAGTTGAACTAAAGCCTCGTAATCAGCATGAAGAGTATGGAGAGAAACCAGGCAAACTCTCAAATGATCACTGAGCTGTAGACTGGTAAACTGTGCTTCATGGTAAACCCCAGTCAGTGCACATAGACATTAGAGAACAATTTCTGATCGATTTTCTCTTCCTCGTGATTACTGAGATCATTTGGCTTCCTATTTGCAAAATGCAACAAAACAAGACACCAGGGTTCACCATAACCAATGGTCCACTAGCATGGGGTTAGTAAAGGACCATGTTGGATGTTGTGCAAGTTGGTTGGTCAATGATTGGGCCAAAAATGTTTTTTTCTACCATTTACCTTTGCCAGTACAGTCATTTCTACATTCACCTCTGTTGTGACCTGGTTGAAGTTATTTATTTAATTAGTAGATGTTTTTACCCAAAGCAACTGAAGAACAATATTCAAACTGTTACAGAGAAACGCAGGAGACTTAAGTGAGATTTCAGTCATTTAAGACTGCTTAGCAACAGCAACAGAACTGGCCGTGATCTGTTCCGGATCTTTCTCTCCAGACATAATCAGCTGCCCTCTTGCCCCAGTTAATGCCTACATTTTACCCTCTGCTGTTGCAAAAGCCCTTGTGAGAGAGACAAAGGCTCTTGTCTCAGTAAGCTGTTTATGGGGAATAATCGACTTAATCTGACGCGCTGTTTGTTAAACAAACAGATTACTTGGTCGTTAATGCCTTGGCAGAAGTGGCAAACTCCATGTTAGAGAACGACACAGACTCCTGGAAAACTGGTGGCAGCTCAGGAAAAAAAACTGGAAGAGCAAGAGGTAGAGGTTAAGAGGCAGGACTTGCCAAGGGTGGTCTGTTTCAATCCATGCAGGGTTCACTAGAGTTCATCTGGTTGCTAGGTACCACTCTAGGCTGCATTCCCCTTCAGTTCATTTGGTTATTAAGATGGTCAACCAACCTAGTGAGTGAATATGTAACAAATTCACAAACAAAGCCAATTAATGTTTAATATGATGTTAACAATAGAGAACCTTCAAATGCCTGTTTAATTCTATTAGGCTACCTTTCTTCACTAAACTGGCCATTTCAAGGGAAACCTGTAGAGCTAGCATGGCATTTGCAGGATGTACAGGAGTTAGAGTCTATCTGAGAGCTCTCTATGCCACATGTAACTAAAGCAATAGTATGTAATTTAATAACTGTAATATTAAATAATAATAAATCAAACTTTAATACAATTCATGTTGCAATAATACGATACTTGGTATATAGGATCAGAAATGACCACAAGTATACTTTAAGATAAAGAATGACCTGAGATAAGATGATCAGAGCTATTAATGACAAAATGATGCATAAACTTGTTATGCTTCTTACTTCTGGATAGCCTCTCAGACAGATCAGTGCAAAAACACAATACAGACTCTCTGCCTGCTGTTCAGAAACCAGACCTGTGAAGGTCACCGATGACTATAGACAGGCCATGCTGAATAAATGCAGCCTATTAGCTAATGGCCAGTGGTAACTGCACTTTTATTAACATAGATTATTGCTCACTGTATATAATTATGCAACAACATCATTAATATAATAATATAAAGTAATACTTAAAATTCTTAGTATGGGGAAACATTAGTGTATGATAGAGCGCATGATATGGCTCAGTTATAGAATGTGAAGCCCATGTCTTCTGCACTGTAGCTTGATCCCTCCAACAGGAACTGTAATTCAGCCAGTCGACCATCTGAGGACGTCTCGGTGTTTAGCATGAATCACTCACCTACGTTACTGACACACCAAGGAGGGCCGTAAAGAGACCAACTCACACCCTGATGGTGACAGCAGAAATAGCTTCCACACTTCTCATAGCCAATTACATATGACTTATGATCATTCTGAAATATGCCTTTAGTGGACTGGGTGCATGATTGCGTGTGTGCGTGTGTGCGTGTGTGCGCGTGTGCGACACACACACAGTGTCCCTTAAGGGTTTAATGGCACCACACGCTGACATGATGGGCCCATCAACTTAGATGGATCTTCTGCCACCTCATTAAAAGGTACTGTGAGCACATCCCATATCTATTCACTGTGTCTGGGGCTCTCTTAAACAGACACAACTCAGGAGGATGTCAACCATTTGATAATAAGGACACAATTCTATGGTTTTATTTATGTTATTTTTTTTCCTTCAATCTTCGCCGTCATCATTGTCTCTGTAAAAAGATTAAAAACATAAATAAATAAAAGAAACAAACAAAAAACATCATCAAACATCATAATAGGCCTTGCAATAAACATTGTCCAGGTCTTGGTAAGATAGTCACTGAATGGTTCATTCTCTACAGGTCTATAAGTCTAAAACTGAACCAGACACTGTGGCTGAATCACAGTGTCAACTCTAAGCTGTAAGTCCTGAACTCTCAATCTGGCATGAATCAGCTTTATGATTGGCTGATTCAGGCAAGTTAAGACTTTGATGATGTAGGGCTGGACTTGGGGTTGGGGTGTGGGAAGGCATTGGGATTCAGTCCATTAGAAGTGAAAGAAATGAAGACGCGGCTGCCTGCTGTCACACCCCAAATGAAACAGATCTGCTGGAGAACAGGAGATTCAGCTACAGTGCTACAGTGTCTTTTAGGAATCTGTAGAAGCCATCTGTGGGTGTTACTTGAGAGCTCACTAAATATGCCTCTCTCTGTCTCTCTTTCTCTCTCTCTCTCTCTCTCATATATATTCTCTCTTGCTCTTTTAATCTTTTCTGGTGTATGCACCATATGCCCAATAGAAAATAAGACCATTAGGTTTTTTCCCTTGTGTGTGTGAGTGGCAAGGATATTCATGTAATGCTCTGCTGAGCAGACAATGAACACCCATCTACCCCCGCCCCACGCACACACACACACACACACACACTATGACAATGCCTGAGGTGGAAGAACACTTCTGTTGGTTCTCAATAAGTCCCCCGTTCCCTCATCTGACATACTATCTGGCCTCTCTGAGTGACTCTTGTTATCGTCTGACACCTCTCTCTGAGTGGAGTGGAGGTTTGCGTGTGTGTGTGTATGTGGGGGGAGGTGCAGTTTGGACCCCTGTTGAGATGTAAGGGAGCATCTGCAGTCACCTGCAAGAAACCCTGCAGAGGATGAGGAGAGGGCAGAGATGAAGGTTTGGGGTGGTGGGGGGGATGGGGGGGTTAGAATGGTGTAGAATTAGCTGTCACATCCATCAACATTTTGTCTTCTTTTGGAAAGGGGGGGGGGCAAAGAGAGAGGTAGGGAAGGGTACTGAGAGAGGTGATAAAAGAGAGAAGTAGAAAAAGTGAGAGAGAAAGAGAGAGAGAAGAGTAACGCAAAGAACAAAAACAAGGTGACTGAAAGGGGTGGGCTGGTTTGAAAAAGGAAGAGGAGGCACTGCAAAGAGCAGTTAGTGGAGGTATGAAGGTTGTGTTTCATGTGGCTTTGCTAACCGTCATTATCTCATCTGCCTTGCAAAATGGAGCAAGCTCAGAGCAGCCTTGATTGGCCTCTTGTAACACTGACACACACACACAGACACACACATACATAGTCAGCCTCATCTGCTGTTGCTGTTGCCTCTGAGCTCAAACATCTCCTCCCCCACTCCAGCACTTCATCATAGACCAAAGAGAGGCTGTGTGTGTGTGTGTGTGTGTGTGTGTGTGTGTGTGTGTGTGTGCGTGTCAGCAAGAGGGGGGTCCTGGCAGACAAGCAGTAACAGAATAACACTGAACTCGCTGCTAGTGTCAGCTTTCCTGAATTCTGTTGAGGCACTTGCCTTTGTCTGACATGATCTCCTAATCGCTGTCCCTCGCCCCTGCCACTCCCTGCACTTCACTGAGGACTCATAGACTGTCGTACCAATTAGTGGCAAAGTACTAGTGCCGTGTGTGTGTGTGTGTGTGTGTGTGTGTGTGTGTGTGTGTGTAAAGATAGATCTTTATCAATAGCACTGCAGGGATTCACTGCCATGACGTGACTATACTCGCTTGACTGCAGAGGCAGCTGGAGTGAGGTCAGTGAAAAGTTAACATGAACTGCGCTCGTTTGCATGAAATACAAACACATTGTTTGGGTTTGGAGTCTCTCACACACACACCACACACACGCACACACACTGAGTGAGTGAGAGAGAGAGAGAGAGAGTGAAATACAGGTGACTCAGACAGGCCTAGAGTTCAGTTCCAGCTGAGTTGTTTTTCAGTTTTATTTTCCTTCTTGAAAAAGTTATGTACAGAAGTATATCAACACTCTGACGGGCAGTGACCACACAAATAGCTGGCGTGACATTGCTCTCCCCTCAGAAAACCATGTTATGGCATGACCAGACAAAACAATAATGGACACAACATATTGCACAGAAATGGAGGAAAATAAGGTTAATATATTTCAACTTGTATATATATAATCTGAACAGCCATCTCAAGACTAAGTAAGGGTGTGTTAAGATGGCTATTCTAGTGCCTGCCCTGTTACAGAGAAACAACATACATAAACACACAATCTTTTTGCTTATAATACAGTCAAATGTACAAAGATGTCGCCACATTTTTTTCTGATTTTTTTTTGCTCTTTTTTCATAAACACAACAGCTAGAAACCTGAATTGGAAATACAAATTCTATTCACCATGCCATCAGATACTAAAACAACTGGCTTTATTGAGCCGACAAGTAGAAAAGATTAAATATTTAAATACAATGAGAAACGCAATACATAATTCTTGCGAACTCAAATCGGTATTTTGAAAATGTGTCATGTTTATATTCCATCCAGTGGTTCAAACCAAAGCTCTTGATATAAAAACGGTCACAAACTGATCACTTAAAGCTACAATCTCTCTGTATTGGGCAAGAGCCGAGGAGAAAAACGTGGTAGGCTAGGCTTATGGCCGCTCTAGCTCCTTGTGTAGGAGCACGTTTGCTGCTGTGCTGAAAAATGAGCCTGTGTCTTTAAGACGCCTGCAGGTTTGAAAGTGGAAATTGAGCCTGTGTCTTTAAGACGCCCGCAGATTTAAAGTGTAAACAGGAATAGGAGGCCGATTGTGAGATAACCAACCAACCCAGTTCTTAAAATTAGGAAATCCAAACAGCGATAACACACCGATTGACACCCCCTTTTTATATATTTCTGTACAAAAATACACTGAGAAAATAATCAAACGTTTCCTCTCTTTAAGTGTCAAAACTCTACATTTAAATATAAAAAACTCAAAAGTTAAAACTCTAGCCCTTCCTGGGAGAAGGAGACAGGGTGTATATGTCAAGACTGACGCGAACACAAAAAAAACAAAACGTTTGGCTGGTATATAAATACATCCATATAAAACCATGGCATCTGTAGACAAAGGAAAGGAAACTCCAGAATGAAAAAAAAAAAAATCATAACTCTACTGTAGGCTAGATCAGTGCTTCCTAACCCTTTTCCTAAGACGCACGGCACTGGCTGGTTAAGATCTCTCACCGTCCTAGCACACTTGACCGAGTATCCAGATAGTTAAAGCCCTTGGTTTGTGGACTCTCAGGTATCCATGTGTTCGAGGGTGGGGAGACACCCCAAACAAACAGCGCTGCGCGTCTTCAAGAACAGGCGATTGGGAGAGACTGTTCCGAACTGGCATCTATCGGCAACTAACAGCTAAGAATTTGGTCCTGAATTGCAGAGTATAAAGTTCAGCACAGGTTTGAGTTGTGTTTGAATCCTGAAGTTAAGAATGAATAGCTGGTGATTTTTGTCCCGTAAGGAGGAATCAAACATAACGCCACCTTTTGTCAAATAACCCTAATGCTGGTGGACAGTCTGACAGAAATCTCACAGAAAGAGGACAGCTAACATGCATTTCTGTCTTTTTCAATATAAATGTTTGCCGTGACCCACCTGGTTCCTAATTTCACCATGAGGAGACACAAACCCAACGTGGCCCACGCTTGTACCACTAAAGACATCAAGTTCACTTGGCGATCGTTTAAGTGTTTATCAAGTCCCTTTTAATTTAAATTGATTCAAATAGCCGACCTGAGCCCGCCCTTATACGTGCAAATCAATCAAGTTTCCAGTTCGGATCGAGTGTATGCATGTTTTCCTATCGGATCTGTCCGGCTCAGGGTGCACTCTCATATCCTCTTGTTTCTGGACTTATGGGATCTTATTGTCCGCCTCTTCACGACCCCGCGTCCCACTCCGTCATGCCGGAAACATAACGCAGGCATGCAATCATGCCGCGCGTTCACCGTCGCTCTCGCATAGGACCCATTCGGTATATGAACACAAACGCACTTAACCGGAATCCCTTTTCTTTTTTAGAATTTAATGCAATGTCATGAACTTCGTGTTTTCTTGTTCAATACGTGAACACCAAGTTAGAGATTGTAGACTCGAGCCAGTCCCCCGAAATCATCTCGCTCACCTCCGGGGTGCAGTAGTCAGGAAACTCGAAATGAGAACCAGATCCTGACTCGAAATGGAAGTCCAAGTCTCGGTCCAGTACTGAGGAGCCCAGTGGCGTGCTTTCAAAGCTCGGACTAGCATTCACGTCCAGCAAGTCATCTTCAAACTCCTCGTCCGAGGAGGAGGAGGACTGGGAGGAAGAGGACGAGTGACATGCTGATGGAGCTGGGGAGGGTGCCCGCGTGTTGATGTAGCGCTGCTGGTCAGAGCAAACGCTGCGCGGCGAGTCCGCGCCGTGCTTGCCACTTGCAGTTCCGTCCTCATAAAGGCTAAGCGGCTCGCTGGACTCAGCGGAGTTGCTTAGCGTGGGGCTTGAGGGGACAGCCGCCGAGGTTGGACTCACCCCGCTACCTCCAAACACGTAGCCTCTCTTCGACTTCTTCTCGGGGATCTGTTTGGCAGCCGAAACAGACCTGGATTTGTAGAGGGAGTGATGGTCCGCGACAACAGCTGGAGAGTGCGGCTCTGGCGCGACGGGTTTAGCGGTCCCCACGACTAGTTTGTGCTGTTTGCTTGCAGACCTAGCCCCGCTACTTTTTCTGGAGGACGGCTTAGTGGTGTTGGAGACGCAACTGCTGCCAGTCGGCTTCTCAGGTTTGTCGGTGCCGCTGGACTTGGAGCTGCTGGACTTCACCTTCTTCCTCGGCCGGTACTTGTAGTCGGGATAGTCTGCCATGTGTTTGAGTCTGAGCCTCTCTGCTTCCCGGATGAAGGGGATCTTGTCGCTGTCTTTCAGGAGTTTCCAGCGCTTGCCTAACCGCTTGGAGATTTCAGCGTTATGCATGTCTGGTGATTGTTCCATAATTTTGCGCCTTTCTATCTGAGACCACACCATAAAGGCATTCATGGGTCTCTTGATATGACCGCTGGGCGTTTTACACCAAGCGGGGTCTAATTTGTCCCCGGCCGAAGCCGTAGAACCGGGAGTGGGAGAAGAGGCTATGTCTAGGTCCATCGCTCCGGAGTCGGACGACTCTCCAGCGAACAGAGCCTCGGGGTTCTCCGCGCTGCTGCTCCTCTGAACCATGGCTACAAAAGTCGGAAAAATGCGCTCTCTCAAAAGCCTTCCAAACTGCTGGTGTGTGGAGCGAACTGTGCTTAGCTCTCGTTGTGTGATATGAGGTCAACCCTGAGAGGCGAACGGTAAGTGGTTTGCAGTCCTTTCCAGAGCGGGAACAGCTCGGGTGAAAAGTTCGTTGTAGGGGATCTACCATGCGGCTGTGCCAGCCCGCAGTCGCTCACTTTCACAGCGCCCCTCTGCTGAGCTCGCGTAACAGTTGCTGGTGCCGTGAAATAGTTCTGTGGTTATGTGAGCGCACTGACACTGCAAAGCTCTCTCCAAGTTTCTGAAGTGGTAGAAGTCAGTCTGCATATCTTTGCCTCGCAAGACCATGTGGGAAGACAGCCCTGTTGCTTCGCACTACCATCCACTCGCCATCTGCGATATGTGAGTTTTAACAGCTCCACACTCAGACACTCGCAGCTTTATTCGTTTGCACAAATAGAATGGCGATAGAATCCGGCCAATCAGCGGCTGTCTCCATCCTTCCTTGCGCCAATGTCACGCCTCCCGCTCGCCCATTGGCTGAATAAGAAATCTAATAATAATCAGCGCGTGCAATGAGGAGCTTTATGTCTGACCTCATTCCAGTGTAGACGATAAACTTACTTTTAAAGGGACATGCTTAGCGGTTTCCCCCCCTCTGCTAGTCGGATTGGATAGGTAGGCAGTAGACGACAGCACAGCCAAAACAATGTACTTCAATGTACTTTGGCAAGGAATCATGCCTTGAAAATTCATCTTATTCTGCTATTATAAAAACGTTAATTGTGTACATTTGTAAACAATTTATTGCATCAAAGTGTTCTTAATACTAGCTTATTTTTTGTTACAGAGCTGTTGAGTGTTTGAGCGTTTAGCGTGTTTTTTTTTTTTTTGTTTGTTCGTTTTTGTTTGTTTTTTTTGCGTTGTGGATAAAAAATAACAGCCAAATCTGTATATTATTCTAAGGTTTTTTTTATGTAGATACAAGAACCTACTGCCAGTTATGTGTTTTTGAGACAACGGAGTCTACAGCACTCCTTTGACAGCATGCTCGCGAGGGCGGAGCCGTAGGTAGGCGGGCGGTCTGTTGTCACCAGCACCCCCTCCCTGAGTACTCGTCTGCTCAACCCCGGAGACACTGAGGAAAAGCTTCCATTCCAAGAGAACCTCAAAACATTGAACAGCGAATTTGTTTTATTGTCAGATGGGGCTGGTGTTTTATAGGATATTTTACCCGGTAATTAATCGTTTAAAGTTTCTGCTCCCTAAGTTACAACATCTGACAGGCGCATCAGGTTAAGTAATTTCTAAAACCCCTCATGTCCAAGTGTGACCACTAGCATGTGTAAACAGAAACAATTTATCATCAGTAATGAACCGTCGCAACTGAACATAAACACTCTAACAAAAGTATCTTTGAGGAATTGTGCTGGGTTATTATCAGCCGCTAGATGGAGCTCCAGAGCCGGGCGAGGGACCAGAATCAAGAGCGCGTCGGCAGTGGGGAGGACAATGTATTAAGCAGCAAATTACATAATGTTTCTTCGCAGTTCATGTATTTTAACAAGTCAGTCCTGTGGACAGCTTGTGTCACTTCAATATTCAAAATGTAACCGCAAAAGGAGGCGATGATTTGAAAGATGGCATAAGTCTCACACGATGTAAATTTCACTGGACGTAACATCGTCAATTCCATCTTAAATGAACAACAGAACTTAAAATTAAACTTCAGTGTCACTCTGCTAAGCTCAATAGTTTCGTCTGTCGTCGTATTCATCAGAGAGAGATTTTTGTCTGATTTCGGCCTATCGCTTTGCGTGTCATTGGAACGTGAGGGCAATGAGCATGTCAGGAGGGCAAGATGCTTGATTCATTAAAACGGGAAAACCTGAAGCGCTAACTTGAACACCAGAAGCTTCAGGCTTCAGGTAGGCTAATGTTGGTGGTGAACAGAACGAGAGAACGAGCCACAAAGGTCGAGAGAACTATGCAGTCTAGATGTGTGTGTGTGAGAGAGAGACCTGATGAAATGCATCAACAGGCTACTAACAGTAACATAAGCTTATTTTTAAGTGAAACATCGGCCGTTCTATATAACATAATAGCGGCGACATTCTTCCATCAACACCCCCTGAACTTGACTTGAAAGAGCCATCACTGCTGACTTGACAATGGCACTACTCAGACTTTATTAAGATGACTGTTTCCCTTCCCGCTCATTGTTAGGCGTAATTTGAATTTGAATAAATTGAGCGAGACACATCATTCACACAGCCTCATAAAACTCCGGCATACACACGCATGGCGCTTTCTGGAGGATGCCACGCTAATGTTATCCATTACTGGATGATTATGTTTGATAGAGTTTGCGACGGTGGGTCCATGCCGAGTCCTCCTCCATCTACCGATGTCTTCTCTTTCCACCAAAGGCTTGTTAACAGACAGTAAAGCGAAAAGGTTCTCTTTCCGTTGGCATTACTCTTAAGTAGGTTACATCTTCGCATTGTACTTACACGAGATTCAGTTCATTACAAAACGGCTGCTTATATTTGAAAGACATTTGTGATTCCACTTACTTAGTAGACTGTTGCTCATAGTGGATGGATTCTACATGTAAAAGCATCTTCACATTTTTTTGAAACTCTCCATTGCTTTCTTGGTGCATTGAGAGTCTGTACATATATTCATGTTTCTGCTCTCTCTCTCTTGCCTTCAAGATTAATGTAGTCTAGAGTGGACAACATCAGCAGTCTACACCTTCACAGTTTATTTGAATCTGTCACTTGGAGAGTTTTGACCAGCACTCAGACCACACATTTATAAATCTGTGCCATGCTCTCTCCCCATCCAAGCACTGGTGCAACACAGGAGCTATGTATCCACCCAGGCCAATGGCCCATCAATCTCAGTATCAGTGCGCTCCATGTGTTTGAACAGCTGGGGCCGGGGTGTCTTATCTTATCACAGGGACAGCTGCCTGCCTGCCTGCCTTCTGCCTCCCTGTAAATTATTGCTGGGGTTGATTTGGCTCGCATCTCTGCTCGCTCCTCCAGACATTTACAGGGCAGAGGGGGCACTAGAGTTTGTTTGTTTTATGTTTTTTTTTTTCTCTCGGAAGTTCAGATGGGGCAGTTTGCACATCTGTCCCACAAGGCGCCACCCAGCCTGGCTGACTGTCCCATGTTGAAAAGTTGGCTGCGATTGTACAAATGATATATGGGGACACATATGGTCCCTACATTAGCATGTTTGGATTTAGACAAATCATAATTGTCTTTATTATTATGAGGAGATATAGTCACAAGTCTGATGTGATACAAGCACTGCTCTGCAAATGCAGACGAATGAGTTTTTTAACTATCATAATAGGCAGTGCTGTGCACTCATTATTCTCTACTTTGGACAGCGTAGACATCACCCTGATCAGCAGGCAATGCCCTGTAGCAGGTCCACCTCTGACCCATTTTGGCACCAGAGTCAAGTCAGCCTTGTTCTCCAGTCAGTGTCTATCAGTGTGTGGCATAGTACTGGTGATGGTGGCCTTATCTTAGCTCATAAAGCTCAATGAGTATGCAGAGTTGCCTTCATCTGATAAGGGAAGACAGGTGGCTTGCAGCAGGTGTTATGGGTCATACCTGAGTGCCCTGTGTCTGTCAGGGGCAAGGGGAAAATGTCCAGTCTTAAGGGAGAGGCTCTCAAGGAGGTTGGCAGACATATGTAGATTCCTGTCAGGGCCTGGCAACTTGTAGTGATGTGGCTCAGGGTCTCTGGGGGAGGCAGCGTGAGTGACGAGTGGAGATTCTCTGGAACATTCCACTGTGTGTGTGTGTGTGTGTGTGTGTGTGTGTGTAGGCTGGGCTGGTTATGTATATTCAATTCTCTTCCTTTGGGGAAAGCGAGTGGTATGACATGCAGACAGGGTTCATGTGAAGTCAGCATCTAACACACCTTATATCTCACACACACACACACACACACACACACACACACACCAATGAGAGGTGATCGGGACAGAGTGTGCGACAGTGTGTGACAGCATGTGTGTGACAAAGTGTGAGACAGAGGTAGGACAGCCCTTCTCATCTCTCTCCACTGAGGTGACTGCCTCACACACACATATACACACACACACGTACACACTCACACAGAGCACTCTGGGACTCAGGGAATTGCCAGGGCAGGGATCTGTTGACATTTCTGTGATATCTATGGAAACCTGCTTGCACCCAGTGACACAGGTGTGTTGCTTGGGCCAGTGGGCACTAAGATAAATTGAAGTCAGTGCTGTTTATTTCCATACATGAATACACTTAACTTTTTTAGAGACAAAGCAAATGCTGTCTCTCAGCAACCCTACAATATCTATGGGATTGTGATCATAATACTTGGGTGCTGATGAAATTATGTTGTCTGATTGGGACTGAAGGCCTCATATAACTGGACACAGAATGCATAGCTGTGATTCAGAACTATCTTTTTTCTAATCCACACGTTTTTGGCTACTGTGAGAACCTTTCCCTAATTGGAGCTTTTACACAGATGTTCTGATGGGCGTTATATGCAAAGTGACTAGAATCCACCAAGGCAAATGGGTTATGACTTCCAGATTGCTTCCATGCGTGCCTGACCAGGTTTGACGTGGCAACAAACGTTAGCACACCCTGGGTGAGATTTGCATATGGGCGTGGAGGTCTTTTTAGCATCTGTAACCAATAGCCTCCATGTGAAGATCTTGACTCATTACTTTAAAGAAGATGTTTCCTATTCTGGCTGGAACTGAATGTGTGTATGCATGTTGCATTATGATGTAATTTCCTGTTTTTACTTACTGCAGGTGTCAAATTTAAAAATAGCTCCAGTTCAGCAATAGGTGTGTTCATGACTGCATATTGTACAGTTATTCTTATAGTATAGAGTGCCATATACTCTTATGTGTTTATGTACAGACATGTTTTACAAAGACCACATGCATAGTGTAAAATTATAAAATAATTTTTGATACCAATATTATTAGTCAATTCCATTATGATGTGCTAACACAAATATATCTATTTGACACAACTTTTTCTTTACAGCCTAGCAGATGCCAATACCTGTCTCAGCCTTAGCATAATGTTAAGGGCCATATTCATAATGTTCACAATATTAAATGTGATGGCAAGATGGGCAGTCATGCGTGAATTATTATGGGATGCGAAGCACACTGAGTAGTATTTGTGTGTGTTGGCGTATGAGTTTGGGGGGTGGGGGGAGGTGTGTATGCAGGCAAAACATGCAGAGTAGGCAGCTCATGAGCTGTAGATAGGAGAACAGCTCAACCCTCACAGACGGCTCCCTCTGAGCCAGAACCGGGCTGCACCAGAGCAGAATCATCAAAACCAGTACTGAAGGGAGCAGAGGATTGTGGGTAAATATGGCTGACCCCACAATACCTGTCTGAGTCAGTAATGTGTAAAGGGAACCTGAGTTCACAACATGTGTGTTGCTCCTGAAAGAAAGATGTCACTGATAAGAGAGGGTGGAGAGAGGAAAAGAAAGGATGGAAAAGAGGAACTCTGTAAACTGTAAACACTGTGAAGAGAGAGAACCAAGAGAGATGGATGGAAAGAAAGCAAGAACAGGAAAGGTGTGAACTGAGTGCGTGAAGAGAGTGTCAGTGAGTAAGTGAAGAGGAACAGTCAGTGACAGGAAAGACACAGGTAACACATTCAATCTTTTGCTGCTTCTCCCAGTATTCATAAAGCATTATAAATGCACTCATAAAGGGTTATAATGCCTTCATGAAACCTCATACCTAATCACATTAGTATTCATAGCTGTTTATACACTCTCTTGACTGTACTCATAAGGCAGTATAATGTAAGCCTTCAAACTTGAAGTGTCACAAAGCATTATAAGCTTCTTTGGCCTTTTGATTCTAGGGAAACACCACTTTACTTAGCGCCTGTAATGGTGCCTTATTGTTTTTCATGTAATTATGTGTTTATCTCACTTTACTTAAAGTATGTACTGAGTAATTGTAATTCTTCATTATATGGCATGATCAATCAGTCCTATAAAAGGACAATTAACAAATTGAAGCTTTATTATGCATTGTAACACTTTAAGATGTAAAGGCTTATAACATTACATTACAATGCCTTTACAGTTCAAAGAATATATAAACAGTCAGATGACTTTATGGATGCATTATAACCCTTTATAAATGTGTTTATAATGCTTTATTAATACTGGATTCATAGAATGTGTTACAGAGGCAGACAGGATGAAGGGCAGAGAGAAAGAGTAGACAGACACTGAGCAGAAATGAAGAGTGAGTGTACAAGGAAAGAGAAAAGAGGGACAGAGGGTTGACCTTGTGTAGGTGCGGTCTGGTCCAGTCTGGTGCAGTAACTGAGGTAGACAGGTTAGGACAGTTCAGGTCAGGTCACTTCTATCAGAGAAACATGTGGAGTTTTATTAACATTAATACCACCTACCCACAATCCACTGGTGCAAGCTCAGACGTGACCGTGCTGCCCTCAGTGGCCACAGAATGACCTGCCTGTAGTAACTCTCTCTCTCTCACTCACTCACACACTCACACACACACATACACAGCCGCCCTCAGCAGTTACCGCAGAATGGCCTAGAATACTCATACCAAGAACCACACACACACACACACACACATACACAGATTAACACTCAGACTTAATATAGAAGTCCTTGAAATCTGTTTGGATGAGGGACTGTGGTTGTCAGTGCTAGTGGATGTCAGAGCTAGCCTATTACTTGTCTTCAGCTGTGCGTCCATACAGCATCTTAGGCCTGGACCCACATCTGCCCTCCAGCCTCTAGTAACCTGTGGAGAAGAGCAGACAGGAGAGGAGACAGGAGCCAACTGGAGTAGGGAGGGAGAGAGAGAGAAAGTGAAAAGAGAAGGACAAATGTATACATTTTTTGAGGGAGGAGAAGAAGATCTATTCATTTTCTCTCCTTATTTTGTTCAAGTGACTCCAGGTCTCTTTTAGTGCTTCTCCTCATCTCAGCGTCTTTCAGATTGTCTGTCACACAAAGCGAAATGACCAAGCCAGCCAAGCCCTGCCCTTGTGTGGACCATGCCCTCTCTCTCCACCCCCCTTTCTCTCTCTCTCCTTCTCCCTCTCCCTCTCTCTCTCTCTCTCCGTGCAGAGGGACAGTGAATGATGTAGCACGCTGTCAGCAGTCGCCCTGTCTCTGAGGAGCCTCTGACAAACAGTCCACTGGACACAGCTACAGAGACAGAGATGGAAAGGTGCGGAAAAAGAGGTAAAGAGAACCAGAGAGATGAAGTGAAAGACAGGAAGAGATAGAAAGAGAGAAAGAAAGAGAGATGAGGAGAAAGAGCCATCAGAAAGTTCCTGGATTTCCCTGACGCATTGCGGAATCCGAAAATCCATTCAAAGCTGTTCCCTCTCGGATTTTATCGTTTCTCACTTTTCCTCTGCCTCCTTTGTTCGCTGTCTGTGTCACGCCATCTCTCTTTCTCTGCGTTGTTCCATCGAAGACAACGAGGGGAGAAGAAGTGAGCCATCCCTTCTTCCCTTTCTGTCTGTGGGTTTCCTCTAGTGCATCATTTTGCCTTGCCTTCCTGGCAGTGCAGTGGGCTCGACTGAAGGGAGAGACAGAAGAGGGAAAAAACGGAAAGCTGGAAAACCAAGCACAAGTACCGGATTACGTGTTTTTTCTGGAAGTTGATGTTACCCGAGCGGAGAGTATCCATGATCCTGACAGCGAGTCGAGTATTTTGAGAGTGCCTGTGTGCGTGCGTGTGCGTGCGTGTGTGTGCGTGTGTGCCTTACCCTTTGTTCGCCCGGTTGGATGGCAGCTTTCTGCGTCCTTCGCCTCTTCCAAACTCGGCGTTCGTGGCTTGCCGCTAGATAGAAATATTTAGGGCCCCTCTCGTCTTTCTTTCTTTCTTTCTCTCTCTGCAGTTCCTCTGGCATTTAAGCCCAACTGCGTCTGTCCACCAGTGAGGCAGAAACAACCAAAAATGATGTTTCACCTGACAGAGAGAGAGAGGGAGAGAGAGAGTATATGTAAGTGTGTGAGGAAAGGCGAGGCTGAGAGGCGTGAGCGAATGTACTGTACTACGGTGCAGTAGTGTAATGTAGCCTAGCGCAACGTAGCGCAGCGCAGCACAGCCCGTCTCTGAGCCAGACACACTGACCTACATCGCAGAGACCAGCCCTGTCTGTGGCGAGCCAACTGGAGAACAGCAGCCAACATTACAGTCAGAATTCTGACGAAAGCCCTCCCCTCCTTCTCTCTCCTCCCCTCCCCTCTTCCCCTCCTCTTCTCTTTCCCTTTCCTCCCCTCTTCACTCTTCTATCTTTCTCCTGATCCTTCTGTCCATCTATTTGATTTCTTCCTCCTCCTCTTCTCGCTGTCTTTTGTCGCTCCAAGTGCACTGGCAACTGCAGACGACTGAGATCCAGCTGAACAAAGCGCAAACCTCAGAGATGCAAGAACGACAGCAGCAGAGCAGCGACAGCAGCCGCCGCGTCTCCTCCTACTTGGATGAGAGGGAGAGAGGAGAGGAGTGGGGAGGAAGGTGTGTGTGTGTGTGTGTGTGTGTGTGGGGGGGGAACCGGTGGCATCTTCCTCTCTCCTCACTCCGTGTCTCCTCTTCTCCCCCGTCTCCGTCCCCTCCCTCGTTCTCCTCCTCCGTCTCTCCCTGTGCTCTCCTCCCTCTTTTTTTTTGTCCTCCTCTCACAATGGTTATCACGTCTTTCTCTCTTTCACTCTCTCTCTCTCTCTTTCCCTCTCTATGTGTGTGTGCGTGTGTGTATTGTGCGGGGTGTTATCTACACCCTCTAGATGAGTGATGAGCACATTCACAGCTGCTATCTCTCCCAGATGCCGGTGGGTGGGATGGGTTGGGCAGCGCAGTGCAGTGCAACGCAACACAGTGCAGCATAGGACAGGGCTGTGGAGATGCTCAAATGCCTGAGTCTGCACAGAAGCTTTTGTTCATCAGCGTACTGTGTGTGTGCAAGTATGTATGTGTGTGTGTGTGTGTGTGTGTGAGAGAGAGAGAGAGAGAGAGGAGTTAAGTGTCTTTGTGTCAGAATTTGGAATCTGTGAAGAGCTACAGTATTCCTTCCTTTTTGGTGTATCGCAGCTGCGGTTTTGGAGAGAGAAAGAGAAAAAGATAGAAAAAAGGGAGAGTGTGAGTGGCAGGAAGGCAAAGAGGAGGGGCATGTTTCAAAAAATGGCAACACAGACTGATGAATGAGTGCAGCACTCATTTTCCTCTCCTTCCCTTTCCCCCCATCAAACCATGTGTGGGGATTCGTAGTGCCATTAAGTGATATAATAATATTTGCTTTAAATAACATCACTAAGAACATACTAGTTACTATACTAGTTAATACCTGTGTGCATTACAGATGTGTGTGTGGAGCATGTCAGTGAGTGTGTATGTGTCTGTGTGTGTGTGTGTGTCTGTGTGTGTGTGTGTATGGGGGGGTACATCTGTGATCAAGGGAGGGACTGGGAGCTGTCAGTGATTGGGGTGGATGGGGTGAGGGAGAGGTTGGGGCATGGAGGGAAATTTTCAATAATTAATCAGAGACATCCATCTAGTGCCAATCTAGCCCATTCTCTCTAATTGGCTTTTTCAGAATAATCAGAATATTTATGCGTTTCTGCTTACTCTGCCTGCCCATCTGTCACATTATGACGTGTCTCTGCAAAAACACTCACACTCACGCAGATACACTGGCATCAGGGAGTGCCTTAAAAAACAATTCTCTTGTGTCTATCTAGTTTTTTACTCTCGTGTGTCATTGAGGTTAGGTAAGTGGAATTTTAGGCACATGCCACCTAACACACACACACACACACACACACAAACACAAACACACACATGCACTAGTGTAATGGGTTGAAGACAGTGTCAGGGCTTGATTCAAAGCCACAGAGGCAGACCAGCCGCTGCTATTTCCATCGGTGACATTTTCGCTGTCCTGTAAAGCAGCATAATAACTGATGTATCTGACAGCCTGTCATTAGAGGCAAAGACTGGCCCCTGCTGCATTCTCACGTTTACAGAGCGTGGCACATACATACCTGTCAGGGACATGCCTGCACTAGGCTGGTTTAATGATTTGATACATCATTTTCTCCATTGTCTTGATTTTCTGCTTGAATTTGTTTTTATGTTGTATGTGCTAAGTGCATGACATCATCAGTGACTTGGCTGGCATAATCATCCTACTTAAAGAATAACTTGAAGGTTAAAAACCCATTTTCATTCATTTGTAGAGATATAAAGCAAGAACTCATTTTTCAAATCGATTTTCAATTACAGATACACAATGTTAGAATTTACAGTAATTTTTTAATAATTGATTAATTTATGAACATTCTAAACCAGAATTTACCTAAGATGACATCACGAGAGGGAGTCCGGCCAAGTTGGTCAATAACATCCATAAGGAATAATGATTTATAACAGCATGTTTAAGACTGGCATAATTGAAAATAAAAATTAAAACTAATAATTATGAGACACGGATTTGGCCAACTAATGTCCACCACCAGCAACAAATTCATTTGCTAGAGAAGAGAAGTGCACATGGTGAGTAAGAGAAACTTTAACACTGATGAGGACATACAAGCAACTGTGTTAATGTAAACATGTATTGGCAACTACCATACGATCATGTTAGCTAGCAGTAGGCCTAATGACAAAAAAGAAAAGAAAGCAACTGAATAGCTTGTGCCACCTAATGCACAGTGGTCTAAACATAACGTTAACCTATTACTTGGACACTATGTTAGGCAGGGACGTCACTGGCTTTGAAAGAGGGGGGCTTATAGGGGGCTTTATTATATTAACTATTGTACCAAGAAACATGCCTCTGTATGGACGCAGGCAGAACTGCAGAATGTAGCCTATTAAGACTGTACATTCATGTAGTTTCACATGATTGTGGATGGTATCTGTGTGACGAAAACTCTGCGAGCAAAAACTGAGATGACCTGATGTAAATTTCCAAGCACTTAGCTGAATGAGGCCAGTGTTAGAGGGGCTTAGGAACAGTCTTCAGCAACAAGTTCCCCTGGCACAAACCACAACTGCAGACTGTCAATTTAGCCGCTAAAATACCTGTTTTAGCCTACAGCTTGTCTGTGTTTTGTGAAGGAGCAGTCTTAGTTCTCCATCTCAGGGACTCAGCTAGCAAATCTTTTACTGGTAACAATAGGCAGCTAAGTTATCGCTGTATCATTTACATCAATGGTTCCAAAACTTTTAGTTGTTGGTTAGGCTACCCCCCTGTGACACTCTTAGTCCCAACAACTACCCCGAGTGCCGAGGAGGCTACCCCCTAAATCACAGAGCGCATGCTATAACAATCAGTATATTTGAATTGATAAACAAAATGGTACACAAAATGTGAACACATATAATATGGTACACAACATATGGGCAATATTATACACAACAATTGGGTACAGAAGCAATTGGGTTTGTGAGAGCTGAAAAGCCATTCAAAGATTTATTTTGAATTGATCCAAGTAGCCTATCCCCAGGGGTACTCATACCCCATTTTGACAACCACTGACATAAGCCTACATCGTAGCACAAACTCCTTTGTGGTATCGGTAGTCTATGACTTGACTGCATGGTGTTTTTCTGCCTGTTACTTTATAAGTCAGCTGTAGTTACTGTAGACCTGTAGTGCCTTTATGCTACTCATTTTGATGAAAAAGTCAGTAGCCTATATTTGAGAATGTAATGTGACCAGAGTTGTCAGAGACTATTTGAAAAGCAGGCTGCTGTATGATTTCATTTGGCAGAGCAAAGCAAACAATGTTAGTGATGTTTTATGCATTTAAATATGACAGGACAGATGTGCCTGATGCTCCATGCTCCAGCTTGGGACAGCTAGTGAAAAACAGAAATGACTCCCTCTTATGACGCATGCCATGCATAGAACTTTCAAAAGGATTGCTTAAAAATGAAAACTTTTTCAAAGGATTTTCTGACGTTGGGTCTCGTAAATCAGATGAAATAATTTCTAATTGTTTCAATATTAATTTCTGAGCAAACGTAATGGGTAAACTCACTATAACAAATTTTAACTTCCAAGTCTTTCAGTAATCATAATTTAATCATGTTATAATCATTATTTCAAATGTTAAGAATTATACTAGTTTGTTTATATTTGTGAAGTGACCTTGGGTTTCATGCTTTTTAAAATGATGATGATTATTACATTAACATATTTCTGTACCAGTTCATTTCTCTTTGTTTTTTTGCATACAGGTAAGTAGTGAAAGATGGATATCACGGAGCAGCCATTATTTTTCTGGGTAGAATGATGAGAGACCATAATTAGAATTTTAGTCCTTGGTCCTGCCTGGTCCTGACTGTGACTCTGACTCTGTTCCAACAGTTGGACCAATCACAGAGCAGGATATCACCAGAGCTGAGTCTGCCATGTAAATCTGTGAAAAGGACCACACAGGAAATGAATCCAGACTCACAATCAGCAGGTTTGCACACAACAGCAGCAGCAGCAGCAGCAGCGGTAGAAGCACCTGTCCCTGTCCCTGTCCCCTCTGCCTAATCAGCACTCTGTCTGTGGACGTAACAAGGCCTGATTGCCTCTCTAGCTCCCCGGGGCTCAGCCCATGCCCTCCTGTAAAAGCCACGGCCTTCCCACCGGCATGCAGCCACATGCTGCTGCTAGCTACAGTAATCAGCTTCTCCAGCCAGAACCACCACTCACCTAGCACCAGCCTCTCTCATTCCTATGACTGACATCAGGCTTCGGAGAAGATTGGGGGGGATTGAGTGTGTGTGGGGGGGTATTCGAAACTTTCACACTAGCCTAGCCTAATGAGGGTTGTTGTGTTCCAATCACACATATGTGGTGGGTTCTGATTAGTCTTGACACACACTCAGACCTCTCTTGTCATCAGTGAGACAAATAGCCTCACTGCCACTAACATTACCAGGCAGGCCTAGGGCCATTTTTCTGTGTGTATGTGTGTGCGTGTGTGTCCGTATAATTTTATGTCTGCAATGACAGATGGATGTTGATGGTGTAAGTGCTCATTGTGCTTTTAATCCATCCAGACTGTCTTCACGCTACAGGGAATACCTAACATTCTAGGAAGGGGAGACCAGTTCCTTTAGTTAAACAGAGTACTCTGAATAAAAAAGAAAAAAACCTATTTGTATTAAACTTCATCAAACTGGTTTTTCTGGATCAAATCACCTGAAAGACCAACCCTTGCCTTGTTACGGAATATGATCTGCCAAAGCAGGCCAGAAGCATCTAAGTCTGTTTGTTTACAGGTGACTGAGTGTGAACACGAGGTCAGGTAATTGTGTGTTTCTCTCTATCTCTCTCTCTCTCTCTGTGTGTGTGTGTGTGTGTTTTAATACATTTTCATCTTCTTAAGAGGTCCTATCTAAAACTGCTTTTGTATCACTTGCATCTGTTCAAAAGTGCTGTACTGATGTGAGCGGCAGCCTCGTGTGCTTTGTGTTATTGACTGTGGTGTGAACATGCCAAACCTGCGTAAATAAAGTGCACGTCTGAGCTCATTTTCACTTCTCTGTGGCTCGTTCCTCAGAAGGGAAAAAAGACAGTTGCTGGCAGTTATGCTGTTGCACAACTCAACAGGAAAAACAAGCTTGATCACTAGCCACACACACTCTCTGAACCGTGCATGCTTACACTCACACCCCTGTGGTAACACACACGCACACTCTGAAGTGTGTCAAACATAGACACATCAAGGTGTGCTCATTGCATGTATGTCAAATGACTTCCCATCAGACAGAAATTTGTTTTGATTACTTAATGTCACAAAACAGTGAAAAGATACAAGTATTACATATAGGTGGTATTACACACACACACACACACACGAGAGAAAGAGAGACTTCCATTTAAAATGTACATATATGGTGGAAAGAGTACGCAAACCTCAAAGCCTTGTCTAGTGCTCCATCCAGTAATGTAAAGGCCTCATTCACACACACACACACGTATGCATGCATACCATACACATAATGTTTGAGCACTTGAAAGTGTACTTAAGTGTGCAGATCATATGTATGTCAAATGATATGGATTTTCATCAAGAAGAAACCTGATTTGATTATCAAAGGTTATTATCAAAACAGAGAACACAGCTGAACAAGTGAAAACATACACTTTATTCCATACACGCGCACGCACACACACACCTTTCTCCTTAAATTATTTACATATATAGTGTGATTACACAAACCGAAAAGCACTAGTGGTCCACTTTCTCAGTATCACACGTAATGTGGAGGCCTTCAGTGGCCCAGCAAAAAAATGGAGCAGCCATATCTGGCTTAGCAGTACTAGCGTATGTGTGGTGTGTGTGTGTGTGTGTGTGTGCATACAGACTGGGGTATTCTGTTTGAAGTCACTTCAACCACTGGCACAGACCAAGAGAGAGAGGGGGACAGAGATGGGTTGTGTGTGTGGATACGTGTGTGGATAGTATCTTGCTGTTGATCTATGGGGATCACATGCTCGGGAGATGCGGGGAGATGTGATGGGGGAGAGACTGATGGTCCTGCTGTTTAAGGGGTCCTAATGATGAGCTTATTTGATGAGCCGGTGTGCTTGTGCCTAAACATGTTACTCTGCTCTTAGGGACACCGCTGGTATGTTTATTTGCAGTACTGTGTGTGTGTGGTGTGTGTGTGTGTGTGTGTGTGTGTGTGTGTGCACGTGTCATTTCAGTCACTCACAGGCTTGCTGAGGGATATCCATAATGAGCTTGTTTGATATGTCACTTCCCCACTCATACACCCACGCATTCTTTCACGCACGCACACACACACACACACACACACACACACACATCCTCGGGAGAACATGAAGCTGTCTTCTTCTGTGGTAATTGGCCTGGGGGGGCAGGGATGGCTCAGCTGATGACAGGGGTCTCTCTAGACACACTGAGCCACTCCCCCGTGGCCTCTCCCCGTGTGTCTGAATGACACTCGACAGACAGACACCTGGAGCGGAGGCATGCTGGGAGGTGCTAAGCATTCTGGGAAAAGGGAGAGGATGCTGGGAGATCTTTGTCAGGGAAGTGTCAGCAGACCAGCTGTTTGCATCATTAGATGTGATCAGAGGGTGACTGCTAAAGCTTGCACCTCTGTCATGCAATCACACACACGCACACGCACACACACACACGCTGGCTTCTACTCATACCCTGACATATTTTATCACACACCTCAAACCCTGCAAATTTCTCTGTTTGATTCTCATATTCACAGTCACGCACAAACACAAACACAAACACACACGCACAAACACACACACAATCACACACATTTTGGCTTGCCTTAGGGGTCCGAGTTCCAAGTTTTTTTTTTTTCTTATGTAAGAAACACAACTGCCAAACCAAGAATGTCACTAACACACCTGCCAACAATTTCCTCACACTTGCTTACAACACCACCACCAACAAAAGACAACACAGTACGTTAAATCTGATAGCAGATAACTTCCCTGCTGGATAGCACCGATCGATTTTGCTATTTATTAGCAGGTAAAAAAACGCCCTTTAATTTTTATGACTGCCGACGAGATTAAAGAGCCAATTTGCCGAGCGCTGGTTAGTGGCGTAATAACCTCACCAAGGCAGAGAGACTCCCACTGATACTGGTTTATATGTGAGTCCGACAGAGGAAGATTTATCTCATTTAGCCAGATGTCTCCACATGCTCGGACTGGCAGACCATTTCAATTAGGCTTCCGGCATGTTCCGCCGAGATAAAACGCAGGTGATATCCTTCATCTTCCTCTCTTCATTACAGCCCCAGTCAGCCTAGTGGAAGAACACATGTCTATTTCAATTACCGACAGCCATAAACAAACACGAGCTGTGGGCACTGAGGGGGACCCTACACTGTTCCTGTGTACTCATGGGAGATAGGCTGCTGGGTTTCGGTAGATAGAGCTTTCTGGCCGACACTCACTGGTGAATTATCAGCCGTTTTCATGCTAAAAACATTCTGTCCCTCTCTGACTCAGCATTGTATCACTGCAGAAATGCAAATGATTACCTGGAAGGTCTGTGGGGAGGGTGGGGTTGGCGAGCGATCCATTTCTCTTTGTGTGTGTGTGTGTGTGTGTGTTAAGTCAAAGCTTTAGAAGGTAAAAGACGGAAAGATGGTTCTGCTGCCTGTTGAAAAACAAGGCCATGGCAGTCTGGGTCTTATCAGGTGTATCAGCAGTGACACCTTTTGACACATGCTACACACCTCAGTCTACAGGTGACAAAAACGCCATACTTCTTCCAGCACCTGTCTGTATGATTTACTCGCGTGAGGGCCATGCTCTCATGTTCTTTTCCATCTTTGCTCTTCATTTGTCATTATTTCCCTCTCTTTCTGTTTTTTCTTTTTCTCCGTTTCTCCTCCCTCCCTCCCTCTCTTTCTCTCTCTCTCTCTCTCTCTCTCTCAACAGCAATCTGCTTCCGTTCAGATTTGCCTGAACGAACTAAAAAGCAGTCTATTGAAATCCCCCTCCCTGCTCTCACTCTCACTCTCACTCTCTCTCTCACACACACACACACACACCCACAGGCCCTCTCGGCAGTGTGTGTGTGTCTCATTAAGCTCCCGCAGAGAGAGTGTGTGTGAAAGGACCTGACGCTGGTTAAAGATAATGGCCTGTGCTCTCGCCGACCCCAAGAGCAGCTCCTGCTTCTTCACAAGTAGCCTTTCAAAGCTGAACGCAAATCACAATTCCTTTCGCCGGCTTCTGCATCGCTCACAGAAAAATAAGGGGAAAAAAAAGAAAAGAAAGGGTCTTTTATAAAGCCAGTCTCAGGGCTGGGGAAAATGTCAGTGCTGAATCCATCTGAAATGATGGGGCTTTAGTGCTAAGATGCAGGGGCCACACGTGGCCTGACAAGGAGGCTGAATCCGTGCCTCACTCATACTCACACACACACACACACACATACACACACAAGCACACACACCCATACATACACAGAGAGAGAGAGAGAGAGACAGAGACACACACACACACAGGTATGGCTTACCTCACCTCGCTGTGACCATCATGAATTTCCACATGGCAGAGCACAGAGGGGAGGGAAGGAGGAGAAGAGCAGAAGGAGTGATTATGAATAATAACCTTCCCTGAGTCCATCACACTGCATGATGAAATATAGAGTCACACGTCTTAATAAGCATTCCTCAAAGCCTGTAAGACATTAATGACCTTGACCAAGTAAAAAAAAAAAAAAAAAAAAACCCTCTTCTCTAAATGCCTACTGAGCGCAGGCGGCCAAGCTCTCTCTGTGTGTCTGTGTGAGCGGCGCACAATTAACAGTACTGATGCTTCCCCATAGGGGCCTCTGCTTGTTATTAGCCAGGTAATAATTGCATGCACATTTTTGATGCTGTACTCTACACACTGGGCTCACAAGTGAACAAGACTGAACTAGCCTGAGAGATTTGCAGTCTGTTACTGTCTGCATTGGTCTCAATGCAAAATATATATATTTATATATATTTATACAGCATAAATATAATAGCTATATTACAATTACACAATTCATTACAATACATTTCAAAGGTTTGGGGTCATTTATAATATATTACATATAATAAAAAGTGTCACATACATATTATGCAATATGCACAGTATATACTCCATGGGTCCATAACCTATAAAACCTCTATATGTCCCAGGGTGTTGTTAGTGCCAGGTTCTGACCTTGAGGTTTGAGGTGTGAGTTACGTGTGTGTGGTGTTTTTCTCTACATCCTCTTAACAGACTTTACTTTTCATCTGAAGAGAGGCCTGACGTATGTGTATGTGTTGTGTGTGTGTGTGTGTGTGTGTGTGTGTGTGTGTGGTGTGTGTGTGTCCATGTGCACAAGATTACTGTACTCTTTCTGTCACTGTTTACAAATGGATAGATATGTGAGCATTTTGTATTGCACTTTGTTTATTTAAAAACCAATTTGTTATGGGTATCCAGTTGCTTTATCAGTGGTGAAAGATTAGCAGACCATTATGGGCAAAATGTGTGTATGCAATACAGTATTGTCTGAATATAAAAGCGAGGGGTGTGTGTGTGTGTTACAGAACATGCAGAATAAATGCTCTCCTTTGTCAAGCACACTGTCAGCTGCTTCAATGTGTGTGTATGTGTGTGTGTGTGTGTGCCTGTGTGTTAAGAGAAAGACCACTTCATATTATTAACGCTCTAGTTGACCTTCACAGGTTGTCTCAGACAATACAAACAATACACACACATTATCTGTTTTAGCATTAGTGTAGCTTCTCATTTCGCCTCATATAGGTGATGGAAACAACATCATTTAAGGACGGCTGAAGACCCTGTGAAGTGCAAACACTATTACTGTGAGTCAGTGTCAGGCTGTGTTAGCAGAGAGCTCTGGATCAACTCTACTCATATATACTATATCTAGGTCCCTTCTTACAGAGCTACTGCATGCGGAAGAAATTATGTCCTAGAGTATCTTCAGGTGTGTGTGTGTGTGTGTGTGCGTGTGTATTTGGCATTATTCAATACCGGATTTGTCCCTCTTTTTAAACAGAATGCATTATAATCAAACTCATCGCATAGGATAAGCAAAGATCGATCAAGCCCTTCATCAATTTTTTAAGAGCACCAACCTCATAAAAATATAAATTCGGCCTGTGTATTATGTTTGAAAAGTGGGCAAGGTAAGGCGTTTCCTGCTATTGCGTCATGTGCTCAGAGCAATCAAAGGTTCTCCAGAGACCAGCAGTGCATTATGGAAGGAACCATACCACAGAGAGCAGTGGAGGCACTGTGTTCCCAGATGACCTCAAAACCTCCATAAATTCTGAAGGAATATTTGTACTTAAGACACAACTTAACCTGATACAACACCATAGTGCCTGTTCAAGACTTGGAAAAGCCTTGGCAGTTCTTAGTAATTTACATAAAGAAGAGTTACTTTGAGACCTCCATTAAGTACCTTTGAAGGTTCTTTTGTTCATCAGTGTGAGCCTCTATCAACACATACTGGAATGAAGAGCTGTTCCTCTGGTTCCACTGAGACGTATCCAAGAGCTCTGTTTTCTGAGAGCAGGATGTGGTGAAACCCCCTACGAGGCCACCGCGTAAGGAGCACACACTTTCAGGTTTTTACTGTTCTAGGTAGGGTGGCAACATCGAAGATCCAGAGACATCTTTCTTCTCTCCTCTCCCAGTCAGCTTTTTTCCTCCATCATGAAGATTTCACCTCCACTTTCCTCCTCTTCCTTTCCTCCCTGTTCTCTCCTCCTCTCTCCGTGGGCCTCTGCTCTCTCCTCTCTCCTCTGTGGAAGTTTCTCCTCGTCCACTCAAACTCTCCTGTCCTCCTTTCTCATGTCCTCTCCATGTTCTCTGTCTATTCTACCCTGGCCACCACTATTCTGCTCTCTCAGTCCTTTGTGTGTGTGTGTGTGTGTGTGTGTGTGTGTGTGTGTTTGAGTCTGGCCCTGCATGAATAAACATAATGTTGTAGCACAGGGAACTTTTGGTGTAATAATCAGCATTGAAAATGCATGAGGTGCCATCTGTGGTTTTATGGCTATAATTCCAATATGCCCTCCCTACCATTATCACTACACACATACACACACACACACACACACACACACACACACACACACACACACACACACACACACACACTATTATTATAAGATACCATTTGCCCTGCAGTGGTGATGATGCAAAGCTGTGTATCTAGCTTAAATCAGTGCAGAAATCTATCAGTGTAGTATCAGTGTAGAAATCTATGTACCACAATATAAGCACGCTTACATACATCTGACACACACACACACACACACACACACATAAATTAAAAATGTCATCATGGTATATTAATGCCCCCCCCACACACACCCACACCCACACATACACCCACACACATACACAAAGACACACACACGCTCAGAACATGCTTACTAAATGTCCCATTCAATTTGGGTGTCAGGAGAGGTTTCCTGCCAGGCAGTGTTATTGAGGCGAAACATTACGTATGCAGAGGAGATTGCCAGTCCCTGATTCCTCTCATAAAATGTTAATATATTCATAAGGAACTAGTACTCTTTTAATCTCCGCAGAAATACTTATCAGCGAGACGCTGTTCTTTTTTTTTTTTCTAACTCCTCTGTGGCTCACAGCTCCAGTGATAAAACATAAACCCTCCATTTCAGACAACAGGCAAATGGTGCATTTGTTCTGACCAGGTCATAACAGATGACCAATTGCCTCACATATGAAGCAGCAACATTCATGTTTGTCTATTGGCTTTGCTGAAGAAAGGAAACAGCCCATTAGCGTGTCTTGTGCTCAATTAAAAATCACAAATCATCAGGTTTGATGTCTTCCATGCTTCCCCTCTCACCCCCAACACACACATATACTCTCTCTCTCACACACACACACACACACACACACACACATTACAGACCTTTCAGAGTGTTTTACAGAGTGTTAGGTTTGTAAGGTGTCTGCGTGAGTGTGTGTGCGTGTATGTGTGTGTGTGTGTGTAAGGATATCACAATCTGCCTCCTCAGCTCATCATCTCTGCCCCCAGGCAATGCTAGCACAGCCAGGAGACCACAGGAGTCACTGGAGAGTGAACATAACAATTATAATCAAAATCATAAATAATGCATGTTATATATGCGCACACACACACACATGTCAGAGAAACAATAAAGAAATAAGTATATCAGGCATAAATTAAATGTATTACAAATGTAGGATGAGGTGTTCTGGATTAATTATTGGAGACATGATTTTTTTTTTCCAGAAACCATGTGTTTTTAGCTATTTATATAAATTACCTTCAGTTAAATAAATTATATGAATGATCTAGTATTTTTTTCAGTAAACGTATTTTCATTGCAGTTACCCAGCAACCCACAAAAGCCCCATCACACACTCTACAGGCCTGAAATCTCCATATATACACACATGCCCTGTACAACTTGTCACCCCCCACCACCATTGCGCACACACGCGTACACACACACACAGACACACATAAGCGCGCACGCACACACACAGGCACAGGCACACACACACACCACACACACACACACACCAACACACACACACACACCACTTACCACTGCATGTCTTCTGTGCTCAGGCTGAAAATGAAGCTCTTGGCAGCGTGCCAAATATATCAGAGATGAGGGCACGTTAAAAACATTTCCTACCCCTTTTTCCAAACGCAGAGCCAGAACTCCTGAAAATTACCACCCAACAGTTGCTATGCAACTGCACTCTCCGTGGAAGGCCTTGTCATTTGCACAGCCAAACCAATATCCTAAAATAAGCCCACCAAATAAGCCCCTCTCGAATGACTGCCACGACTGAGGGGCCCCCTGATTATATCTCTGTCTCTCTCTCTCTCAGACCTGCCTGCACACACACATACACACAAATAAGCACACAGATGCATGCTCACACACACCCAGATATACCCCTCCACACACACACACACACGCAATGTCTCATAGAAAGCATACACATCAAATACACCCTCACACAAAAATACACAATATGCTCTCAATTGCTGTAAATGCACAGTACAAACATACTGTAGAGACATATATAAGAAATTGATGTTTCCTCTCTTTCTTTGCCGTCTGTCTTTATTTTGTCTTCTTTTCTTTCACACAGCATCAACACACAGCACCATGATTTGCCATGGTTTGACACACACTGTATAGCAATAAAGTGTCCTTGATACTCTCTCTAATGCAAGAACATTTTTGTTAGAGGCAGAGAGCTCTTTCACTGCTGAGCCTGACACATCTGGAATAATCTTCCTTCCTCCATCAAAGAAGTGACTGGACTCCCTCAATCCTTTCACACTTACTCTTCTCTCTTTGCAATAACAGAATGTAGGAATTCACTCTTTCCTCCATTTTCAACACACTGGGTACCACATATCAACTGATACCCTCTCCACCTTCAAGAAACTCGTGAAGACTAAGCTCTTCCAAGAATATCTCCTGGCGTAAACTTTGAGAATGCACTTAATAATTTAATTTCTCTACATTGTGTTACACTATTGCACTTTCAACTTAAAACAGTGCAGATTCTATGTTAGCAATACGCACTCCTTGTTAGTTCATTGTGTTGTAGCTTGAATGTTATCCTCTTTTGTAAGTCGCTTTGGATAAAAGCGTCTGCTAAATGCCTAAATGTAAATGTAAATGTAGATTTGAGTGCCACACTTGTCAGCAATGTTACATATTATATCACATTCTGATATTAGACCATATTGAAATCATAGGCTCTTCAGTTGAGCCCTGGCCAAGACTGCAAAAGTCAAATTGAAACAGTATTGTATTAAAGGTGCTACGAAACAGAAATTTGATAGCATGATCCATCCATTTAGGTTGGATTTATACTTGGGCAATTCTACACAAAACTGTCACGTCCGTAACAATTCCATGGTATGGTGTTGAGTGTGTAAAAAAGCTAACTATTAGCACACCGAATCAGTCCATAATCATGTCTCCTCTCTTATACCCCCCACCATGAGAGACTCTTGGCAAGGTGTGATGTCTCCACGCTTGTGGTATCAGAGAGTGAAACTGAGAGTGTGCGCGTGTGTGTGTGTTTGTGTCAGAAAGAGAGTGAACTCTGCTTATCAGCTCTTAGCTGTCACTCACTCAGTCCCTGTGTGGTGGCCCCCTCTCATCTTTCTGCACGTGAGAAGCGCTGTTGTCCAGTTAAACAGCACCGTGTGAAACAGCACCTCTGATGAGGTCATGCTCCAGCTGGACCCGCTCTACCGGCTAATCTCCATTACCCACCTCGCCACCACTCCCAGCTCGCTGAGTTGAAGCCAGTCACTGGCTCAACACACGTAATGTCTGGCAATCACCTTGGTGCAAGAGGTCAAGAAATTAGCAGATACAGGTATGGTGGTAGATATGGTGTCCACAGCACAACAGCGATTCATACTTCAGATTGAAATTATTGCCTTTTGAATTTCATATTCTCTGGTATTTGTAAAGAACCCATTTTGAGCGGTATAACTCCCTGGTACAACAAAACAAAGCATGCACGCACATGTGCACACACACACACACACACACACTCATCATGCTTGATTTTATAATGTCCATCCACAGATGCACGTCATGTCTCAATGAGAGCTAAATAGATTTCATCTGTCAAGTCCCTCTGACGAAGGATAGTCTTTCACAACTCCAGTTGTACAACTCATTTCCCAATATGCAGGCTACTGACGTCAAACACAGTACTAATTCTGTTAAAAGACTCAATTTTGATGTCTGTATGCCTATTTGTCAATGTATTAGACAGTGGGCTTATGTGTGCATCTGTTTGTCAGAGGTGTGTGTGTGTGTGTATGTGTGTGTGTGTGCGTCAGATTGACAAGAGCCTCTCTCATTCCCCTGGGTCCATGACATACGCACGCACACACACAGCTGCCCAGGCCTCAAGTGCTACAGTGCTAATGGTTTCAGAGCCCACTGAACTGAGCTGAACTAAACTAAACTACACGTAGCCCCAGTCCCAGCCAAAATGACAGACCAGCTCTCGACTCCATTCCTCAGCATTAAATATTTAATATTTGTACCAGATTCTTTGGAGGAAATATCTTGAATATATGAAATAACCCTCTAACACACACACCACCACCCCAAAAAAAGAGTTCATAAGCCATTTCTGAAGTTATAAGCACACGTCAAAGTTATTATCCCGATTATTTCGACGTTCTAATGGCTTTAAGCCTTGAAAGCATAATAAAAGCTATCCAGCTAATTAGCCCCAATAGCTCTTCATGAGGGAGAATGATATTAAGCAGTCCTTGTGCAGTGGAAACCTTCTCAGTCATCACCCCAGTACTTTCTCCCTGGACTGCAGCAGTAGTTTCTCTCTGAGCAGGAGGAACACTTTCACACACAACCATAAAAAACAATACAAATGTTCACCCAGCCAAGTACACATACACAATCTACACACAATACACAAACACACACACGCACGCACGCACACAAACTACATATAGAATAAACATACACATGTACCCATGCAAACACTTTCACCTGCAAAAGTACAGTGGCCAATGGGTTTTGACACTTTCCACCAAAACCTGTGACTGTGATTTGGCATTGATCTTCATCTGCATGAATTTCCATGTCCTCACTGAAGCGCAGAAGATACTGTTTCAAGAGAGTTTGATTACTACTATTTAAATAATTCAGTTATATAATATTTTAGTTACTTGATTTATACTACTTCAATTGTTTGATTATTAATATTTCAGTTATTTGATTGATACTATTTCAATTGTTTGATTATTAGTTTCATAGCTGTTTCCACAGGGTTTCTGTTTGAATATTCCATATGGTTGTTTGATGTGATAGAAATCAAATGGATGTAGTTAGGGAGCTCAGGCACTGTTTTGGTTTTTATTGTTGAAATGATCTGTTCTATATAGGCATGTCTGTTATATGTAGGCATGTCTGTTATATGTAGGCATATCTGTTATATATAGGCATATCTGTTCTATATAGGCATATCTGTTATATATAGGCATATCTGTTATATATAGGCATGTCTGTTATATGTAGGCATATCTGTTATATATAGGCATATCTGTTATATGTAGGCATATCTGTTATATATAGGCATGTCTGTTATATTAGGCATGTCTGTTATATTAGGCATATCTGTTATATATAGGCATGTCTGTTATATGTAGGCATATCTGTTATATATAGGCATGTCTGTTATATATAGGCATGTCTGTTTATTAGCTATCTGTTATATAGGCATATCTGTTATATGTAGGCATATCTGTTATATATAGGCATGTCTGTTATATTAGGCATGTCTGTTATATTAGGCATATCTGTTATATATAGGCATGTCTGTTATTGTTTTTTTATTTTTTTTTTATTTTTATATATAGGCATATCTGTTATATATAGGCATATCTGTTATATATAGGCATGTCTGTTATATGTAGGCATATCTGTTATATGTAGGCATATCTGTTATATATAGGCATGTCTGTGTTATATATGTAGGCATTCTGTTATATTTTTTTTTTTTTTTTTTTTTTTTTTTTTTTTTTTTTTTTTTTTTTTTTTTTTTTTTTTTTTTTTTTTTTTTTTTTTTTTTTTTTTTTATTGGCATTTGTTTTATTGTTTTTTTTTTTTTTTTTATATAGGCATATCTGTTATATATAGGCATATCTGTTATATTATTTTTATGGCATATCTGTTATTTAGCATTCTGTTATATGTAGGCATATCTGTTATATGTAGGCATATCTGCTGCACGTTTGTTGGGGGGAACCACTGCTGAAACACATGAAAACACATGATTTTATTCACTTCACTATCAACAGAAATCAGTTTGTTTTTTAAAAATCAGTGAGAACAATGGCAAAATAAGTCCAAGTCAGCTGAAATTGGACTGATGATATGCTGATGATATGATGGAATGTTATTGCGTGCCCATCTGTGTCAGGGGGCAAAATTCTGTGGAAAATGTTTTTCATAAATGTATTGTTTTATGCTGATAAACTTTAGCATAACTGGTCATATGCATCTGAAATCTCTACAAAATAATCTACAAACAATGATTCACCACCACAAAATCTGAAAGAGCAAAATTTGCAAAAGACGATAACACTTTAGTGTT
>PYXC01000768.1:930000-935000 GCA_015244755.2 Tenualosa ilisha
TCCACACAAGGACTGGGTATCGATGCAGATTTTCTGAATCAAATCGATTCAGATCCACAAGTCATGATTCAATTTGATTCAATTCCATTTGATTTGATATCGAAATTCTAGAGCCATTTTAGTTTCTAAACCAGGTTATGAAATTAGTAAGTGGAGCACTATTTCATATGCCAGTATGTTGACATCAGTGTTTCTCAACCATGTATACATGGCAGTAACAAACCAAGCACAGCCTACAGTACTTGTTTTTAGACCAATAAATAATTAAATAAACCTATAGGCTTTTTTGCTGAATCGATTTTTTGAACCCAGCCCTAGTCTACTGGACCCTCTGGGACCAGTAACTCAGCCAAAATGAGGGTTTTTCTGGCACAAGTTTGAATAGTTCTGGATGTACACTACAGAGCAGTGAGAGAACCATTTCCTGTGTCGTGGGTGGGTAGTAGTAGTAAATGTTTTGATAAACATTCTCAGGCAGCTTATTGGGTTTAGCCAATAAAGCTGTGGAGGACACCCTCTGACATACATATAACACATCTCTTGGAGTATGAGCGCTGAAGGCACCAATGCAATGGGAACATTCAAGCTGTGGTAAGTATCATTGAAGCTGTGTGTGCAAGTCATTCTGGATAAACGCATCTGAACTATTGAGTGAATGCAAATGTTGATGTGAGTAGGCCTACTGTTTCCAAGCTAGTGAAAACACACACACACACACACACACACACACACACCAGACAACATCAATTTCCATGATAACAACTATGAGCAAATCAGCAGTGAGACCAGAGAAACCCCCAGAAGCCACACATGACCACTGGGTAGCACAACATGCTGGCAAGGTACACACAATCTAATCAATGAGCTGTGACCTCTGTGGGCACAGACTGGTGACTGATGCCCTGGTATTGGCACGTACCTATAGTTTAACATACCCTGTTTGATGCCACAATTTGATGATATAGTCTTCTTTACCTCATATTTTACAAAATGTGTGTTTGTAGAATACACAAGAAGAGCCCCAGTACCTTCTCAATCCCCACTAAGCCCAGAGCCCTCAAATTCCAGCTGTCACTCAATACCAGTATTCTATAGATATTAATTAATAATAGTGGTTATTTTTGATAGTTTCAGTAATTGTTGAGTGATTGAATTGTATTCAATAATTTTAATGACACTGCAATAATAGAGTTTCAATGATAATACTACAAATATTCAATAAAGTTTCAATGACAATAACGCAAGTATTCAACAGTTTAAATGATAATACTGCAAGCGTTATATAGTTCCAGATAATATTGCATGTGCCCTGTGCCCTTTGTGCCAGGTTTCAATGGTAATACCACATGGAATACTGTGTGTATTGGAATACTCCTGCTTTTGTAGTGAATGGCAAGACAACTAGCTTGTTCTTATTGACTTCAACTTGTTTCAGGCACTTCAGAAACACTGTAGCGTTACATTTATTAATCTGCTCTGATGATACCTAAAACAGATAAAAGCAAGCAGTACTGTCAGATTAAAGTTATCACCATCAGCTTCAAGCCCTCGGGCATGAACATATAAAAGGGCAACACACTTATAAGGAAACAGCTTTTTAAGCCTGTAGCCTACCACTTCAAAACAAACACACACACACACACACACGCACACACACGCACACACACACACACACACACACACACACACTTCTTTCTCTAATTATTTTCTGGTATACTTTGTCTCATCCCAGCACTAATTATCAATTTCCAATTTTTCCTAATGTACAGATACTGTACTGTGCATTTTCAATGTACATTATCTATCTTTGCTTGTGACGTGCATGACTTTTTCTTATATCCATGCCAAAATTTGAATGTAGTGTTTTTCCATTGTATTGTTTACACAATACATTTATTGTAAGCAACGCTGCATTGTAATTTGATTTTTTTCTTGATTTGTAATGGAACTAAACTCAGTGAGATCACCTGATAGCTGATCAGCTTTATGATTTACACATTTTATGCAGGTTACTCAACTGTACACACTGACAGTTACATGCATTTACTAGATGTTTTCATTAGGACAAACATACAACCCTGGAATTGTATTGTTCTGTAAACTACAATCAAACTTCTCATGTTCTCACTTAATTACTGGTTAGTTAATGGTTAATTCATTTGAACAAGCTTGAATACACAGGGAAATACAGAGAAACGGTTAATAATTTATTACGTTTTAAATACTTCAATGTGAAGTAAGTCCGCACTGCATTAAAGTCTGTGAGAAATTAATTGTCCTTTTGTTTATAATGGCACTTAAAAGAAGTGAAGATGAGATCTGAATGAGGATGTGACCAAAAGCACTCTAAGGGACAAACTTCTAGAAATAAGCCTCTCTTCTTTCTAACAAGTGTGCATCTGCAGAGTGTTCTTGTCAGAGGTGGCTGTGCATGTCATTCGTGTCATCCAACAACGCCAAAGTGTGAGTGCCGTGCTGGAGAGCAGATCAGTAGGTGAGCACTTGACATACTCCTTGTGTTTGATGGCTGTTGAAGCCACATTTTAATTACTGTTCAGATGAATGTCATGCCGTTTTAAAGGTCAGGAAGAGAAGACAGATCCAACCTCATCACCATCACCATCATTTACAGACTACCTCCATAACCCTTTGGAGAGAAACCGGCAATAAAAATCAGTCATCTTACACAAGCTTCTCCTTCAAATGCGAGAAAACGCATTACTGTTTTTGATCAGTGCTCTTGCATCCGAGGCTTTGAGATCACCTGGGACCATGTAGTAAAGTACAATGTAAATGAAATACGGCAGCTAAATAATGCTGTGTGTGTGTGTGTGTGTGTGTGTTTGTGTATGTGCGCCTCACCTGTATATAACAGATCTCTTCACAGATAAACATATGGCACTCAAAAACCCAATTTACTCTGAATAAACACAAACTAACACAAAGCCTCATCTCCCTCACACCCACGCTTCACACATATACAAACACAAACACACAAACACACACACACACACACACACACACACACACACACAAACACACACTCCCATATGCCATCACCTCAACATACAAAGGGCAATGAAGCATTTCACAATAGTCTGAAACAGTCAGTACATTTACATACACAGCTCAGCTCAATTATAAGTAATAATTTGGTTATAATAATTACTATTATATAATTTGCAATAATGTATAATTATATATAATATAATTGTATATAATAATAATAATAACAATAATAATAATAATAATAAATAATAATAATAATAATGATGTATTATGAATAATTTGAATTCAACGACTTTAACCACTCTATTCTCCTAGTCCGAGCAGCGCTGCAGCACTGTAGTTACAATTCATGGTAACACTTTCTATGAAGACCATATCCATAGCGCATTATGAGTGCATTCATAACAAACTATCATAATTACGCATCATAATTACTCAAAATGCATTATGACTACACTCATAATGCATTATATCAACAGTTATAAATAACTCTAACATATAAATAACTCTATAAATCTAGCTTATAATGCCTTATAAATCCAAGGGTGTTATGAGTGTTCATGACCGGTTATAAACTACAGGCTGGCTGATGGGGCTTATAATACATTATGACTACTAATACCCCTCTATGCACACACCTGGATGATCAACAAATCATGAATGCGCTCATAATGCGCTATAGATATGGTCTTCATAGAAAGTGTTACCCAATTCATACATAATTTTGAGTACTTCTTAATTGTTTTGCACACAAGGTACTTGGCGTGCACGCTGCACAAACTAGGCTAAAACCTCCATGTCTTCATCACTTCCGACTGAAAGCTAAGGAGGAATGCCTGTCCAAGTTTAGTCCGATTACCTACGTTATTCATATACATGCACGAGAAAATCCAATCGCAATTATCTGGGTGTCTCAATCGGATTATGAGTAGTCCAGTTCTGCTACATTTCAGTCGGACTAAAGTGTATACATGCCTTTAAAAAGTTTGACTTGGAAAAAAGGTTTGACAATAATTAGATTTTCTTTTAGTGCATGTAAACATACTGACTGGAACATATTGCCCAATAGTGGGCATTAAACACACCATTGCTTGGATGGGGCTGCCAGAATGAAGAGGTGTTTGTGTTTGTGTGTGTGTGTTTGTCCAAGAAACAGAACAAACACCACTGACAACGCACACTGTCAGTTCTTTCAGTAGGCCTGACACACAGCTCAACCCCAGAGCAAAGGCAAGCAGCAATCTGGCGCTGACTGAACATTTGCTATGCTAATAGTGGGGGAATCTGTTACCCAGAATCCAACAGGAGGCCCTGAACTTCGTTCTGCTCGCTTCACTACCTGACTAAAGCTACAGATGGCTCAGAAGGCCATGGGCCAAATGAACCCAATGGGCCACAGCAACGGTCAAATAAATGCATTTTTAATGATGCTGTAAGCCAAGGATAGCCCTAAAAGTCAAGCTTTGTTTATGGACTATTTCTTCTTGCAAGCTGCTAGACTTAACCTACACACAAGTCAAATGGACTCATCTCTGCAAGCGAGTTTCAGACTCACATACATTAAGTGGAACTAATAAAAAAATGGCAAAGTGCTGTAGAATGTCTCACTAAATCTAATTTAATAAATAAGCAAAATCCATTTGCTAATTTATATCCTAGGCAAAAGCATCAGCAGGTCCTCATCGCAATGCTCTTACATGTCACATAATAGATTTAGTCAACGCAAAAGACACTTTACTCATTGACTGACTGCCTACTCTCCCCATCACTGTAATTAGGCCCCTTAGACTTGTTGTGGATGGCAGACCCAGAGTGCCACGTAAGTCTAGATGTGAAGAGCATGTAGAAAAGAAAGCTGAATCAAACTGTTGAGATCAGATAAAGAATTAAAGTGTGTGTGTGTGTAGACATTGGAGAATTAAGACAGGACAAATGTGGTAAATACAAAAAATCAGACACACACACTCACACACACACACAAATGCAGCTAC
>PYXC01000768.1:940000-990000 GCA_015244755.2 Tenualosa ilisha
CCCCTCAGACTCCTTTCCCCTGGACAGGACACACACTGGGTCAACAGACACCAGAGAAAGATGGACGTGTGTGTGTGTGTGTGTGTGTGTGTGTGTGTGTGTGTGTGTGTGTGTGTGTGTGTGTGCGGTGTGTGTGTGTGTGCGTATTTGATATTTGTGGTTGTGTGTGGACTCTGGCTGACCTTCCTCCTTTCCCACAGCATCTTGATGAGAAGTGATCAAATGAAGAGTTTGTGACCTGCTTCACTGACTGACCTACATGAAACCACTGGAACCACACACACATGCATGTACACACACAAACACACACACACACACACACAAAGCTAATTTAAGAGATTTCATGTTGCTTTGCTGATTAGGAAAAAAAAAAAACTTTCGCTGTACTGACCTGATAATGAATGTGTGTGTGTGTGTGTGTGTGTGTGTGTGTGTGTGTGTGTGTGTGTGTGTGTGTGTGTGTGTGTGTGTGCACGCGCGCGTGTGTGTCTGAAGTGGAACCCAACCTGTGTGATTCCCAGAATCTCCCCCTTCCTATGGTGTGCTTTCAGGACAAACTTCTGATACCTCACAACCTATTCCTTTTCAAACACAAACACAAACACACACACACACACACACACACACACACACACACACCACACACACACACACACACACACACACACACACACACACACACACACACACACACACATGTGTTTCTATTCCTTTTCTAACAAATGCCAATGTGAAATGTGTGCCTTTTAAAGACAGGCCTGGTTAGCTCTGTTGGCAGGTATTGCATCAGTGCTTAGTTTCTGCTGTTGTTATCGGCTCCTCCATGACTGTACACTGAGACTCCGTGGATCCCATCACGATGTCATGTGAGGTGTGTTCCACAACCCAACACACACACACACACACACACACTCTGGGAAGTCTGGGATATCCAACAAAACACTGAAGGTCCTCCGCCTGCGAGAAGATATGGAAATGGGATGTTTCTGGTCTACTTTGAGATGTTGCATCAGATTTGTGCGTTTCCAAAAATACGGAGGTAGCACACACAAGCACACATGCAGAGATCACACACACACACACACACACACACACACACACACACACACACACACACACCACACACACACACACACACACACACACACACACACACACACACACACACACGCTCCTTCTATGACTTTCTTTCTCACACACCCATTTTACGAGACACAACAGTCTGTCCTTGTTTGTCCCTTCACCCTTGACACCGTCGTCACCATGTCACCTGTCACCCAACAACCCCACTGGTCCACAGGCTTGAGTGACTGGCCGGAGGTGACTTAACGACCACGCCACCACTCAGAAAACCCTAATCTCATGGGCTCAGGAAGAGAGAGAGAAATGGGAGGAGATAAAGAGAGAGACAGGAGGAGAGATCTATAAGGAGAGAGGGACAGAGAGCGGAGGAGAGGAAAAAAAGGTGCCAGAAGGGGAGGAAGAGGAGGATAGACACAGGTGTTAATCTTAAATTGACGAGAAAAAAAAAAAACTCTCTCGGGGCATCAGCATTAGTGAAAATGTCACAGATGTGGGGAAAAAGCGACACTCGGTCCATTGGCCACACACTGGTGAAGTGTGTGTAGGTGTGTTGAAGTGTGTGTAGGTGTGTCTGTGTGTGTGTGTGTGTGTGTTGGGGGGGGGGGGGGGGGGTGTCACCTGGAGGATCAGCGTGCGTCCTTTGCGCCTAATTTAATTGGAGTGTTCCTCATGTAAATAAAGAGGTGACATTTTACCTCTTCTGGCCTCTGCTGCTGAGCCATGGGCCAAAATGTCAGCATGGAATAATCTGAGCGGACGGGTATTCCCTTCTCGTGGCGTCCGCAAGTCCTTGGAAAGGGAAAAAAATAAAAATAAACCTGGAAAGGTCAGCAGCACCCCGTTTGGCCCGGCTTCTGTGTCAACAGTTTCCTGGCCGACCAAAAATCACTAAAGCAATTTTATTCCTGACCACAGATAAGTACCTGTTCCTGGCAGCACTTAGTAGCAGAATGGTGGCGGCTAGTGGCATTGGCACACACACACACACACACACACACACACACGCACGCACGCGCACCCACACACACACACATACACACATGTCTGTTCTAAGCCTCGGCTTGCATCATTCTGAAAGTGTTTTTTTTTTCTATAGCACAAAAGGATTCTGGTGAAACACACACACACACACACATAGCCCCAGAGCCTGGCAAACAACACACAGATTAGCACGGCACCTCTTATAAAAACATCCCGTATTCTTCCCATGGAAAAGATGGTCTTGATCTGGGAGAAAACAGACTGTAGATTACATGCAGCTCGAGAGAAAACTGAACCTTCGGTTAAATCCTCGCATTCACAAGCTTCCTTTGAGCAGAAGGCCTACCGTCTTTGACAAGCTCCCCAGGAGCGCAACGACACCGCCACACACTCACAAGCACCGTCTTAAGTCTCTGTGTCTCAATGTTCTTCTGACACTCTGAAGACAAAACAAAAAAACAACAAACAAACAAACAAACCACCAAACATAATCTTCCAGGCTTGCACACAAAGCTGCTGTTGTAACAGTCAGCTAACAGCCAACAATCAGCTATCATCTCACCGCTTCCCTGTAGCATATTTGGGTTAATATTTAACACATTACATATTTACACATAGAGAGAAAATACTGCAGCCATTCATCTTTATGGACTAGGCCAGGCTAGTTCAGCCAGAAGAAGATTGAAATTTATCAAGGGTTTGAATGTAAAAGTCCCTCGATGCACTGGTTTTACCTGTGCACGTAATCCAGAAGTGATTTCACTGGTTTTACCTGTGCACGTAATCCAGAAGTGATTTCACTGATCAGCTGAATGATGTGTTAATTGACCATTTTAATGAGGTGATCTAGTGAATAATTGGAACAAAATATGTGGTAGAATGTGTTCTTTCTCAGGCAGGACTTTTACATCTCTGAAATTTACCACCAAAATCTTTTGAGACAACAGCTGACAAAAATGCATCATGAGAAGAAGCTCCTCTTGTTTTAACGGCCAATCTCATCTGTGACTCCACCGAGGCTTGCAGGCAACACAACACACACAACCCAATTAGACAGCCGGAGACGAATCAGGGCCCAACAAACAAACACAGACACACACTCACACGCCCCTTCAATTAGACATACCGATGGGCTATTATCTCATTCCAATTAACAAACATGTGCCTCATTAGTGTTGGGCCTATTTTAATGCCTCTGATTGTTTAACGATCGTCTCTTGTCAGAATAATTAGCCAGGCTATTGCCTGTCTTAAGTGAGCGCCCGGGCTGCTGTTGGCAAAGTTTTTTTGTTGTTGTTTTAGTCCATGGTTTTTTAATTGCCATTCTGTGTGAGGTGGTCCACAAGTGTGAGTGTGTGTGTGTGTGTATGATTGAGTGTATTTGTGAGGAAGAGAGAGGATGAGTGTGAGTGTGTGTGTGTGTGTGTGGGGGGGGGGGGTTCAGGAGCCAGTTGGCCACAAAGGTCATCATGGGTCAGTCTAGTTTGGGGTGACATAATATGGCCTCCCTGATGGAATTAATTAAGAGCCTTTGAGTGTCTGTAGGTGTGTGTGTGTGTGTGTGTGTGTGTGTGTGTGTGTGTGTTTTTCCCCCAGCATGTGACATGGCGTATACCAGAGCTCCAGCAACAGTCTCACAGCCTGGCCCCTTTAATCAGCAACTCATTAAGATGTAGAGAATGCTCAGACCAATTAATTAACTTTAATCTCTGCAATTAGCCACCACTTTGCAATGCATACCGCACACCTACACATTGTCGCCAGCATACACACACACACACACACACACACACACACACCTACTTAGAGGTACACAAACAAACATGCCTGTTTCTCTGCGTCGTATCGTATCGACTGCGTCTGGCCTAGTTGTGCCTGGAGAGCAGAGACAGATGAACAGAAGGGCCGGCGAATACTGAAGCTCTTCCTCACTGTCAGCCATGTGGGAGTCTTGCAAGCAGCTGCAGAGGGACGCGATCCATCTTCCCCCCCCACCTTCCCAAACACGCTGGAGAGAGGAGAACCCACTTCACTCCGTTACACACACTTCATCTTTCACAGGCGCATCTTCAGACAATCACATTGTGGCGTCTCCTTTGGGACCCAGATAACACACACTGACTGTCACAGACTGTCACACGGAGCTTTACCTGTCTATATGCATGGGTTATGTATATATAGTGTAGCTTAGTGTAGTATACAGTGTGTTTTCACACAGACTTCCACCATGTGGACGGAGCATGCATATCACACATCCCAAAATTTCTTTGTTTAGCTCTTGCTTTATCTGTCAGTGGTGATATTTTACAGGACATTGCATTGCACTTAGCATACAGTACAGTGTAACAAATGACGTATTAGAGAGTATTACCATAAACTAAATAAAACTGTGTGTATCCACTTGTAATAGGAAATGCTTCTTAGCAGAGCACTAAAACAAGCATCTCCTATTACACATGTACTAAAAATTTATAAAAAGTACAATGAAAAACAAAATGTATGATGTGCAACTGTGGTACTGTGATATGTACAGTGCCCAGCATAAATGAGTACACCCCCTTTGAAAAGTAACAGTTTAAACAATATGTCCATGAAAACAAAAAATATTCCCAAAAATTTCACAGACTAAGTTTAATATCACACCTGCGTAACATACAACACAAACGTTTGCTTAATAATATAACTTAGATTACATATTTTTCAGTTTTACTCAAATTAGGGGGGAGCAAAAATGAGTACACCCCCAACAAAACTACTGCATCTAGTATTTTGTATGGTCTCCATGATTTTTAATGACGGCACCAAGTCTTCTGGGCTTGGAATGAACAAGTTGGCAACATTTTGTAACATCAATCTTTTTCCATTCTTCAATAATAACCTGTTTTAGAGACTGGATGTTGGATGGAGACCGATGCTCCACTTGTCTCTTCATAATTCTCCATAGGTGTTCGATTGGGGTTCAGATCAGGTGACATGCTTGGCCACTGAATCACTCTCACCCCGTTCCTCTTCTGAAAGCCGACAGTGGCGTTAGATGTGTGTTTAGGATCACTGTCATGTTGGAAAAGTGCACCACGACCAAGTGCACGGAGTGATGGTAGCATTTAATTTTTTAATATAGAGCAATACATCTCTGAATTCATGATGCCATCAATGAAATGCAGTTCCCCAACACCAGCAGCACTCATGCAGCCCCACGTAAGGACACTGCCACCACCATGCTTCACTGTAGGCACCATGCATTTTTCTTTGTATTCCTCACCTTTGCGACGCCATACAGTTTTGAAGCCATAAGTTCCAAAAACATTCATTTTGGTCTCATCACTCCACAATACAGAGTCCCAGTAGCCTTCATCTTTGTCAGCATGGGCCCTGGCAAACTCTAGGCAGGCTTTTTTGTGCCTGGGCTTTAGGAGAGGCTTCTTTCGTGGACGGCATCCATGCATGCAATTCCTCTGCAGTGTACAGCGTATTGTGTCATGGGAAACAGTCACCCCCGTTTGGCTTTCTACTTCTTTAGCTAACTGTAGTGAACTTGTGTGCCAATTTTCTTCAACCCTTCTCATCAGAAGACGTTCCTGTCGAGGTGTTAACTTCCATGGACGACCAGGACATCTCTGTGACATGGTCGCAGTTCCATTTTTCTAAAATCTTTGTACCACTTTTGCTACAGTATTCTGACTAATAAGTAAAGCTTGTTTGATCTTCTTGTAGCCTTTACCTCTCTGGTGTAAGGAAATAATTTTCTTTCTCAGGTCTTGTGTCATTTCTCTTCCATGTGGTGCCATTGCTGACAGCAGGAAATGGGGAGGGGTTTTCTTAGAGTAACACCCTTTTATAGTCAACTATCTGCTGGACTAATTGAATAATTACTCACCTGTGATTGAATTCTTGGTAAATCAGACATTTGTAGTCTAAAATCTTGCTTTGCCCTGAGACTTTCAGTGGGGTGTACTCATTTTTGCTCCCCCCTAATTTGAGAAAAACTGAAAAATATGTAATTTAAGTTATATTATTACGCAAACTTTTGTGTTGTATGTTACGCAAATGTGATATTAAACTAAGTCTGCGAAAATTTTGGAAATGTTTTCCATTTGTTTTCATGGACATATTGTTTAAACTGTTACTTTTCAAAGGGGGTGTACTCATTTATGCTGGGCACTGTAAGTGTTGCTGTGTTGTGTGGTGTTGTGTTGTGCTGTTTCCTGTGGTGGGAAGGCCATAGGAAGCCTATAGGATAACATCAAACACTGTTGTCTCTCCAGAGGCTGTGGGTGAAAGGCTGCCCCAGTCATCCATGCAGTCTGGCTAGTGGACAGGCAGCACAAGGGCTGTTTGTCTGCTCCTCTGCTGGGATGCAGGCCATCGGCTGGAGAACCAGACAGTCAACCAGGATGAAAGGAGCGCTGCAGGCGTTAGCCTAGTCTGGCCTTTGAAGATGGCTTGGGTCCAACTAGACACACAGACACACACAGACACACACACACATGCACGCACACACACACACACACACACAGACACAGCCAACAAAGTCAAGATCTATAGGGATGATTCACACATTTTTTCATACTCAAATAGAGATCGTGGTCACTGCATTTAATGGCCATAATACCACATTGTGCGCTGCTATAGACTAATGTTAATAGTAACCATGCCCTATCAGGAGAGGAGCTTTTGTACATGAACTTGAACAACTCTGTGATCCCTAAGGCCCACCTAATCTGTAGATCTGCATTGCTGTTCTGTGTGTCTCTGTGTGTATGTCTATGTGTTTGAATATGAATGTGTGTGTGTGTCTCTGTGTGTGTGTGTGTGTGTGTATTTCCATTCCCATCTGGAGCCATTTTGACCATCATCAGTCTCCTCTAACACACAAATACAACTGTCTCCGTTCCCACACACACACACACACACACACACACACACACACACACCTGCCGTATACAAACTGACACTAACATTCACATCTGATTAATCGGCAGCATCTGAAACGGGAAAAAAAAAGACAGCACAACAGGCTGCATTGTCTCATTGAGTCTAAGAACAATGGCAGACCAGGTGAAAGTAGGCCACAGACAGCGACTGCATCACCAATAACCACAATCCATCTCTCCGGCGCGGCCGACAGACCACAGCCCCCGCCATGCTACGCTGCGCTACACCGGCTCGCCTCTGTACCGCTCAGACGGGACTAACAGGGTCCAATTCTGCCAACTGGCTTATCTGATTCATTACGAACTCAAACACACACACACACACACACACACACACACACACACACGCACACACACGCATGCACCCATGCACACACACACACACACAATCAATTTCACCAATGGGATAAACCTTTTCAGAATACAAATCATTACACATGCTTTTGACTGCACGCCAACACCGATTCTTGCCTTCAAAAACATGGATTCCTCTCAGACAGACGAGGATCCAATCTCCCCAAAGAGTGTTATTAATGTTCTAATAATTTTGGCGAAGAGAATTTCAAATGATGCTTTCTTTTCTAACAGACCTGCCCACTGGGTTCCACAGAGAAGCATGTATGTAGAAACACCATGTTCAACACCTTATTTAATTATTCATTACCTTTAATTATGACACCTGTGGCTTCAAGACAGACCACACCAGCACGGCTTGAGGTGATTCATGTAATGTCAGAGGTACACTGGTCGTAAAGTGAGGAGGTGTTGAGAGAATGATGATCTGTCTTGAAAAGCACGCAAGTAGTTGAGTGTGGTTTATTAAGGTGGGGTAAGACATGCAAAGCAGTTGATAAACACTTGAAGGAACATTCTGAGATCTTATGATCCACAAGCTTTGAAATCTCTGAGTAGACGAAGAAAAAATATGGTCTCACACAGCACTGGCTCGTTTTTCAAAAAACAATAGCAAAATACTATGTGGAATTTCTGTGAGGTCACTGAAGACGGGGCGTGAGTGTGAGTGTGTGTGTGTGTGGGGGGGTGTGGGGGGGCTAGCAGGGTTCAACTTGACCTTTCTGGTGCATTTCGTTTATGTAATATGAGCATACCCATAAACTAACCTGACATGATTTCGCATTGCTAACTCTACCTTTCATTACATTTCTCTCTGCGATCATTCTGGGGACAGATCCTTTAGGCCCTTTTTACACATATCTACATATTTTTATGAAGAGATATTTTTTTATCGGTTTGGGTCATTTGTTTACATGTAAGTTTTAGACACATTTTTTAAATTGGCCTCTAAAGTGGAGATTTTCCAAAACACTGTCTTTTCTCTACTCCACTGGATAGGTGTAAACACAATTAAAAAAAAATGAACATAAAAAATATCAGTTAATAAAAATGTGTAAAAAGGGCCTTAGATACTAGTCCAAAATCCCTACACTGACAAACCTAGTATTGATTTATTAACAGCAAAGCACTTCATCATACTCCTCATGTGAAACATTGAATGCGGTGTACCCAGGGCAAGAAGGCCTGTCATAGTCGTACACCCATCGCCTGCTCTGGCACTAAACTGGCACAGATGAATGGGGCATTAAACCCTAGATGGGCACCCAGTGGCTTGGGCATGAGAAGAGGCCTGGGGTGCTTTTAGGGTCAAACAATGAGCACATTGTGACAGGGCACAATGGAGAGGGTGCAAAGGCCCGGATGGCAGGTGGTAGCACAGAATGGGAAGTGTGTATGTGTGTGTGTGTGTGTGTGTGTGTGTGTGAAGTGGTATATCCAGGGCAGAAGCGCTTAGCAGACTACCACATAGAGTAAAGTAGATGAACTCAAGTTACCGCTCCGGTATTGTATCACTCTTTACACAGGTCTCTGTGAAAACAAACAAAAGAAACTACCACAAACTCTTCTCTGTTCTCATGAGTCACCATGCATCTGCATGCTATCAAAGAGTGGTAGAGTCATGCACTTGCAAGCCTTTTCTGAGAGAGAGAAAAGAGAGAGAGAGAGAGTAAGTGGTGGATTCAGGATAGCAGACTATCAGGCAGAGTCAAACAGAGTGAACAAGTGAACGCAAGCTACCTTTCCACTAAGGCCAAACAAAAGAAACAACTATAAGCCTTCCTCTACTTCATAAGGCACTGAGACCCTGTTTACACTTAGCAGGATATTTCTAAAAACGCATATTTATTTATGTAGTTGCACCTATCATTTACATGTAAATGGAGGTTTCAGTCACTGAAAACGGACACTTTTGAAAACTCCCAAAGTGGAGATCACTGTTCATACATACGTGCCTATGGGCAAAACTGAGTTTTAGCATTGTTACGTTACGGTCCCTCCTTAGTTTTCAGATCTCCAGTTGGCTTTCCATTTGTTTGATATGTTTTTGACAGCCTCCCCTGGCTGTTTTTGACATCATGAAAGCAGAAATTTAATACGTATTATTTTCCAAAGCGGTGAAGGAAAATATACCAGTTTTCAAAAATACCCTGTTATATGTAAACGAAGTCCGAGTGTCTCCATATAGGTTAGCAGAAATGTGTCAAGCCTGCTTTATACTCCTTTCCCACACATTAATGTCTGTTTGTCCTAAACATCATCTCCATCACTACCCTAAATAGCTCTCTATGTTTTTTTTGATCTTATGGTTTCCGACTATGGTATTGCTCTGTATAAGTGAGCTTTTAAAGTTTATCCATTTCAATGTTGCTTTTTCTCAAACTATGCTATGATCACTGCTCCATTAAAAAAAAAAAAAAAGTGCGTCTCTGTGAGACTGTGTTTGTCGAGTAGATCTGGGAGTTGTGGAACACTACAGGTGATTTCTATGTTGGCTGGCCTCTGATTCCACTGCTGGTCAAACAGGCCGCTAACACTGACTGATTAGCCAAGGATGTCTTGGGATTGTGGATCTCAAATTCTCTCCTCCATGAGGGAACTACATGAAGTGGTGGAGTGTTTCTCTAGCCAAACTTCTCTCCAGTACGGCAACTTCTGCCTGCACTGACCCAGGCTTGCACATGCAGTCCATGTTGGATTCACTCCTTCACCCCACTTCCAATGTTGGTGTGTGTGTGTGTGTGTTTTTTGTGTTTGGGGGACTAGGGGGTTTCAGGTTATATCTTCGGTAGAAAGTCAAACCCTGGCATAAGGCAGGGTTGTTCCTGTGTGTGTGTGTGTGTTTGGTTATGACCAAAGTTCAGCAGAGCACAGCCCAGAACTGGAGGGCTGCTGAATAAATATTAGCCACATTGATTAGCACTCGCATGTCTGTTTACAAGGTGCGCTCGAGGATAGCATATTGGATGGTGTGTGTCTGTGTGGTATACAGTGTTTGCTCACCATAGCAACATCCACAGAGTGTGTGTTTGTGCGTGTGTGTGTAAGACAGGTGGTAGAGATAGAGTGAGACAACAGGCAGGTGTTGGAGGTGGGTTGGCCTGACCAGAGAGATTGTGCGTTCACAGCTGATAGTCTCATCAGTACGGCAATCTGCCCCTGGGTGTGTGTGTGTGTGCGTTCGTGTGTGTGTGCATGCAAGCGTATGTAAACTCGCAAAAAATTCTACCTGCCTAACCCAATGAGTGTGGGTTTGTTTATGTGCAGACTCAAAGGACTACCTGGCTCACACTGTTTACTCTTAGACTCCGTGGGTCTTGTCTTGCATTCCTCCAATTCACTCCTCTCTGGACAAGTTGTGTGTGTGTGTGTGTGTGTGTGTGTGTGTGTGTGTATGTGTGTGTGTGTGGTATTGACCTTGTTTGGGTTCCCCAAGCTTTTTCCTTTATGATGTAACTCTTCTCTGAGCCCCAGGGAGAGTGGAGAAAACCTGCCCTAGAGCCACTCCAAACATGCCCTGCAATCAATACCTTTGGGGTCTCCACCACCTGAGATTATTCACTGCTTTACTACTGAAATCCTAGAAACTTGTCATCATTTTTCATAAAGCATAATATATTCATGTGTACTGTCTGACTTTTGCTTGTTGGTGTTCTATGGCTATATTCTGTTTGTGTTGTTTGTTAGCATTGTGTGTATGATGCATTGACCCTTTTGGGCCACTCTAGTTCTATTTCCTTATAGATACAGACGGCAAGTCTGGTTAACGCCTCGTTACACCCACACAAAAAACTCAGTGTGAGTCAATCAACCCATAGCTCTGTTGTTTAAGGTTTGTTCCGTTGTTATTCCGTTCTGCAATAAGACCAGTAAAATTTGACACAACATAGACTGAATAGTGAAACGTCAGTCAATGCTAACTGATAAGGGCAAGGAAATTCTTTTTCAGGTTCATGATCCTGTGCTCCGTTCAGTTAGCGTTAGCTGGTGGTTTGCAAATCTTCATTTCTCACTTTCATTCCTACCGACCGACAGCAATCAGAAATTTCGAACACAAGGTATAGTTACACAAGATATAGTAACACAAGGTGTAGAACACAAGGTATAGTTACACAAGATATAGTAACACAAGGTGTAGAACACAAGGTATAGTTACACAAGGTGTAGAACACAAAGTATAGTTACACAAGATATAGTAACACAAGGTATAGAACACAAGGTATAGTTACACAAGGTATAGAACACGAGGTATAGTTACACAAGATATAGTAACACAAGGTATAGAACACAAGGTATAGTTACACAAGATATAGTTACACAAGGTATAGAACACGAGGTATAGGAACACGAGGTATAGTTACACAAGGTATAGAACACAAGGTATAGAACACAAGGTATAGGAACACGAGGTATAGTTACACAAGGTATAGAACACAAGGTATAGAACACAAGGTATAGGAACACGAGGTATAGTTACACAAGGTATAGAACACAAGGTATAGAACACAAGGTATACAACACAAGGCATAGGAGTTGACTGACTCCTGACAATCCCTTTACTATCTCTATCTCCCCTCAGAGAGTAGGCTATATTCATGCGTGCTTGACACCCAGAGTCATTTACGCCACAGGATTGACAAACAGCCTGTGTGTGCCCCAAAAACTCTTCCCTGCTCAGCGGGGGTGAAGGAGATATGCCTGTTTTGTCCCCATTCCCCTCTAAAAAAAGTTGAAGTTTCTGAAAGGAACTCATAAGTGTGCGCCCACAAAGGCCCCTATCACATTCACAGAGGCCTCGTTAGAATCCCTTAAGGTGAATATCTCTTCCAGGGAAAATTAGAGGGCATTGTTTTTTAGTTTTTTTGGGGCAAATCCAATTAGATTTCTAATTAGCAATCAAAGGCCTCACGCTGAGCAGTGTGATGGTGTTTGCTCCCCTTTCAAAGAAAAAAGATGAACAAGAAGTGCGGGGGAAAAAAACTGATCACAAACAGCGTCTGTGGGAATTGCATTTTGCTGCTGTGTGTGTGTGTGTGTGTGTGTGTGTGTGTGTGTGTGTGTGTGTGTGTGTGTGTGTGTGTGTGTGTGAGACCAATCTGTATCAGCTTCTCAGCACAGACCCCCATGTCCTTCAATAAATAAGGTGCTGGCATGCACACACACACACACGCACACACGCACCGCGCACACACACACACACACACACACACACACACACGCACAGCTCCCCATCACTCCCCAGAGACATTCAACAGCTGGATGTGAAAAGACCAAAGAAAAGGCAGTATGGAGATCAATACACTCCAATCGATTTGAACCTGCCAATCATGTCCACCATGTGGGCCAAAGTTCACACCCCCTCCCTGTTCGCCCCCAACAGCCTCCTTTTTCCTGCTACCAAACAGCAGGCTCCCTGCGGACGCAAGGCTGAGAGACCCACGCCTCCCAATAGATCCGCAACAATAGGTGACGCCTGCAAGGCAATTGATCCACACCACTTCAAACTCACATCACACATAGTCTCCACTTGTCTCTCTCTAGCCCCCATCCATCCATCCATCCATCCATCTATCCATCCATCCATCCATCCATCCGAAGCCCAGAAGTTTTCCACTCAGTCTTACCACCAGAAATGGTTGAAGCAGAGCTTTGTATTCATTGATGTCTGAGTGGCTTGATATGCATCAACACACACTACCTCTGTGTCCACACACACAGACTGCTGTTGCTAATGGAGCTTAGCTGATAGGGCAAGTCATTCACTCCTCCCAGTGATTGGATTTTATACTTAAGCAAAACTTGTACTAAATGTACTTTAATTCTTAATATTGATGAGATGTACTAATTCAGAAGTCCACCATTACATTTTCAGCACTTTGTTGTCTTGGTCATGTTGTTTGAATTTGTGCCACCTCTTGCTTTCCAATCAAAATCATATTGTCAATTAATGAATTTAATAATGAAATGATTATTTATTACTTTTCTTTAAACAGGATAAGAATCTATTACCTATTTCAACATTTAAAATGACGTTAAATTTTAAATTTAATTTTCATGTTTACAACTTCTCATTGCTTGGGTTTGATACTGTGAAAACACTAAAAAATATACTTTCATTTTTGGTTCTTCACAACTCGCTCAAGAGATGCGGGAGGTCTGTGTGTTTGTGTGTGTTTGTGTGTGTGTATGTGTGTTTGCCAGAAGCTGCCATCTTATTATTGGCTAATTTTCTAGCTAATGGTTCCCATGTCAATACGCAAAGCTGTTGTGTGAAAAATATTAGGATAAAACAGCCCTCTTCTTAAGCTCTTTGAATGCTTGAGGCTGAAGTTTAGTTCAGACAGAATATAGAAAGTCAGAAAGACATTCTCTCTCTCTCTCTTCCAATCAGCTATTCTCTTTGCGCAGGGCTGGTACATGCCCCTGTAGTGAATTCCTACCTGAGAGAGCGCTGGCATCAGAGAGAGCTCTGCGGCTTTCATCTCCACGGGGCAGCGGTGTACACTGGGGTCCATGACTGAGTCTATCAGGAGTCCAACCGCATTGCAATCAGACCTGCAACAATGCACACAAATAGACACATAAACACACACACAGGCATGCGCACATGCAAGCACACATATATACACACGTGCACACACAGACAGAGGGGAGACCTCTGAGACTTCAGGAGCCTCGGGAGACAGCATGAACTTCAGGTGTGAATGACTGACAGGTGTGAATGACTGAATTACTGACTGACTGACAGACAGACAGACAGACAGACAGACACAGACAGACACCTGTGAGCTAGTAGAGAGAACAGGGGCCTAGGGCTGTGTTGCTGAGCTGTGACTGGTGATTTGTCCTGAGGTAATTCAAGTGCTACTCAGATTCTGTTTTCACTGAGGTCTGATTGGTGCTTTGATTAGACTGCAGGCAGGAGTTCACTGGACGGTACCTTGACAGGGCTTTGTTGGGCAAGTTGATTCTTCATAGCTATGCTGTCAGTGACTTCTGTCCATCCCGCTTGCTGTTTTTGTTTAAATTACACCAGGGTACCACTCAGTGCTGTCTGGATTCTAGGAATCTTGTTTGTTTAGATTCTCTGTTTCTCTCTGCCATGTTTGGACTTTGGTTGGCGCTCACAGCTGAACAGCATGTACATTTAGATTGGTGCTCTGGCTCGGTTGTTGTGGACTACTGAGAATTCTGATTGGTGGTTTGGTGAGTGTGTGTGGGCGATGAGTATTCTGATTGGGCTGTACTGTCTCTGGCTGCTCTCAATTTGTGTACCATGTGTTGTGTGCTGTTGATGTTTTCCATGCACTGCACATGGCCTGAGGCTGGGATCCTTTAGGCACAAGACAGAGAGAGAGAGAGAGAGAGAGGAGAGAGAGAGAGAGAGAGAGGTGATACATAAGCTCTAAAGCCTTCAAAAACAAACACTTCAATTACGACCTCTTACATCAACCAGCTCTTCAGTGCTGAAACAGAGCCCCTTTTTGTCAATATACACACACCAGAAATAACACCAGCATAGCATGCTTGCAATGACAGCCAACAAATGTTATGGACAAAAATTTCATCATTATTGTTCATGCACAGGACAAAGAGAGCGAGAGAGAGAGCGAGAGAGAGATGTGAAAAAGTCAAGCTTTCTTTAAGAATCCTTCGCAGTTCTTAATTAAGTCACTTTAGTACATGTTGCCACCTCGCCTCGATTATCACGCTTTGTGCGATTTCAAGGAGGTGAGCAAGTATCTGAAGTAAGGTTTGCACTCAGAGTGTTTTTACACATAGTCACATACAGGAAAGAGGGGACTTGCTGCTAAACCTCTTTCACTTTTGACTAATTGGGATTATTCACATATACTACATGCTATACATGTATGGGTAAGGCAAGGTGCAGGCAAGCACACATACACATATACATGCGTGCACACACTCACATACAAACACACACACATTTGGCAAAGGAGTTGGTGAAGGTGTGGATGTGTTCTGTGTGGGTGTGTGTGAGGTTCCTGCTAACATGGTTATGCATTTGTGAGGAGACTTATTTAATCTCCTTCCAGGGAAAAGGCTGTTTGCCCCAGTGCTTGATGAACCACATTGTAGCCATTGGCCTGTATGTGTATGACAGCCCTAACACTGGTGCCGGTCAGCTGACGCAACAACAGCGCAAGGCCCCAATACATCTCCCTTTCTCTCTCCTTCTCTCTCTCTCTGCAGTAGTTCTCATGGGTTCCCATGGCTTAGAAAATGGGCCCCATGATTTGAATTAAAAATGGTAAAGAGCATACCTGAGCCCTGGCAACTATTACTTCCTTCATTCCACCAGGAGGAGTTGATCAGATGGGGGTAATATGGAGGGGGGGGGGGGTTGTAATTACATGTGTTGGATCTGGAAGATAAACGATCTGTACAGGTTGGGTGGGGGTTAGTGTAACAAATAGATGAAATTAATCTTACATCTCACCAACACCACCTCCACCACCAAAGCAAGTGTTATGCATTATAGTTGGCAGGTTATGCATATCCAAGCAGATATTGTGTGTGTGTGTGTGTGTGTGTGTGTGTGTGTGTGTGTGTGAGGGATGGTTGTATGTATTTTTAATATTGGTTACTAACTGAGAGGCGCACTCACACGGCTTAAAACAGGTCTGGAAACAGCTGGCCCTGTCGACTCCGCTGCCGCATACACACATTCACACACATATTCACACACATACACACACACACACACACACACAATAAGATGGCCTTGACTACATAACAGCACCCAGAAGCTATTTCTAATACAAACTGTGAAAATATTTCTCAAAGTTCTGGGTGTTTTGACATTGGAGATAAAAAAAGGAAGGCACTGACGCTCTTATTTGCTAATTTTTAATAAGGTTCTCCAAGTGTGATTTCAAGCTTCCGCTCTTCGTCGTCAGACAAAATTTGATAATAAAATCAGTGAACAGGAGGCTTCAGCGTACGGACTTTGCTATTTCATCATCTCTATACATTCCTATTTGCAGTCCAACACCTGGACTTGAGACGCGAGTGCCTCTGGACTATTTTCATTTTAAAATCTGACTGATGGGCCTGACACTTTGAAAAGATGGACCACACTTAGTGTGCAGGGATCTCAGCTGCCTCTGTTGTCAGACTAGCTCTGTTGCTGTCGGACTTGAATATTTCATATTCAGGTTGCTGCAAGAGAAACTGTCAGTGGGAAATGAATTTGTGAACTGAGGACAAGAGATAAGGAGATGAGAAGTGAGATTTTTTTCTAGGTTTGACGCAATGGCCTGAGCTGAACTCTAACTATATGTGTGTGTGTGCGTGTGTGTGTGTGTGTGTGTGTGTGTGTGTGTGTATAGAGTGCTCTGTGAGAGACAGGGTGGTGCCTGGGATCGTCTGGTCAGAGGATCTAGGAGGCCATGGAGTTTCAGACACATCAACGCTCCTGTCTGTGGTTGAGGTGATGGATGAGACCCTCAACATGTTCACACAAACATGTATACACACAGACACACACACTCTGAATCCTGCCTTCATTACCCTTAAACTCCCTGGAGCTGTGCCCAGACAGAAGAAATGAGTTTAGTGTGTGTGTGTGATTCTGTATGTGCGTGCGTGCATGCGTGCGTGCGTGCGTGCATAAGCATGCTTGTGTGGGGGCTGTGGATGGATGGAAAATTGTGTGTGACTGGGTTGCGGCTGTGAGATAGTGTGTGTGCATCCATATTTGTCTGTGCGTGTGTGTGTGTGTGTGTGCGCGCGCTACAGTGAAAGAGGCCAGCTTCCCTCACAGATTACGCTAGTCAGCATTTTCCCAGCATGTTTATTAAGTAGCCTCTCTGACAGGAAGTATGTGTGCATCACATGACCACAGACAGAGGTTTACTCTGTGCTCCACACCAGCTGTGGAACGAGCTGCATAGGTTGTCTGTGCTGAGAGACGGACTTGAAACTAAATGAGATGATTGCCCATGGTGAACAAACACCAGCGCAACATCCAGCTGAGAAAGAATGATGCCAGTGAAAGCGTCTGGCCGGAGTAACCTCTCCTCACAAAACAACTTCATGTTAAGAGTAGTTCACTTTCTACCTGGCTGGTGTACAAGAAATCCCTACAGCTCTTGAAAGATTTGCTTCTCCCTGCAGGTATTCGTTGTTAAACAGCTCCTTTGGGGATCTGGAGAGACCTTTTAGCGAGGTCTGAGCATGTGTGCCTGCACGTGTGCTGCTGAAATCAATATGCACTGTGAGGAGATGAGAGTGTAAGCTGATGAAGCTCAGGAGGCATTGTGGTAATACGCAGCCAAGGTCATCTAAAATCATTTATTTCATTCACACTCACATATGCAATCATTCATTCATAAACATATACTGTGTAAACACACACCTGCATGAACCCAACACACACACACACATAAAGTGTGAACAGAAATTAGCACATTTTGGCCATTCTCCTCTGGGCTATCAGCTGCAGTAAGCGCTCTTTCTGTCTCTCACACACACACAAACACACTTACTCACACAAAGTGCGAACAGCACATCCACAGCACATCTATTAGCCACTCTCCTACAGGTTCCCAACAACCTCTCCAACCCCACTGCATCACTACTCACCCGCGCAGGCCCATGCACTCCGAGCCAGAGGAAAGAAAGTGCAGCTATGGGATCCACATTACGTGGCCACTCAAGTACCTCATTATTAACCAGCCTTCCGCAAAACAGCTCTTTAGCTTGAATTTTATGTTATGCCCATAAGTGCAGCATAAGTGCTTTAAGGAGCATGGGGAACGTGTGCTTGCTAGCGCATAGGATGGACAGCAAGCACCGCCACAAAGGAAGTTCATCTCTGGTGCTGACTGACAAGCTGACCCTGGCCTATGGCCAACACCTCACAGAGCTCACACATGTACTCACAAAAGCACACAGGTGTGCACGCTTCATAAGAGCTTCAACAGGGCTTCCATTTTAACTGGGTGTCAGGAAAATGAATGTTTAGTTGAAAATGTTTTACTGTGATAAGTGTATCAGCAGGTGAAGGAAAATCTTCCAATAGGCTAAAAATACACAAATATACATAATAACTGCTTCATCAGGCTCACTTTCACACGAATATACACATCACATACTAAATCTGTGGAGCAAGGCCACCTGGGCCATTTACTGCATGCAACACTGAAATTAAAAGGAAAGTATTACATATATTTCCCACTATAAGAAAGGTTCTTCAATTTCCTTAAAAAGTAGATAAAATTGTGTGTGTGTGTATGTGTGTGTGTGGGGGTGTCTTCCTGTAGCCTTGGCTGTGGCACAGGGTTGTTAAAAACGCACTTCAGTTTCAGAAGAGGAACCAGGAACGCTTCCAGTGTGGCACAAAGAAGAGCACTGAGCATGCACACACACATTCTGAGAACTGGTTTGTACATAAAAGGGTTCTCTCACTCACACACACACACACACACACACACAGGTTAGACTGTGGCACTAACAGTTTGGCTAATAGCCCCTGAGTCAATCTCCTCTGGCCAGTTTCACTTCTGCAATGCAGGCTGTCCTCAGAGCAGCCTGAGCCCATCTGCTGCAGCAGGAGGCCATCAGTTTTCAGACAGCTAACAGTTTCTTTTCACATGTGGTTTTCAGACATTTAAGGACTACAAGAAAAAAAAAAAAAAAACTTGACACATACACACAATGAGAAGGATATGAAGATATGAGTTGTGTGTGAGTGTGAGGAGCTAATTATATGTAGTCCAACTCATAAGGCATTAAAGAATGATATGCTCTGTAATTAAATGATGAATACTTTCTCATAGCAGAGAAATCAATACACATGACCAGTGGCGTAATTAGAGCTGATATTTTTCCATATTTTCAGTGAATGGAGCCTTCTAGTCTCTCCTCTTTGCCCAGCCCAGTGGACACACACTTGACTTGTTCTCACAGGGTGGCATACACAGACCAAGGCTCCAGCACCCACCGACCGACCCACAAACACACATTCATGTTTGAACATCTCGCAGCTCTTGATTTCTCCACAAGTGATCATATGAAGGCCTATACCATCAAAAGCATTTGGACACTGCTTGGAAACAAGGTCTTCAGGTGCTTGATCAAACCGTGTAGAGGCCTGTTTGGACAAAGGCCTTTGTTTGAAGCTCCAGTTTTTACTGTCCTCTGGCTGCCCTCCCTGGCTACAAACAGTCCCAAGAACAAAGCACTGAAGCTCAACCACCACAGGCCAAACTGCAGGAGAGACAAACAGCTTGTGTGTGTGTGTGTGTGCGTACGTGTGCCACACTGACCTAACAGGATGTCTAAAAACACACTGGCTATATGGGACATAAGAAAACAAACTCAAATGCAAAGTACATGTGCAACAGGATATGTAACACACATTATGGCCAAGCTCAGTACCTCAGAACTCAGCACCAGGAAGTCTAAACCTGTTTAACCAAATACACACTCAACTACAAACGAATGATGGCCAGAGACAGACCAAATGGCATGCTGGACATGGTGAATAACGTATTTCTACTCCAAAGGTCACCACAGGTTAGGAGCTCTTTGCAGTGAACTCTAAGAAGGGTCCTTGACACAAAGGCTGTTTGTCTGATTGTTGTGTAATGCTAAAAAAATATGAATCACACAGCATTTACTATGGCCTGATTCACAGTCTTCATTTCAGACCAGACTTACTGCCATTTCTCCATCTCTAGAAATAAACCTAGACATGCTCTGACTTGTAAGGAAGGATGCACTTTCTGGTAGTCATTCTCAGGGTGATCTAACAACCACAAGGACCAGCAGTCAGAGAGGGAAAGGGAGGATGGAAGGGAGAGAGAGAAAGAAAGGAGAGAACGAGAGAGAAAGAGAGAAAAAGAGAGGAGGTGGGGCAGACAAAGGGCTGTGGGTAGATAAGAGTAAAGAATGTTGGTACAAGGAAGCAATTCAGAACTAGAACTTCCTATTGCACATATAGATCCACATGTCGGCATAGACATTTACACATATGCAGCCTCAGTTAGACATCACTAACTAGATGTACCGCCTAGCAGTACATAATCTGACCGTCACACATTGCAGCATGTTCCATCGGAAGAAACTGAATCTCCATCCCTTCTCTTGACACATCTTTTCAACTACGACTCATGCATGTTCGCAGATGTTACACACACCAGCACACATATGTGGCCTACTTGAATTCCTCCAAGTACTAACATACTCTTCAAGTATGTGTGTGTGCCCACTGGCCTACAAAAGATGGTACACAGCCAAGTGGTTGTTGATAATTAATTAATAGGGAATAGTGGAATCTCCAAATTCCAGAGCCCACCTGAAACAGACTATGGGCTTGTTTGATACACCTTTGTAAATAACAACAACAACAATATTACATTTTATTTTAAGCGCCTTTCAAGTACTCCAAGGACACGGTACAATAAAATGAGACATACACATCACAACATTTTGGGTAACACTTTATATTAGCATACACATATTCAACATGAACTACCTGCTTATTAACATGCAAATGAGTAAGAGCCATTTGTTAGTCATTACAAATCACTTACTTTTGGAATTAACCTGTTGATGTTGCAGTAATGCTCAAGCAAAATTGATTGAAAATCCAACACCTAATTTTGACATTTAAAACTGAAGTGGATCTACATGTCCATCAACATCTATATGACCGCCAGCTGTGTTGTGCTGCGATGGGCAAAATACAACTTCTTTCTTCAGATACAGCAATCCTTTCCTGGTGCTGTATTTGCATGACAGCTGTGAGGGTTGGAAAGACTGGCCAAGTATTGTTTGGCTGTTTTTCATGTGTACATTTTTATTCAAAGCATAATTGTTCTTCAATTTTGGCTGATATTTATGAATTCAGAACTAAATGATCTGAAGCTGATCTTAATGCATCTTATATATGCATTGTTGATATTTCATATTGACTACTTGAACATACATTGTTCAAATGTTGCTTTTTATAACTAATACTTATAAATAACATAATATTTTTTGTTGTTGCTTTTTGTTGTTTTTTAACCAGAAATGATTTTTATGATGGTAACTCTGACCCAGAGACATGGCCAGAGACATGCTAAACACATGACAATCATTTATGGTTTCTATTACTTGCAAAAAGGTTTTTAGATGCAAAGGCATAGAGAAAAGGGTTCACACAATTATTGACAAAAATCAGGCTAACAGCAATGTTGGCACATACCACATAGAAGGCCATTATTTTCTGAGACACATGGGGGTTAAATGGCTTGAGTCCCAGTGCTATGATCTCAACAGGAAACAGCAGATACACTGGAAACGAAAATATGAAGAAAGTCAGCACAATTCTGCAGACAAGTTTGGTGAGTCGCTGGTTCTTGAAAAAAACACCTGTTTTTACTTTTGAGTACAAGAGACAGTACGAGGTGATCAGTATGGAAAATGGAAGAACAAACCCAAGAAAAAACTCAAACAGAAGAATTGTTAGTCTCTCCTCATCTGATCTGGATTGCCGACGGCATTTCATTATTAATCCTTCCTTCGCAGTATTTGCTGAGAGAGCAGTTGGGATTGATAGGACACACGGCAGCAACCAAACGCACAGCAGAAGAATCCTCTCTCCCTTTCTTCCCAGCTTGGCCCACTGGTCTCTGTGCAGAACCATCAGGTACCTCTGGACACTCATCAGAGTTACAGTAAACACACTGGTGTTCATGGTGATGGTGCTCAGGGTAAAGAGGATCTTACAAACAACAGAGCCAAATATCCAGCCATTCAAAAGGTAGTAGATCCAAAAGGGTAGAGTCATTAGACTCAGTATGTCAGAGGCAGCCAGATTCAGCATCAGACGCAAAGAGCAGTTATCTTTCTTGAAGTGGCGCAATATGAAAACAACAGTCAGAATATTTCCAGGAATGCCCAATGCAAAACACCCTGCCATTACAGCACTGCCAATCTGGTTTCCTGAAGATTTAAAGGTAATGTTGGCATCAGAGCTGTTTTGAAAAAACATGATGCCACAATCAGCGACCTTGTTCTGAAAACACAGCTCTGAGAAAAACTGAAACTAACACGAGATAACACAAACAGGCAGTCAAGGCCCGGAACTTCCTTTACTAGTGTGGAAGTGACCAGAATTTCACATGCATAGAGAGCTTGCAAGAATAAATGATGCATTCTCCCACCAATTAGCAGTGCATAACTTCACCACCTCATATTGCAGCATGTTACACAAAATTAATCTTCATCTAAACTCTTGACCCGCAACTCTTCCTTGTTCACTCCTATGAGTTATACAAACGTCAGCACAGTATACGTGTTCAGTCTGAATTCCTATAACTTGTGTGTTTATTTTTCAAACAGTGCATCTTTGTGAGACATACAGTACACACGATACCACAAGAATTTCGTAATCTTGGACTCAGTGATGGAGTCATTTCATGAAAACTGTTTTGACGTCTCAATTTCAGGGGGTCCAACACTGGGGGGTAGCGGGGTGGTACCCAAGGTCCAAAACAGCTTACATGCTTACTCTAGTGGGGCAACATCACCCACCAAATTTCAAGGGATCCAGTGTTTACGTGTCCAAGGAATCTTTTTTTTTGTTTATCATTAAGGGGTGCTCTTGTGTAGGCTCATTGGATGCAGTTTCACGAGACCTTCATAGCACTAAAATTCAGAGTCAGAGTCCGATAAATCCGTGTTCCCAGGGCCAGCACGGGGGTGGGGGGAAGGTCTAAAACACTGGGGCTACATGCCCACACACTTTCAAGGGACTCTTTTGATGTACATGGGACCTTCAACAACTTTGTGCAAGATGGAAAAATAGAATTTCCTAAATTGAAAAGGCCTCCTAAGCCTGGTAGAGCAAAATGGCCATGAAGTTTCATGGGAGCTGGTGTTTTGGTGTCCTGGGAATCGTTGACAGAAATTTTCTCACAAGAATCTCACAATGGCAGTACACCACAAATGGGTGCTTGAGGGCTTCTTGGATGCGATTATATTGAGACACCACTATGCACCACTGAAATTTTGTTGGCTGGGTTTATTCTGCAAAACCTTGTGGTGTTGTGGTGTCCTGGGAACCAAACCTCCTGACGTGGCGCAACAGCACACTTGGGTGATTAAGGGCTCCTCTGATGCGGCTCCTTGAGACATAGGTACCACTCAAATTTCATTTGCTCAGCACTACAGTTCTCAAATCATTCCTGGAAACCTGTATCTGACCAACGCGTGTTTTCGGGGACTAGTGTGGGAGGTGAGCGGAGCCCTGGAACCAAAAGCTACTAGTCGTTAAAACTCAAGTGGATCTACATGCCCAGCGAGTTCACACGGCCTGGTGTTTTAGATTCCCCCAAAAATCACTGAAAAAAAAAACACAGAAAAGTAACTCAAGTAACACCCATAGGACTGCCAGCACTTCGCTTGACACAGTCATATGACTAATGAGATGAAAACAGGCCTACACTGCCTATGGACACAAAACATATAAAAAAAAACACACACACACACACACACACACACACACACACACACACACACACACACACACACCCATGAATTTCTGGTGTCTCCATTACTGTCTATGAACATACTGCACAACACTGACCTACAAACCAGTATTTGTTTACATTTGAGTTAGAAGTAGAAGAAAGGAAAACATAGAAAGGAGAGAAGAAATTTCTCTTGTGCTGCATCATCTCCAGTGACTCTCATTCTCCAGGAATTAATTATTCAATTATTCTATTTATTCCTCAGGAGTATAGCAGTGTGCGTGTGTGTATGTGTGTGTGCGTGTGTCTTAGTGAGAATCAGATTCAAGCCTTAGCACAGTGAAAGAGGAACAGCTTGAAATCACTTTGACAGGTGACTGTACTCCATCTCCGACCACTGGGGATCTCATTTCAACCTGTGAAAAAGTAATTGCTTTCTTACTAGAGAGAGAGAGAGAGAGAGAGAGAGAGAGAGGGAGGAAGAGGGAGGGGCAGGGAATGTGGAAGGTTGATCCCAGAGACGTGAACCCTTGATGCATCCCTGATGCACAGCTAGATCCATGGTCCTGCCGTTATCTGAATAATCCTCCCAGTCAGTCTGTGGCGTGTGCTTAGACTCCCACCTATGTCTTAGTCCCTTGCGCTACACTGCTGTCTACCTCAGTGCCAACACACACACACACACACACACCACACACACACACACACACACACACACACACACACACACACACACACACACACACACACACGCACACACGCTTCTCTTGTCCACGTCATTTAAGATGCATAAGAGAAATCACATGAATGAGTATGATAGATACAGCTTTATGTAGATACAGATACAGCTTTGTGTACAAGTTCTTCCCCCTTCACTCCATCTGTCAAAGTGGCTACTCTGCAGATGTGGAAGAGTGCGGGCAGGCTGACAGGAAATCGCAGGTTCTAATTAGGGAAGAGCAAGGACAGTGCCATCAGGTGGATGATGGGAAGACCATCACCACAGAACCCATGGGAGAAAAAAAAAAAAAAACTAAAGAAACAAAACCCCCCCAGAAATTTGAAAGCCTTTTTATAGCTGATGTGATGGTGTATGTGTGTGTGATAAGGCAGCGTACACCTCTGTATACTGTGCGTGTGTATACGGTCTGAAACACCACACCCTGCAGTAATAGTAGCAGAAAGGAGGAACTCCCATGAAAGGAAACACTCAAGTGCTACTTCTTTAAAATAATCCTAAAAAAAGACAGAGCTGAAGACGAGAGTGAAGAGGAGAGGAGGAGGAAGAGGAGGAGGGGGTCTACCAAGGGCTGGCCCAGGAAGCGGTGTAGAACATGGGAACAAGGGTAAGAGGAGAGAATCTCACCCTAAAGCAGGTTTTCAGTTGTTTACAAACAAATCCAAAAGCAGTATGAGTGAGTCTGTCACTAATGTGGAAATAGAGGAGGTTTGGACTGTGAGTGAGTCTGTGACTGACCTGGGAGTAGAGGAGGTTTAGACTGAGTGAGTCTGTGACTGATCTGGGAGTAGAGGAGGTTTAGACTGAGTGAGTCTGTGACTGATCTGGGAGTAGAGGAGGTTTAGAATGAGTGAGTCTGTGACTGACCTGGGAGTAGAGGAGGTTTAGACTGAGTGAGTCTGTGACTGATCTGGGAGTAGAGGAGGTTTAGACTGAGTGAGTCTGTGACTGACCTGGGAGTAGAGGAGGTTTAGACTGAGTGAGTCTGTGACTGATCTGGGAGTAGAGGTGGTTTGGACTGTGAGTGAGTCTGTGACTGATCGGGGATTAGAGGACACACTGGGGAGGAGGTCTGAGCTTTGAGGTGAGGTGAGGTGAGGTGAGGTGAGGTGAGTTGAGGAGCCTACCTGAGTGTGGAGTTGCTTGATTAATGGAGCCATCTGAGCCCTGGGCTCACAGGTAGCCTAACTAGAAAAAGCCAAAGAAAGAGCAGAAAGGAACCTCAATATATAGAGAGAGACGGAGTGAGAGAAAAAGGGAAGGAGGGAGACAAAGGAAAAGAGTAAGAGAAACAGAGAGGGAGAGGTGGAGGAAAAAGGGAGGAGGAAGAGAGTGAGAAGAGAGAAGACTAAAAGGAAAGAGAGAGAGAGAGAGAGAAAGAGAGAGAGAGAGAGAGAGAAAGAAAGATGGGAGAGAGAAGCCTATAATCTCTCATTGACAGCCCCGCTGGCTCAGAGCTAAGTGCAAGTGCATTGATCCTCACCCCGCGGGGTTAAAGATTTTGTGACAAATCTCTCTGAGGGCATAACTCTGGCTCTATTGACTCAGGTTAAGCAGCAGCACCTCTGCCTTTCTGGAACAGATGGAAAGTGCCCACCAATCAGGCACTTGGCCCTCATAACCCCTGTTTACTACATGTGTGTGTGTATGTGTGTTTGTATCTGAAAGCATGTGGGGAGAATGTGGGCATTTAACCTCCATGCTATTATCTTCTGAATGCAGCTTTGTGTAATGCACTGTAAGTGAGAGCTCAGCCTGCATGATCTTTATAACAGTCCCAATAAATACAACAAAGTCAACAATAATTGTCTGTTAAGATTAATTAAGTAACTTATTGTATTTAATGAATACTTTTCACAACATTTAACTTATCCCGTACCACCTGGATTCCAGTTTTAAACCCAGACTAAAGACCAATTTGTTTTCAGATGCATTTTGGTAACTTGTTCAGTTTTTAAGTGTTAAGGCACTTTTTATAAGTTTGTTTTACTTTGCATTTTATTTATTTTACTCTATTTGGACTTTACTCTAATCTCCTAAGGCTCAGCTGTAAATGATTTTATGCCTTTTTCTGCTTTGTTTTTCTTTTAATGATCTATGCGGCACACTGTACTGCCGCAGACTATGAAATGCACTAAATAAATAAAGTTGCCTTGCATCACCATAATGCTACACCAAGGCAAACATGATCGCGTGACTGATGACGTACTGAAGCTCAAATTGCTCGATTAGATGAGCGCAGAAGAGCAAGATCATGCGTGTGAACTTCAGCCAGTCATCTATGGTATCTAATCTATGTCATAGACATCTATGTCATATTTCGGTTGTCCATGGAGTCTGACGATTTATTTTATTTGTCGATTAAATCTAATCAAATTCACAAGGTGATCAATCACCCATTCCCCGCCCGTCAACTCCCTTTAATTGGGCTCTGTAAACTGTAGCAGGGCATTACTGCGCTTTTAAGAACAGCCTTGTTGACCGACTAAACATTTACTTTGCTGCCCACCAGCCAGCCATGCGCACGCATGCATACACACGCACCACGCACACACACAGGCTGGTTATTTAAGCATCTGGACTCCCACAAAGTCAGAGCCATAAGCCTCACAAAAGCAAGCCCTGGCAAAAGCCCAGAATCTTAAACTTAATTGGCCCTGGCACCTCCATTCAAAATGGACATGGGACGGTGTGTGTGTGTGTGTGTGTGTGTGTGTGTGAGAGAGAGAGAGAGAGACGGGAAGGGGGAGTCCGTCACAGGGTGCAATGCATTGACAGCTGTTCTGATAAGATAAAGTGGGAAAGCACCCAGCGGCTTCCAGGTCTACCAGGGCAAGGGAACAGGGAGGAGAGAGGACTTAGAGGGCTGAGGCAGTGGCACTCACCTCTGGGTGTGAGAGCACTGACTGCCCCTTCCCCACTGCCACTACCACAGTCTATTCACTACTAATAATAGTGATGAGGGAGGAGAGAGTAGAGAGAGAGAGAGAGAGAGAGAAATGAGAGAGGGAAAAAAAGAGAGCGTGTGAGAGGAAGAAAGAGAGAGAGAGAGACAAAGAGGCAGACGCACAGAGACAGAGAGAAAAAAAAGACTTTTATAGGGAAAAGACTTTTATAAGGAAAAGCACTCAGTATGACTGCATTCCATGAGTCATGTCTTCCTCTTTCTGCATCAATTTCTTCCTACCTGCACCCATCATCAAAATGAGCCAATCCACATACAAAGGACGCGTCAGGGGGGGCAAGGAGCTGCTGTTTATTGACGTGAACAGAGACACAGATGTGTGTGTGTGTGTGTGTGTGTGTGTGTGTGTGTGTGTGTGTGTGTGTGAGTTGAGCACTACTCAAATGGCTGATGAGCTAAGAACAGTAGGGGGGAAAAAAAAAAAAGTTCCTCTTTCAAATATATGTGCATAAGTGTGTGTGTGTCCACTGCTGAGCTTTAAAATAAATACCATGAAACCAAAGAGTCCTCTCAGTTCATATAAAACCCAAATGTGTGTGTGTGTGTGTGTGTGTGTGTTTTCTGTTCCCAGTTCTGTCCCGGTTATATAGTCCAGTCTGAGCATACACTCTTCTGTCCTCTGCTCCAAAAACAACTGGACAGGTACACAACCTCCTCTTCTCCAGCCACCTCCAGTTACCTCTCTAACACCACATGCATGCTTCCTCCCCACACACACACCACACACACACACCACACACACACACCACACACACACAAATATGCCACTGTGCACATGCGGCACACGCACGTACAAACCACACACATTTACTCTACATAAACACACACACACACATCTGGCCTAGTGAAATCACCAAGTTGTCACAACTTGGAAAGCTGGTGTGTGTGTGTGTGTGTGTGTGTGTGTGTGTGTGTGTGTGTGGTGTGTGTGTGTGTGTGTGTATGCATCCAGCTCTGGGCCAGTCAGTAAATTTTCTCCAGGATGAAGACGAAGATGATGGCCAGGATGGCGAGACCCACAGACAGACGCTTGAGCTGCTCTGTGTCCCAGGAGGAAGAGGAAGACTTGTGGAGATCCCCTGGGAGGCTGTGGTGACCATTCTCACTGCAGGACTTCAGCTCCTACAGGCACACAGAGTGAGAGATGGAGAAATGGAGAGATGGGGGGTGAAAGAGATGGGGACAGAAAGTTGAAAGAGGGGAAGGAAAGAAAGTACAATGATAGAGGATAAGGAGGGGAGGGAGGGAGAGAGAGAGAAAGAACAAAGGTTAGTGTTAGGGTGTTGTAAGTAAGGCATATTTTTGGATAACTGCCACCAGACAAGCACTGCTCTGTCCACATGGCCTCTACTTTAAGGAGAACACAACAATAGGCGCAAACAACACCCTTTAGGGACTCTCGGGGTCAAATAGCCCTGAGCGCCAGCCAAACACACACACACACATACACACACACACACACAAACACACACACACACACACACACACACACCACACACACACACACACAAAAGCACAACACACACACATCTTGTGTAACATTACTACAGTGTCTTACCGGCCTTACTGAAATCAAGGACACTGCCAGGTGCGAAGTGGAGTGTGATAGTGAGTGTGTGGGTGTGTGTAAGTAACTCATTTAATCGACTCCAATCCTAAGTAATTACTTGGCTCAGTTTAGTAAGGAGCTCATCTGATGTGATCCAGGTAGTGGAGAGAAACCACTACTACTTCATTTACACACACATACATATATACACACACACACACACACACACACAATCAAACTGGCACATCTGTCTGCAGTGCATTATAGCTGCATTGTGTGTTTGAGTGTAACTGGGTGGGTTTGTTGTTGTTTGGTTGTTTGTGTGTTGGCTCAAATTCAAAAGAAAGAAAGAAGAAAGAAAAGAAAGAATTCAGGACTGTCGACTTCCTGGGAACACCAACAGCATGGTTTCTGCAGGTTTCAAAAAGGTAATAAAAAAAAAAACAAAACATTTTATGACCGTTATGATTTACCATTTATGACCAACGTGACGCCCTTTCCGCCAACGTGACGGCCTTTCCGGTTTGTGGGATTTGGAGTAAAACTGATGGACTCTACAATATGCAACTACCAACTTTACACGAAAAAAATAAATAAAAATGCCCACTTCACCTCAAATAAAAAACATGCTTTAAGCAAGAGGCATGGTCCACACAAAATGCACAGCTCTGGTGTATGCACAATATTTCACTATATTTAGGCTGTTTATATTTATTTTATATTTATATTAAGGCTTTTTAAGGCCTTAAATTCATAGTTTTTAAATTTTAGAACTTTTAAGTCCCCGTGGAACCCCTAAACACATTGTGAATTGCCATGACAGAGTGTGTGTGTGTGAGAGAGAGAATAAGTGAGTGATAGTAGACAAGTCTATGTTAATGGTAGTGCTACAGCGTGTTATGTGTGTGTGTTCCAGCCTACAGTAGTGTTAATGATGGTGGATGTCAAGTAAGATCAGTGTGTGTGTGTGTGTGTGTGTCTACTGTAATGCACTGGCATATTAAGGTCTCATATATAATAGAGAAGGCAATAGAGATCTGTCTGCTCAAAGGCCTGTATGAGGGTAGCCAATAACACTCATGGGGGGGGGGGGGGAGAAGAGAGATGACCTCCATTACTATAGACCCAGGATCAATGTGAATGGGTGTTTCAGAGAGACCATCAGTTCTACTGTGCTCTGGCCAGTAATTGTAATCTCCAAAGCTCATATGCATCAGGGGCTGGACGCTTCCGATGACTGTGGTTGATCTACATTTGTGCTCCCTCTCTCCCTCTCCCTCCCCCTAACCTCTCAGCGCCGAATGGGGATGTGTTAGAAGGCTAACGGGCCGTAGTGTTGTCTGACAGGGGATTTTCAGACAGGGAAGAGGGATTGAGGGATGGAGAATAAAGGAATGAGAGTGTGTGAGAGAGAAAGAGAGAGAAAAAGGGAAAGAAAATGAAAGCGAGGTAAGATTATGTGGGGAGTGAAAGATGAGACAGATGTGAGGGAGCGTCTGCTAACAAGTTCATCAGTCAGCAAAAAAAGCGTCAGAGAGAGAGAGAGAGAGAGAGAGAGAGAGAGAGAGAGAGAGAGAGGAGAGAGAGAGAGAGAGAGAGAGAGAGAGAGAGAGAGAGAGAGAAAGAGAATGATGGACAGTGAGTGACGGAGAGATGGAGGTGTCTGACCACATTAAGAAGGTCCGCCTGATGAAGACTGAAGATGAAGTGTCTTCGATCAGACGCTGACACTATGTAGCGCAGAGGGCCAAGGCCAAGGCCATGCTGCAGATACAGGAAGACGGCCAGCAGGAGACGGCCTATAGTCAGACGCCACTGATCTCAAAGCAGTATACCTATGGGGGCGTCCAGGGGGAAAAACTCCCGTGTGGCTGTGATCTTCATGAAAGCCCCCCCCCCGCCCCCCCCAGGACGAGCACTGTATGTGCGTGTGTGTGTGTGTGTGTGTGTGTTTGTGATGCTGTCATCTTACTGGCATCCTGAGTAATAAGGAGATAGATCTCAAGATGCTCTCTCTCTCTCTCTCTCCATTTCGCTTCTTATTCTCCTCACTCGCTCGTTCTCTCATCTCTGCATTTCATCTTCTTTCCTTCTTCCTCTCATCTTTCCACTCCTCTCTTCTCTCACTCTTGTCCCTTCATCCACATATCTGTCCATCCAGAGGGCCTTTCATCCCTCCCTCTCTTATCTGAGTCCAGGACAGTGGATCAGAGGGGCTGGGTCAGTGTGTGTGTGTGTGTGTGTGTGTGTGTGTGTGTGTGTGTGTGTGTGTGTGTGTGTGTGTGTGTGTCATCTCTATTGTGGGCGAGCTTCTCATCTCACCCTTCCCTTGTGCATATCTTCCTCTCCCATATCAAAGGGAAATCTTTCAGTCTCTCACACAGCTTCCCACTTATGCCACCCACACACTCACACACCACAAACAGCTCACATAACATTCTACATCTCTTCTGTTTCTCTCTCACACACACACACTCACACACACACACAAAGACACACACACACTCACATTCACACACAAAGACACACACAAAGAGATACTCTGGCTTAAGGGAACTGTATGCTGCCATGTTTGTAAAGTCTTGTGGGCTCTAAGGATCTGATACAGTGGACACCGTCACAGACAAACAGACACAGAAGGAGGTTTGACAGACATACATGTGTAACAGGACAGACCAGGTACAGTTCTTGGGGCCAAATCCTCATAGGTCAATGACACAGCTGTCAGGAGCAGTCTCCAACTCTCTAAAGGAATAACAGTTTGCACACCCCCCCCAACATACACACACACACCAGAATATTTAATAGAAATTCTTTCCTGTCCAGTACTGTCTTTGATGTAAGAGCGAGTCAAAGCAACACAGTCACAGTAGACCACACAGGCTTTCATGTAAGCCTCGGTCAGCTCCAGAGTAGTGTTTGTAGTGTGTGTGTGTGTGTGTGTGTGTGTGTGTGTGTGTGTGTGTGTGTGTGTGTGTTCTCAGAATGCGGTAGACAGCAAACACTTTCTTTCCTTTTAAATGCCTGCAATTTCCAAAAGCAAACAGAGCACACTTACATCTGCACACACACGCACACACACTCACACAGCAGGTTTCCTTTGGGTAACTGAACTCAACATAAAAGCAACAATCATAATATATGAAAAACAAACAAACAAACAAAAACAACTGAAAAGGGTTCTGCCCCATCAATGACCCTACAAGCCTTTTAGTACCAAGCTCTGCACTCTTTCTCTCCCAACAAACACACACTCACACACCCCTCCAGTTTCAGCCATTCATAGAGGATGCCTCTAAATGCCACTTCAAGATGCAAGGTGCAAGATGTTCTGGCCTATTTACGTTTCCTGGAATAAACATTTTTTGAAGTTTTTCCTGTGACCTGTCACTTTCCAAAACATTTCCACGACCTCTCAATCTACACACAGAAAAAAAAATAGGTCTCAACGTTTTCAATTTCTTTTCCTACACTAAGACGCCTACTCTTTTGTTAAGATTTTGTCCTTTGACGACGCTCTGCCAATCATTACCCTGTCCGTGCCCTCTGTGCCATCTACACACCCATATCGAATCCAGACCATAACTGGGTTGTGGCTCGGTCGGATTAATGTCATATCCGGGCTGGTTCTGACAGTAGCGGTGGCCACTGTCTCTGGGTGTGGTGCGCGCCCATGTTTCGTGCTTGATAGTGATCTACCGGGGAGGACTACAGCATAAATTCTGTCCTTGAGCTGATTGTCACCCAGTGCGGCTCTCGTATCTGTTGTGGTGGCTTGCCGACGGTGAGGTGAGGTGAGGCGAGGCGCGGCACGGCTGCCGCCACATTAATTCACGAGCATGCTCTCCATTTGTCAGAATGGGCAGATTAGACGGCAGGCGGCTGGTGGGTACGGCTGCTTAGGTAATCCATCCAGCATCTAATCTCACTCGCAAATGTCCTCGTGAGCAGGGAACGGGATGAGACTGTACGGCAATCCGGAGAGCGCTCAAGTAAAATTAGACTAAGATTTAAAGAACTTGAAGAGGTATTGGGGTGTGTGTGTGTGTGTGTGTGTGTGTGTGTGTGTGTGTGTGTGTGTGTGTGTGTGTGTGTGTGTAAATGAGAGGAAGAAAAATGAGGAAGAGTTTCTGTTTGTAATGGGTTTTTAAAATATGTTTATACAAGACTGTGTGTGTGTGTGTGAGAAACATGCTCCCCTGAGAGGTGAAAAATCACTTACTGTTAACATGAAAACACACAAGAACTAACTTAAGGGGAAGACTGGCTTCAATCCAGCAGATGAATTTTACATTAATGAGAGATCTTACAGAGGACTCATTCCAATTATGGCAGGAAATTAATAGGTATCATATTAATCTATGCACGCGCACGCGCGCTCACACTCGCGCTCACACTCACACTCACACTCACACTCACACACACACATACTGGACCAAACAATTAAGTTTTCTCTTCACATTTGTCACAACAGTATGGATGCAGTGCAAGGGTATGTAAAAATTACATAAAACTATGCAAAGTGATGAAATTAAGGAGACAGACAAAATTGAAGGGGGGAAAAAAAACAAAACAAAACATTTAAGCAGGTAAAAAAACTATTTAATCAGAAAATGCTGATGTGTTTGTCACAAAGAAATGCGTGGGTACCACAAGGGTGGTGCAATTAGTATTGACTAACCTGCCAATTATCAACTGATTAGCTCCACAATTAGCACCTCATGCAGGAGCAAACACTAACGGCTCCAGAAGACCAAGAGAAAATAGAAAGTCAAGCCCTGAGGGAGGAGGGTGATGAGTGGAGGTGTTAGGGACAGTCTCTCACACGTGTGCACGCACGCATGCAAACGCAAATGTGTACACACACACACACACACACACACACACAACCACACACCGCCAATGGGAGAGACAGACATAAAGGTGTAAAACGATGCAAAGATGCCTCTACAGATCCTCGAAATATAAACTCTGTGCACCACTAGGGGTGCTTGTAACTGGAGATGTGGGCCTTTCCGAAACTATGGCTCTGATCCCTTCCCCTATCCCACCTCCACTTAGTCACTTCCAGGGTCAACCGCACTGAGCGCCATGTCATACAAATTGACTTGGAGTGAGGTGGGTCTAGTGGATAGAGGGGCTATATACTGTATTGTCCCGATTAGAAATCGCAGTTAATATATGAATTTTGCAAAACATCAGCAGCTGTGAGGTTAATACTGGGGGGGCAGCATGTCTAAGGAAAGTTTTCATGATCCTCACTTATCACATGCAATTCCTTCTTTGGGAATCCTGAATGTTATTAAATCTCTACTCAGCAACAGGGCAACAGCAGTGCATCTGCTCCGCTCTGCTCCGGGCTCCGTTTACTGGGTGAAAGCAAGCAGTTTGTCAATTTTGAGCTACAGTGCTTATGTCTTATACAGTGATTTTGTCTTACTCACCTGTATGACCACACAATCTTATGAGCAATTAGAATAAATGACAGCGATAACTATAGACGAGAATCCAGGCAGTTTCATGCTCATATGGACATGTGAATAGCTAACGGTAGCTAACTTAAGTACAGCCAAGAAGCTAACGATAGTAGATAACATTCTTGATTTATACTAACAAATTTGCTATTCCAGGTCAATTGGCAGACATGTTACATGCCCATTCGATGGCATTCTGTCTCTCGACTGTGTCGACTGATCTGTCTCTTGACTGTGTGCAAATGACTCGGGCACTGCAACACATTTAACTAGCATGTGGAAGCTGGCCATAAGCCATGTCTCAGACTAGTTACACCTCAGAAAAAGTTCATGAGGTCAACCAATTTGTGCGTTCTTTCCAAGAACTGTAATGGCAGGCGTTCTAAAGCATCACGTGAGGGTTATTGAGACGGTTTTATTTTTCAGGTCAGGACGTTATCCTCCAGATGATACATAATGATAATAATGACACATAATCATATTTGTCTGCTGTCACTTGTTCCTGCACAGAGAGGGTTTTTTAAATGTTTACCGACTACATCAAAACATAGTGTTCTATTCGGTATTCTTTTTGATAATTCTCTACAGCTGTGTGGCATTTTGTTTCATCTGAAAAAGGGCAATGTAATTTCTGTAAATGATATCATCAGCCTATGTGGGACTTCAGGTGGCCTATCTTTCTGTAGTGAAGTAGATGTGATCGTGGAGGAATAGAGCTCTGGGCAGCTCCAAGTGCTGGCACTGCAGCTGGGCAACTACCCTAAACTTAGCAGTAGCAGAGCTCAGCAGAAATTATGCTAACAACCTCTTCTATTGAAACAAAGTTTTCTTTAATGATTTTTAAAGTGTGGTTAATCCATGATTGTGGTTAACATGCAAATTTATTCTTTACATTTACATGAAAAAAGTGTTGTGTGGTTTATTCATGGTGCCTCAAATATTCTGGAAATTACGGTAATGGCCTTAGGAGCGAGTCCAGTGCAAGCTTGGCAAGCATGTACAATACTTCACATCACATGTCTGGGCAGCATCTTGTTGTTGGTTTTGGTCCCACATGGCAATATTTGTTCAATTAAAAATAAGAGTGATTTACTGTCCATAAAAAAAACTAGGACACTGAAATTAGCAGCACAAGCAGCAAAATGTCTAAGGTTTCCACTACAGTGTGTGTGTGCATGCATTGTGTGTGTGTGTGTGTATATGAGTGTGTGTGTGTGTGTGTTGAAGCAGCATGTGCTTTAGGGTTTGCCACTAAAAGAACAAAATGTCAACCTGTATGAAAACATTTTTTCTTAAGTACTTGAAAAGTGTCGTCACAAGGAACACCTTTCAGCTGATGGAGCTCTTCACATACACACAAACACACACACACACACACACACAAAAAACACTTCAACAACGCCTCACTGGCAACACCGAAAGAACTCTCATGACCCGAACGGCTTACTTTCAGACACAAACAGATAAACTAAGTTTAGCAGAGATGTAGGTGAAAGGTTGACTTGGAACCTCAGGGAAATTGTCAAAGCAACTCCAATAGCCCACACACATGCACACGAACACATTACACTCACACTCACTCACACACACACAGACACAGACACACACACCAAACACACAGATTATTCCAACCGTCTCAGTAAAATATGTTGTTTTCACAGTAGTCACGGTGGACATGGAACTGGCTCTTGTGCTGAGACACACAATCTTGGTCCTGCCTCTGTGAGTGAGCTGGGAAAGCTGCAGAAACCAACCGAACTATAACTCAGGAGAGCCAAACACACACACACACACACACACACACACACACACACACACACACACACACACACACACACACACACACACACACACACACACACACCCTCACAGGAAGACTGCCAATGCCTTTGCGGGTAACTTGGCAGTTTCAGGCTGATAAACCCACCTTCCCTAGCTCATAGTTATGTGCTTATACACACACACACACACACACATACACCACACACACACACTCACACACACACACACATATCCACCCCTGTCTCACTCCCAGTGCAGATGCTTCAGTCATAACACATATACATACAGACAACTAATACAAAACTAGAAATATTGCCTTCCAGTGGCATACCTCCATTCCAAGCTTGAATAAAGTGTCCACCCAGCACAGAGTCAACACATGCCTATTGAGAGTCAACACATGCCTATTGAGAGTATCCCGACTCTGAAAGATCCACCAGGCCACAAAATCAGATCAGGTCATCTTAAGAGTTTGGTGAGAACTTGTACAAAGTTTGAATCACAAGCGACCACAAAAGATCTATGTGAACGATTGGAAAGTAATAAAATTAAACTAGTAAGTGAACTCACTGACTAAAAATCACCAACAAAAACAACAATTGACAAAGCAGAGGTTCGGTGATCATGGCTCTGCCCCTAAAACGGAGAGACACAGACAAACATGGCCGACATGAGAACAGAATCTGTGCCACCCACACTGGAGCAATACAGGATGAGGTACATTTCCTTACAGAGTGTCCCAGACCAAAAACTGTACACTGCACTACCACACAAAGCAAGACGTATGCCCTTGCCTACCTGTTGTTGTTTGAAATGAACAAAAACGACCATTCCTCCATGGGGAAATTGATGCCATCACACAACTAGCTTGAGAATATTTAGAACCCTGCCAAATATTTGATCACCACCTAATAATCCACTTAAACCTGCAGCTTTATTTGCCTGCTTGCCTTGTTTTTACAGCATGGTCATGATATTGCTTTCATTCTCTTTGCTTTCTTTATTAGCGTTGTTCTGTGTTCTACTACTATTATTACTTGGCATTAATGCTTTGGCAATATTGTTTCTACATTTCTACCAATAAAGCATATCGAAGGGGATGAGAGAGAGAGAGAGAGAGAGAGAGAGAGAGAGAGAGAGAGAGAGAAAGAAAGAGAGAGGGGACAGGTATGGGGAAAAGAGAGAACAGAGGAGAGGAGAGGAGGGGGGGGAAGAGAGAAGGGGGAGAGAGAGACGGGACAGAAATAGGGAAAAGAGGCGGGGGGGGGGAGAGGAGAGGAGAGGAGAGAGTAAGAGAGTGAGAGAAAAAAAACGGTGATCGTGTCCACAGCTGACTGACTTGGGGACTGCATGGCTGACTAATCTGTCATGATTTCTGCACCGTATGTTAATCAGCGCCTGGGCTGTTACTCCTCAGTCCTGCCCAGCACAGGGTGTGTGTGTGTGTGTGGCTCCACAGAGGACATGAGACACTGAGCACTGAGGCCATACACATTTTAATTTCACACTCCATCACCTTTCGACGCTGACACACTCTACCTCTCTTTCTCTCACTCTCACACACACACACACACACACACACACACACACACACACACTGCAGCCAGAGATCGCCAAGGCAACACTTCACCGATGACGACATTCCCCAGAGCTTGGCAAGGAGCAGTGTAATGTGGTCTATCGGGGAACAAAGACAGAGAGAATGCACTCGTTTAACACAATTCCTTCATCCTGACCTCTTCCCTCCACTCAGAGTGCCCTATAAAGCCCTCATCGGTGACACCAACCCAGGCCTCAAGCCCTACTGCCTTTGACCAATCCCTATATTCATGGCCTGTTTTTTTCCCCCCCCCCCCCCTTTTGTGGGGAATTATTGTTTTGACCTCCACGTCTCCTAATAATTACCTTATCCTGTGGGGTAAGGGGGTGGGGTGTCCTAGGGGTTGGGGTTTTAATTCAGGAATGGGGTAATGGGCTGGAAATGGCTCTTAAGTGGGAGCCATCAGTGCGGCTAACGCGTTAGCGTTCCTCAGCCCCTTTTACCCACTTAAGCAGTGGCGGCGTTAATGAGAGCGGGAGAGAGAGAGAGAGCCGTTTGCTGTGAATGTGACCGTTCCACAGTAACTTTGTACACTCAGACACACACACACACACACACACACACACACAGAGAGAGAGAGAGCACAAGTGTGTAGCTGAGTCTGAGTCTCATTCACGTAGGCCCCAACTCAGTGGGTGATCCGTAGCCCAAGACCAACCCAAGAACGCCAGTCTTCAGTCCAACAAAGCAGAATAAAAAAAAGACAACCTACAATCTCTTATTCCTGGCTCTTGCCTTCAGTTCTGTGTGTGTGTGTGTGTGTGTGTGTGTGTGTGTGTGTGTGTGTGTGTGTGTGTGTGTGTGTGTGTACACATGCTTCTGTTATCTTCTTGGCTGAAGAACTATGCAGAGCCTCTGTGTTGCCATGGTAAAAAGCCAGCTCTGAAGTTGGAAGAGCTTTGCTGATTGGCCTCAGATGACACTAAAGCGACGTGAAGCCAAGAGATTCCTCACGGAGATATTTGCACAGGCTAGAAGGATACCCATTATGACTTACAGACACACTGGCTCCTTCTCTCAATAAACCATCTTTCTGGCCTTAGTCTTTCTCTCTCTCTCCCCGTGTACGTCTGTGTGTGTGCCTGTGTCTGTGTGTGTGTGTCATCAGCTCTCATCAAGTTTTTAACTGGTGGGGCATATGTGTGTTTGCATGTCTTTAGCTCTTGTAAAGCAGACAAACTTGACCAGTGAGAAATGTTTGCATATGTGCGCATGTGTGTGTGCGCGTGTGTGTGTGTGTGTGTGTGTGTGTGTGCACACACCATCTTCAGCTCTCAACAACAGACAAGCTGTTGTGGTTCGCGTCAGTTATGTTAATTTAATTTAACTTGACTAACTTGCTTGACTAAGGTGCGTGCCCTGAAATAGGGTTGTGAAGAAATTTTAAATTAAATGACACGCTTTTCTGGTGAAAACAAAACCAGTGTGACTGGCACCGAGTGGCCCTGAGCAGTTTTGGTCAATGACTCATGCTAGAATGCTTATGAGGCCCAGTAGCTAATGAGTAGCTAGTGAACAGTGAATGGCCCAAACCACTTAATGAGCTCCCCACTGATGGCTGCTGCCACAGTGCTTGGCTGTGGGGACACAATAGCCTGGAAATAAAACCAGACCATTGTTCTCCACTTTGTTTTGTACAGTGGGTCTGGACATTCGGTAGTGAGAGTCGATTGCTTGCTGGACGTGTTTAAATTTAAAAAGACTAAGGGAGTCTAAGGGAGGACTGCAGTCTAAGGGAGACTGGCCCTGATGTAATTGGTAGTTGACAAATGTAAGTCGCTTTGGATAAAAGCGTCTGCTAAATGCATAAATGTAAATGTGGATCAGCCCTTAGGTGACAGCCTGCCTTGACTGACAGCATTCTAGCTCTACATTCACAACGCCTCCCTCTGTTCGCTGAGTGGACAGGTTAAAATGCCTCCTGAGACAACAAGTTCAATGGGATCAAATCCAGACAAGCTCTGCAAGGGATGATAATCAAGTGGAAGTGTGTAGGCAGGCATAGCCAGACTAGGGACACACAAGTGAATGAATGACTTTAATCACACCAGGAATGAGATTCAGTGGCATACTGGAGAGAATGTTCTAGAAAGGGTTATCGTGTGGAACTATGTTATGTCCTAAGGCTGCTAGACTGCTTTGTTGAGTGACTTGGCCTGCTCTGTCGTGTATGTGAAAACTCAAGGCCAATAGTGGGGCAAAGTGGGTGAAGTGATCCTGCAGAATGCAGAGGTAGTTACACAGGTCCCCTGGTGAGAACAAGTAAGCATATTGTAGTACACCTGGGCATCAAAGTAGCTGACCACGAGTAAGTATACCTGACCACAGGTGAGCACACATGATTTCATCAAGTCAGGTGTGTGTGTACCTGTGTACGTATATATGCACATGTATGTGAGTGTATCTGAGCTCAGGTAGGCTTACCTGCATGAGTCCTGACACCTCTCCTGGCATAAGGGGCTGGGCAATGGAAGGGGTGAAGACAGGGGACTCCTCCACCAGACGCCCCTTCATGTAGTGCTTACCCGTCTCATAGATATCCACCTCGATCATCTTCCCCTTGAACTCTGGATTCTTAGGCACCAGCACCTAGATGGAGAGAGACAGAGAGAGACAGAGAGAGAGAGAGAGAGAGAGACAGAAGACATGACTTTCACAGAGCCCGTCAGGCTAGGGAAACATACAGTGTACAACATCAAGCCCACCAAGCCATCAACAAAACCACACTTCCTCCCATTTCCTCAATGTTTGGACGTGTAGGGATCCATTAGCACGCAGAAAGCATGTAACGCCTCCCCCATAATGCTGCCTTTCAGAGACGGGAAAGCACTCTTCACATGCTTTTGTACTGGCCACTTAGGTGTTTGTGTTCCAGTGTTGTGTTGGTTTGCGCTGCACTCTGGACCTTCACACTGACAAGCAAAATCCTCTGTCCAAGTCCATTTGACACAATGGGAATGACAGAAAAATTGGAAATTAGTCGACCAGTCATCCATTCCCTCTAAAAGGCACCTTTATGCTTTCAAATGTCGCCAGCTCTTAAACCCAGTAGGCTGGTGACAGGATACGACAGCAGTCCCTCTCTGGATGTGGCCTGCTGTGCCGTGCCCCTGCTGTGGCGTGCCTCAGTAGGACTCCGAAGGGGATGATGGGACCTCACGCTGAGGGATCAGGCCGACTCTCACTCCTCGCCGCGGGAGTCGCAGGTGGGGTGCGTACCGGTAAAGTGCCATCATTACGCGCCTTGGGAAGATGACTGGCGCACAGGCACTCGATGGTGGCCGGTGAGCATAAAAGGACTCCTGGGCAGGTTTAAAGCATATTAGGTGTCATCTAACCCACACCTTAAGATCTCTGGGAGGGCGATTTTTTTCTCTCTCTTTCCAATTAATCCAGATATAAACGTTTCCTTTTCCCACACCTTTTGAGTGCACGTTCTGGTGTTAGTGTGTAATGACTTTCAATTCATAGTTGTGAGAGGGAAAAGGGCTTTTGAAAAATGGAATTATATGAAGCCTGAAGGTCACTCCCATGAGTGAATAAGTCCAACTGAATGTTTTATTCCTCTCTCTCTTCATTTTTACAGTATAATAAGAGAACGAAGGTTGGTGCACTATATTAAAATAACTCTCTCTGAAGTGATGAAAACTCATTAAGATTGCAAAGTATGAAGTCAGGGTAGTACATGTAACTGTGGAATCATTGGTTCCATAGCAACTAGACACTACTGCATGGAGTACTACAAAGCCTGTCATCGTCGCTCGTGTAGTTACCAAGGCAATCCCATTTATCTTCGTCGACTCAAACGTCCCAGTCTTTAGAGAAAGGCAAACAGGCCCGAAATGGGGTAAAATGACCACGGACAGGTAGCTTGTTTTATTGCAGGCGTGGTGGAGCAGTGGGTATGTTGCTCCACCGACTGTCGAGTTTATCCGGGTTCGATTTTCGATCCTCACTTTGCGAGTCTGTGTCGCTTTGGACGAAAGTGACCGGACTCGGCGTTACCAAACTCAGGCACTTTGTGGCCTCGTTCGACTGAGAAATATTTCCAATGCAGCATCATAAGGAACGTAGGCTTTGCTCATCAGGTCCTGAAATTGCACAAACTGACCACTCTGAGGGTCAGGTTGGGCGAAACGAGTTCTCCCTGTGGAATGGACACAGAGCTGGTCAAGCTTCTCTCATTCTGAAAGGACAAGTGAACTGGTGAATGGGTCAAGGACTGTGGAGTTCTATATAGCTGTACTGTTAGTCCGTACTCTTAACACAGGCTCTTCACAGAGAAGCCCAGCAGTGCTGAGGTTATTCTACAGACGGACAGGTGAAGAGAAGAAGTCTGTGCCTCTGCTTATATACAAATGTAGGTGTGTGTGTGTGCGATGCCATTACCCAGAGGACTAGTGATATACTACTGGAGATGAATATATGAGTGCGCGCGTGTGTGTGTGCGTGACTTCTCTCTTTCAGCTTCTTGTGTGAGTGGTCCCTTAAATGTACCTACAGCCACCAGGCCTGTCTGGCAACATGAGTCACATGTAAAAATAACAAGCAGGAAATGGCCAAAATAACATAAAAGATGAGAGAGCGAGGAGACAGCAATGGGAAGAGGGGAGAAGGAGTGAGAGAAAGAGGGATGAAAAAGAGACAGCGGAAGGGGACCTAGACTGAGTAGGCGAGACAGGAAAAAGGGGAAGGTAGTAAATTTGGGTACTGTAGAAAAGTAGGGAACAAGAACAAAAAAAAAAAAAAAAAAAGCATGTAATGTCATTCTGCATAGCAAGCGAAAGATGTAAAGACTCTTCTCCTCTGGTCCTCTGGTACATGTGCATGTATGTCAGGGTGCAGGAGCTGCAACACTTTCACCTGCCTCCAAACCCCTTCACCAATCCTTTTCCCCAACACGCACGTGCACACACACACGCACGCACGCACGCACGCACACAGAGTTATGTTTCTCCTCTTTACAATACACACTGCCTCAAACTTCCACTGTGTGCGAGCACTACATGGCTGTGTGCTTGTCCATGTGCATGCGTGTGTGTGTGTTAGAGCAGGCTGGTACGCACATCTAAGAGAATAGCACAGGTGCCGGACAATTGCAGTAGACATTAGAAAGTAGACGATCTGTTACAGCTCCGCAAAGTTTGACTTTCTTTAATGTTAAAAACGGGCAATGTTTAAAAGGCGCTTAAGATTGTGGGATCAAAGGTTGAGGTCAAATTGAGGCATACAGATAACAGTTCTCAAACAGCGATATCTCTACCTAGTTTTCATCTCCATTGACAAATTCGCCGTTCATAGACTCTACACAACATGATGAGGCACAAAGGGCATGCAAAGTCATGACAAGCACAGGCATACCATTCAACAAAGTGAATCGCAACGTCCCCCTTAACCCTAAACCTTGAAGGCTTAAAGGAAAAATCTGGAGTCAATCAGCTCATACCCCAATTCCTCGAGGCTGCTGAGTGCAGTCGGTAGGTATAAGACAGTATTTGGTACAGCGTAGACCGGATTTGCGAAGCGGCGGCTATCGTTGACTGCAGTGGTGGGCGGTGGTAGCGTAGCGGTTAAGGAATTTGGCAATCGTGCAAGTAGCCTGAAAAGTTGTGGGTTTGTATCCCAGCAGCCACCGTTGCGCAGGGTACTTAACCCTAAGCTGCTCTAGGCGAAACTGGCCCAGAACAATCAATGGTTGACAAAATGTAAGCTGCTTTGGATAAAAGCGTCTGCTAAATGCATTCATGTAAATGTAATTGTAACTGAGGGGACATACTTTAACGAAAATTCCTTGATGCCTCCTGACATTACTTGGAAACATGAAACAGTAGGACTAGGGGTTGATTCACTCAAGATTTTACTCCTTAACTGGCATGAATCAGCCAATCATGAATCAGTCAGTTGTGAAGTCAATCTAACAGCAGTTAAGTCTTTGTGGTTTCAGGGTTTTGGGGAGGGGGGTTGCGGTGGGGTGGTCATCATGCTCCACACAGTTGGCATTGCCCTGGCAAGGTTCCTGAAATCACAGCTGCGGGCCTGAAGGAAACGGGCTCGGAGGCTTCCCTCTCCGACGCGTCTCCTCAGTGACTCAGTGCTGTGACGTAACTTCCTCTTCCCCTCCAGGGAATAAAATGGCGGTTTCATTTCCGCGCAGACAGAGGGCTTTGACGGGGGGCACCCATAAATGGGTGGCACTGACGCACCCACAGAGTTATGCAAAGGCATGCAACAGCTGGTACGCAGGAATGTGGAAGGAGAAAAAGAAAAAAGGTTTCGAATATGTTGACCAGGGAGTTGAAAGACAGAACAGAGTGAAGAGAAATAGCCGATATCAATCCCACCTGCAATCCCTGACGCAAGGGGAGAGAAAGAGATGTCAGAAAAATCATCTCCCTCCACCCCCTTCACCTGTACTGGAATTACCACCATCCCTTTCAAGACAGAGAGCATCAAACACGTCTGATGACTGTTAAGAGTTTTATATAAGGAAGACTTTTTTTTTTTTTTTTTAACAAGACTGCTTTGAAGCCTTGCAACTGCTTGTTTAGTCATGAAGGGGACGGCAGGATTCATACCCTGCAGGCATATAGTGTCATCAATGAAAGGCTGCGGTGTGTGTGTGTGTGTGTGTGTGTGTGTGTGTGTGTGTGTGTGTGTGTGTCTGGTGTTCACCTGTGGTTGGTGTGTGTGTGCAGTTCTCACCTGTTCACAGAACTTGTGGTTGGTATGTGTGTGTGTGTGTGTGTGTGTGTGTGTGTGTGTGCAGTTCTCACCTGTTCATAGTACTTGTTGTGCGCTACGTAATACTGAGCATCAAAAGACTCCTCAGTTACAAGCACTTTCTGCCTCTCGCCCATCTGGAGAAAGAGAGAGAAAGAGGAAGGAAAAATAGTAAACAAGTTTGAAAAGGACAAAAAAAATCTTTGATTTACAACAACACAGCCAAGTTGCCTTCTTTCAAAAAATATAATCTTCAACCTCTAAGCCCAAGTCTATCTGAAGATTACCATTGCCGTTGTGTTTCTAACTAACACTGCTGTAATTACCAAAACTGTGATTGTTTAAAGTACATAATTAAGGCTATAATGGAGAAATGTTCTTTTATTTGGACTCCTTTCTTTATTTTGGAAATTGCACTGCACACAAGAAATAGCAAAAAAAAAAAAAACAATTGAACCTTTTTTGGCTAAAGATGAGCTTTCTTAATCATTTATTTCCATATAAGATGCAAGGTGGTCTCATTATGGATGTGTTGATCAGAAGCATGTGCTACACCCACACAGGCTCATGAAAGGCATCTCCAAATGAAATCTGAACTGAACAGGGTCAAAACAGGAAAGATGTGATTCAGTCACAAGAGAGAGGATGGCAGCTCCTTTTTTTTTACAGACATACACATTTTTTCCAAAGAATACACAAGGAAATGAAGAGACAGGCAGACCAAGGCACGTAGAATGTAGCTTTTTCAACTCCTATTTCATTTGGGCAAAAACCCTCTCTGCAGGAACAAGTGACAGCAGACAAATATGATTATGTATCATTATTATCATTATGTATCATCTGGAGGATAACGTCCTGACCTGAAAAATAAAGCTCTCTCAATAACCCTCACGTGCTGCCATTACATTTCTTGGAAAGTCAAGAAATGTTGGTGGAGCAGAGGAAAAGAATAAGAACATTTTCCACATCATTTTTCCACAGCAGGATTTTTCACAGTCAAGCAGTCAAGTCAAAGAGTATTTTGAAGATGTTACTCAATACAATGTGTGTTTGCACCACTGATTTAATTTCAGAACGTGTGTGCTGGTAACGCATACACTTGAGAAGTCCTCTGCCATGGTGTAGTGAGTGACAATCCATGACTGGGCAGCAGGGTACCGTGCAAGAAAGGTCAAAGGTCACCAGCCATAGAAACCATGGCAAACCAGCATCAGCAATGCTGTTGAGCTGTGCAAAAACACCCATTTGCCTTGTCCGAGAGCAATCAGGTTTCCCTACACCACATATACAACCAAACACCACATATATAACCAAACACCACATACACAACCATACACCTCATATACAACCAAACATATGAAGAGCAGCTGGGAGAGAACACCAACATTTCCTCATGTAGCAGGCCAGGAGCTTTTGTCCAGGGCAGCACACTAACATACAAGGCAGATGCACTGATTTTCAACAGCATTTGTGCTCCCCTGGGTAACAGACCCTGACCTTCCTCTGTTGGATACACTCCAGGTGCACTTCCCAAGACCACACGGAGGGATCACAGGACTACACACACACACACACAGCCATGCTATGTAACTAATTAAAAAGCTTGCAAATTTCTCACTGAAAAAAAAAAGTCTTTCAATGCTAATAACATGAAACACCAGCAGGGGCTCAGCCACACTTTAAGGTGCGTGAAACACTACTTAACATCATTAAATTACCACGTTCAGACAGTGAACTGCTGCCTATTACACAGGTTTTCAGATCCTTCAGCCATCTGATATATGACCATAAAGTATGCACATGGATAGAAACAACTTTCTGCCATTGCGTTTCAAGTTGTCTGAGCAGCCATTGTTTTTGTTCGAAAATTAAAACACATTACTGCGGAAGTAGCTCAGACGTTTACTTCTACCGCCACTCAAAGGGAGAAAGACAGGCAGGCAGACACATACGCGCGCACACAAACACGCACGCGCACGCACGCACACACACACGCACGCACACACACACGCACGCACGCACACACACACGCACACGTCAAACTCTAATGAATTGACACTAGAGCCAATGCAGAATGCTTAATGTATGTGGAGCGCTGGCTGGCTCCTTATGATGAAGCAGGCTGTGCAACACTGCAGTGTGTGAGAAAGAGAGAGAGAGAGAGAGAGAGAGAGAGAGAGAGAGAGAGAGAGAGAGAGTGAGAGAGTGAGAGAGTGAGAGAGAGAGAGAGAGAGAGAGAGAGAGAGAGTGGGCGAAATGGCATGAATGCATTCACCATGAAGATCACACTATTACTGGCAGGCTCCCACAAAGTGCCATGAATGTTAAACTAATCATGCATCATTTTAGAGCCCCTGTGTGTGTGTGTGTGCGTGTGTGTTTGTGTGTGTGTGTGTGTGATTTAGAGTGCTAGCGTGCTGCCTTACAAAGGATAAGCCTCTATGCTTGTGTGCGTGCAAACTGATTAGCTCTTTAATCTAGGCTTTCAGAAGCCCTTGACTTATTCTCAACTTTTAAGCATGAAATAAACTTTAGCGTGAAGGAATCTAAATGTGCGGATGAATATCAGTGAAATCAGAATGGAAGACAGAAAATAATTCATTGCCACCCCCCCAAAAAAAAACAAAACAAAAAAAAACTTTAATTTAAGACTTTTTTGTGCTAATATTTATCACAAATGTCTAGTACTGAGAGAGACACTAGTACAAAGGCATGTGAACACAATGGCAGTCAATGCACTGCTGCAGAGGAGACTGCTGGGAGTGTGTCTGAACACACGCTAGATGGGTGTCTGCTTTAAAGAGCACGCTCTGTGTCTGGAGGGGCTTCCGCCAAACCCACCCCAAATTAGATGACATGCCTGCACAGGAGGACTTTTTAAGGACTGCATTAAGATCTGCTCAGTATGAGGGAGAGAGGAGAAAAGAGGAGAGGAGAGGAGTAGAGGAGAGGAAAGGAAAGAAAGGAGAAACAAGAACCTCTCTCTTTCGCTCTCTCCTCTCTCACACACACTTACACACTATTTATTTAGCAGGACAGAGAGAACAGGAGTGCAAACAGCCTTCCAGTTGTTATAACAAAATGTGTGGATGGGGATCGTGTGAAGGAATTGGCCATCCACACCAAACCTGCTAGGCTAGAGCGAGTGTATGAGAGGGGAAAAGAACGATAAAACAAAGACGGGTATGAGAACACTGACGAAAGAGAAGTATAGCAGTAGAGTGCAAAACACTTGTATCTGACGTGATCAGGGTCATGGGCCACAGAACAGAAAGAAAAGCTCATCTCCGCCTTTCTAACACAAACACAAAAACACACGCACACGCGTGTATACATACACACACACACAGGCTGCAGATCAACTAGGAGATCGTCGCGCCTTTAACCGACCATAATCCAGGTCGGTGGATTATGCAACAAACAGAATAATAAATAATATCTGAGGATTACTGTTGTGGGCTCATCTGATCCGGCTGTATGAGAATCTAATTGTGCACAAGCAGTGAGACGGAACCAGACACCTTCAGAAGCTTCCAGAAGACACAAGGGAAAACAAACTCGCCCTCTCCTTCTCCTTCTCTCTCTCCTGTGCTTGAAACACAGATCCAAGTCTTTCACCAAACAATAATAGCAATATGCTGCTGCTAACGGGCCGCTAATCTCACAGGCTTGACGAGAGATTCCTGGAGTAGGCCCATCAAAACCAGACAAGGACTTAGAGCCCAGACAAAGAGAAATAAATCTCTCCTTCTATTTCGTCTTGGTGTGTGCCAGCCTTCCTGGAGAGAGGCCTTATCCGTGAGGACTTCTCTCCTTGCTCAGGCAGAAACGGTCTTGTTTCCTGGCGGAGTGACGGCATGGCGTTTCTTCAGAAACTGAGAAACTTCAGCAACACGGGGAGGAGACGGAAGACATCGAGAGAAGATCAGTCCATCTTCAAATTGATAACCAATGCAAAGAAGAAAACCATGGCCTCCATGGTGTAAATAACTAGAAGAAGAGGCTCTCTGCATAGTTTAATGTTCATAAAATTCCACTGAAATCGTCCTCATCTCTCGCCCCCAAATGGGAAACAAAACACACACACACACACACCAACGCAACCGAGACTTAGGCCAGATTTCTTTGTCATTGGTCTACGGTTCTCTGCGCCCATCACCATCACCCAGGACGAGTAAACAAAACATCGCACTAAGACAAACAAAACAAGACACAAAACATACAACACTTTTTTTTTTGTAAACACTCTGACATTCTGTCCTGACCATTCTCTGTATGGCCTTCTGAAGGTTTTCTAGATGTGAGTGGGTGCTTTAACTACTGGTGTTGGACTGGGCTTTGTGATGATAATGACACTAACTACAGTAGGGCTTAATGTGACACACTGACTGCATCTGTTAATATGATTGGGAAGTGAGTGTTCATCGTGTGTTATTCACACACCAGCACACACTCGAGCACAGATTAACACCACACCGCAACACGCTCCACATCCCTGCCACCTCCACACACACCACACACACACACACACACACACACAAACACACTTACTCATTACACTGCATTTAATATTCAATTATTTTCTTTCCACTCGGTCTGGCTTAGATCTGATGACTTCTCTCTTATGCCAGTCGCTGTGTTGATCACCATTGGAGCTCAAAAGGTTATTCAAGTGGCCAGCAACTCTTGCGACGTGTGTGTGTGTATGTGTGTGTGTGCATGCGCGCAAGTGAGTGGTGCTATACAGTATAAGTGTGTGATTATTTGTGTCTTGTGAGGTGAGAACCTGGCTATATGTGAATGTATGGTGATGCATTGTGTGACTTTGGTGATGGTGTGGATGATTGTGTATTGATAGGCGATGTGAGAGTGTGTGCTGTGTGTGTGCTGTGTGTGTTATGTGTGAATGTGTGGTGGTGTGTTGCTCCCTTGAGGACAAACACAACCATCAATGGAAGCTTAACATATGAACACAAGTGTTGTAGTTAAAGGAAGATTTTGAAGATCCAACGTTCCCACATAGGGTCACGACCCCCACTCATGACATACACAAAGCTTCAGGGAGTCATCTGGCTCTCTGGGTAGGACTGCTTGTGTCAGAGCAAATGCCTGGATGTGGATGGGTGTATGTCTGCATTGGAGCATGGAAGTGATAGAGTGTGGAACACATTCTGTGTGTGTGTGTGTGTGTGTGTATGTGTGTGTGTGTGTGTTCTAAAGCTGTGTGAAATGAACACAGGTGTCAGTAGAGAATCCAAAGCAGCCTGTGGGTGTTTGTGGGGAACAGGCGCTTTTGTGAGGGGATGCATCCAACATGAATAACCTGACCTTG
>PYXC01000768.1:992500-1000000 GCA_015244755.2 Tenualosa ilisha
TCCTTCAGGTTGGTAGCTTAAGATCTGAACTGCCTCTCCTCAACCAGTGCTGAAATGTCATTGCCAGCTCATATTGCTGTCTCATACATTAGTGCAGATTGCCTGTGACACATTCTACAGAAACAACCATGTATGTTACACCCTCAAACTAACACACCTGGCTAGAGACAGGACACTGCTCTAAGACCATATTCTCCGTCAATCTTTCAGACAAGCTGTGTAAGAACGAACGTGTGTGAGACTGGAGGGTTGCTTGTTTTGTGTGTGAGGTGAAATCTCACTAAAATGGACAGGCATCCAGAGTGAACACCTTTTATGCTTATTAATGGTCACTATGACAACAAATCACTACAGGTGTGTTACATCTTACATATCCACAGGGAGACTGCTTTTATCTTTCCGTGTGTGTGTGTGTATGTGTGTGTGTGTGTGTGTGTGTGTCAGTGAGTGACGTTTAGGACTTCATCACTCTGAGAGATGACGGGTCTGACACAGCAGTCAGTCTCTACAGGCATGGCAGTCAGGCACAGAACAGTGCATTAGCAAAGACATCATTTACAGCAGGCCCAGAGGCATAAGGGGTGTGTGTGTGTGTGTGTGTGAGTGTGTGTGCGTGCACATCTGTATGTGTTTGTGTGTGAAGCGCAGGGCCGTCTGTTTGTATGGGTACGAGTTGATCCCACAGGACTGAGTGAGAGAGTGTGTGTGTGTGTCTGCTTGCTTCAATAAAGCTGATCCCTCCGTCCTTTGCTCTAGAGGGTAACTGAATGCAATAAACACAGCTGACCTACACATGACCTACCTTATGAAACAAAAATCACCAACTTAACGGCATTGAGGATAACTTCCTGCATGTGCTTGTGTGTGTCATTGCTACACGCATACAGTCCCACAGACATGATCTCCATGCAACGTCATTCTGAACTTAGTATTGCACATCAGTGATGGTCAGCATCACTGAGCAGGACCTCCAGCAAGGCTGATGCAGTCGCCTAAGATGGGCTAAGGTGGGGGTCAAAGGGCAAAGGCTTGTAAAAAGATAACAGATAGACTGACAATAGAAAAGGAGAGAAATTATTTTCAAGTGGGACTCAAATAAAACCATCACTGTGTGTGTGTGTGTGTGTGTGTGTGTGGAGAGAGAGAGAGAGAGAGAGAGCGCGAGAGAAAGAGTTCTGAACCCCAAGGTACACAAACCCAAGGTACACAAAGGGAGGAGATGAACATGCTTGTTTCTTGGAAGACAGACAGACACAGACACACACTCTCCCCTTCCCTAACAAATTACCATACCCTATCTAGTCAGGACACACAGTCATCCACAGAGCCAGGCATGCACCCACTGCACAACACACATACAGACAGACACAAAAACATACACACACACACTCCCAAATTGGCACGCACATGAGAGCCGAAATGAGGTTCATCTAATTTGAATATTCATTGGTCTCCTGCCCATTCTTCCTCTGGATTTGCCAAACTGACTTTACATAAATTAACCCATATCTGCTGGATAAACAAGGGAAATCCAATAGCCCACTCTGGACAGAAACAGCACACACACACACAGGCATACACACACATGCACAATGTGAATGTCTGTTGGCAGATGGGGACAAACCTAAGTGGGTGTTTACGTGTGTTGATTTTGCATGTGCGCGCGTGTTTGTGCGCATGTCAGTGTGTGTGAGAGTGTGTGGTGTGTGTGTGTGTGTGTGTGTGTGTGTGTGCGTGCCAAGAGGTTGGTGCCAGGCCTGGTAGGGTGGCATATGTCTGCTGGGCAGTTCTATCAGACAGTTGTCTGGAGAGACAAGGCAGCTTTTATTAAAGGTGATTAATGCGTGTGTGTTCGTGTGTCCATGTGTGTGTGTGTGTGTGTGTCTTTGTAAATTCAGTCCAGGTTTCACAAGCACATATCCAAGCAGACACTCACACTCACATACAAACACACACACACACACACACACACACACACACACACACACACAGGAGACATGACCACACAATAAAGACAGCATAATGCGTACATGTCATCATCCTGGCCACCTTAAAAGGTGTCCGTTGTACACTCAGTCGGACACACTGTAAACACACACACACACACACACCACACACACACACGAGAGAGAACAGCAGAGGGGAAAAATACCCAACCAACTCTGCACGGCCTTAAACCCATTTTTCACGCTGCTGTTTGCCTTATAATAATACAAAAAAAAAAAAAAACCTCATCTGTGGGCAGAATCAGTGTTTTTAATGGGCTCTGGCAGAGTCAGGCGGCTCGGTGCGTTTGCAAACAGTGTGAACAAGAGGAAAGTGCCCCGAGACAGCGATCAAAAGGAACAAAGCCAATATGCTTGTAGTAGCATTAAGACAGTGTGTTGCTATGGCGGCAGAAACTAATAAGCAGTGTGTTTCTGCTGCCGCTGCGCCCAGGGCTCATGAGGAATTGAATTAAGAGACTTTATAAATGGAATATGGAGAGGGGGGCAGAAGAACAAAAAAAAAAAAAAAACGTCTGCCATTGATGGAGTATTTTACCTTGGAGGGGCTAGCGCTTCCGATAACCAAGTCTCTCTCACACACACACACACACACACACACACACACACACACACGTACAGTACACACGAGTAGGTTAAGCCCACAAGAGAGGGGGTGTGTGTGTGTGTGTGTGTGGTGTGTGTGTGTGGTGTGTGTTTCGTTCAGGCAATAGCTGAAAGTGTGATAGAGAGACGGCCAGGAAAAAAAGAAGTCAGGAAATGTTAAAGTGAGGAGCAGAGACGACGTGTGTGAGAGTGAGAGAGAAAGAAAGAAATAAGGAGAGAGAGAGTACTTGGGGAGAATAGAGTGGTTGTTAGCTACAATTGTGTGTCATATCCCAAAGGAGAGGGGAGAGAGAGAGAGAGAGAGAGAGAAGATTGGAAAGAGGGAGAGAGAAGGGGATGAGGGAGTACGAGGGAAAGAAAGAGAACAGAGAAAGGGAGAGGATAAAAAGAGAGAAGGAGAGTGGGATGAAAGAGTATGAGGCAAAAAGAGAGAGAGGGAGAGGAGGAGAGGAAAAAATGAGGAAAAGAGAGGGGGATACAGGGGGAACAGAGGCAGAGATGAAGGAAGGATGGATGGGGTGAGGCATGAATGAAAGCATGCCAGAATTGGACTCTTCCCAGGATCTGTCCCGTGTGTGTGTGTGTGTCTTGCTGTCTGTCTGTCTCTCTCTTCTCTGTGTGTCTCTATGCTTCCACCAGCTTGGTCTTAGATCCATTCAGAGCTGTCAAATCTCCTGCTGACATCACACATCGGAGGCTATTTTTCTTGAAGCAGCCATGCCAATAGAAAGCACTAAGGAGAGGAATGAACTGGTGTAAAAAGAGAGAGAGAGAGAGAGAGAGAGAGAGAGAGAGAGAGAGAGAGGAGAGAGAGAGAGAGAGAAGATCAAGGGGTGCAGATCAAGGGGTGCAGAGAGCAAGACAGCAGACAGACCTACGAAGCCTTTTCGCAACATTTGCACTCATGCCAGCTCATTGCTTTCTCCCTCTCTCTGTCTCTCACTCACACACACACACACACCCTTAACCATTTTCAATGAGCTCCCTCTCTATGCGTGTCAATTACATGATGCCATACTGTGGAAATAACCATATTCTGTCTCATCTCTACTCCCCCCGTGCACGCACACACATTATACAGGCGTGCGCACGCACAAAAACACACACACACACACACACACACACACACACACACACACACACACACACACACACACACACACACACACACACACACTCCCACTGCGTCTGCATGGCCCTTAATGTTCCAATCATCTGCTGTGACTGCTCTAAGGAGATTACGGTGGCAACAGCAAGCCTGGTGTCTAAACTCGTTAATTTAATCCCCTAATCCTGCAATAATTGGTGAATCTGAAACTGACATTTCACTGCCCAATGAGCATTTGATATCACAGAATAGAAGAAATGAGCACACATACTTGCGCGCACGCACACACACACACAGACACACACACACACACACACACAGAGACATGGAGACACACAGACACACACACAGATACACGCACTTCTCTTCCCCTTTACAAAACATCCCTCTCAAACCTAAGTGAGTGTGAGTGTGGCATTGGTGGATGTGGCAGTCATCCCCGAGTGTGTTCTCTCTCTCCCTCTCTCTCTCCTTCCGCCTGCTCCACCCTGTCTAAAGGAGTTAAGGAGATGGAGAGGGACGAGCCTTGATGTCATCTTAAAGGCCTGTAGTGTCATCTTAACATGCCTCTCATTCCAGCTATCAGACGAGTAAGATGCCAAAACCTCTGTCTCTGTCTGGGAGAAGCAGCTCTCCCTCTTGTACATGTGTGTGAGCGCATGTGTTTGTGTGTGTGTGTGTGTTTGTATGTATGCATGTCAGCTCTCTGTCTTGCTGTGAGAGGGGGGGTTGTTCTCTGCCACTGTCTCAAAGAACCAGTAAACTGCATTACCCATGAGGGTGTTTGTGTGTGTGTGTGTGTGTGTGTGTGTGTGTGTGTGTGTGTGTGTGTGTGAGAGAGAGAGAGAGAGAGAGAGAAACAAGGGCGTTTGTCCTTAAGCCTAATCTTGGCCGGAGGCGCTAGCAATCGCCCAGAGACAAGGGAAAAACTTAATTGTGCTCCATAAATAAACATAAACTAAGTGGAATCAATTAGAAAAACAAACCCGACGCACAGCCGGGAATGGGAGAGTAAACAACAACAGATCCAGAGCTGTTAAAGGGCAGTGCCACTCTGGCCCCCCACACAGGACATGACTGCACCACCACAGCGCTCTCTCTCTCTCTCTCACAGCTCTCTCTCTCTCTCTCTCTCTCTCTCACTCTCTCACTGCGCTCTCTCTCTCCTCTCTCTCTCTTCTCTCTCTCACAGCTCTCTCTCTCTTCTCTCTCTCTCAGCGCTCTTTTTATCTCTTTCGCAGCGGCACGACGGTTTCCCACGATGATGAGCAAAGCGACAGAGCGCTGCTCAGATCGTTGTCTCACACACACCGCGGTCAAAGTCCAACACCATTCACTACTGCTGAGAGCAACAACTGTTTGCGCTGAACCACGCAGGGAGCGCAGCACATAACGTGTCCCATCTCAGGCCACATAAGAACAGCAGACAGACAGACAGACAGACCGACCAGCAGGCCTCCAGCTTTTTGCTCAACCTCCAGTCTAACTGGCTCCATGAGACTGTCCGTGAAATCTCCCCTTTTCCTTCAAATGGTGCACAGCCACTCAATGAGGTACTGCCCAATAGTCCAATTCCCAAAATCCTTTGCTTTCCATTTCTCCTGTCTGTCAGACGCTGTAAGATGAAGAGAGGGTCAGTGGCCCAGGCTTTACAGGACATTCAGGTCTTCAGCCTGAGGTCTCGGGCCTTCAGCGTAACCCTGCCCACTCGATCAGAGCGAATCAGAAGAGAGCAACACTTGGGCTTCAATGGCCTCACAACACACCCTCATATGTAGGGGTCCAACGAGTGTGAGCCAGAGGTCACTGAAGGTCATCTAAAAAACAGTTTCCAGCAAACTCTTCCACTGCCTATTCAATGGACATATAGAACATACATGAACAGAAATCTGTTCTTTATACGTGTTTTACATTCTCATAGCCAGCAGTCAATTGAATAAATTTACACAGAATACAAATGAATTCTTTAGACGTGTTCAACAACTCAAGGTCAACCACTTATTCAGTCAACCCGTTACATTTACTCAATTCTGTATGCATGATTTACATTCTGTCCATAATGTACTGTCCATACTGTCCATACGTTTGCAGTGATTTATAACCTTTGACTGCGCTACAGTACTACAGTAGCGCATCATGTAGACCTGTGTGCTCCCTGGTGACCAAAGGAAACCCACCTTGATACTGTTGGCACCCTGTGTTACCAGCCCCCTCACCCCAACACACATACACACACATACACACACACACACTGTTTTTCAGGGATACAGCTCAGAGAGAGAGAGAGAGAGAGAGAGAGAGAGAGAGAGAGAGAGAGAGAAAGAGAGAGAGAGAGAAAGAGACAGACCTCTCTGATGATGGCAGTAAATGACTGATGTGTCTATGGGGCTCAATCACTCATTGCACTGCATTACCCATGAGGGAGTGTGAGTGTGTGTGTGTGTGTGAATGTGTGTGTGTGTGGCTGATGGAGTGTGCTATAGTACTGATGATGTGTGAACATGTGGCACATTACCAATAGCTGAATGAATGAATACAAGTGTGTGTGCATGTGTGTGTGACTAAGTGTATAGCATATGCCTGTGTGCATGCGTTGCCGCGTGTGCGCATGCACACACACACACACACACACACACACACACACACACACACACACACAGATGATCAGGGCAAAGACAGTGTGTCAGCACGTGCAATGGCAGAACACACAAGAACTACTGCATGGCACGAGTGCACATTTATGCACTTCACAAACTGTGCCAAACAAATAACAGCCCAGTGTTATTTGTGTGTATGTGTGTGTGTGTGTGTGTGTGTATGAGAGTGAGAGAGTGAGAGAGAGTGAGAGAGAGAGAGAGAGAGAGTGGGTGTGTTACATCCTTTTCTCAGATCTGTCCTTCAGTGGAGTGCAGAGGTTGTGATCAGGGTGAATGCATAGTGCATCCTGTGTGAACCAAAGTAGAGCCCTGTGACTGTGTGTGTGTGTGTGTGTGTGTGTGTGTGTGTGTGTGTGTGTGTGAGTGTGTATTCATGTGCGTGTTCGTGTGTACGTGCTACATCTTTTTTCATGACCTCTACTTCAGAATCGTGCAGAACTTTCAATATGAGACAAGACATGTTAGAATGAGTGCATCGCTCTCGTGTGTGTGTGTGTGTGTGTGTGTGTGTGTGTGTGTGTGTGTGTGTGTGTACTAGCCTCTCCTCTCCCACGAGGAGGTGAGCAGACACAAGATGCTGAGGCACTGGGGTAGAGAAGAGGGCAGAGACTGAGGCTTCATCTCATGGAAACAGGTGAGATAGATACTATTTCAGCGTCAAGTACACACAAGCATGGTGATAAAACGACATTTAACACCACCACACACACACACACACACACTCACACACACACACACACACACACACACACACAGTCTGTGCTTGCAAGAGTACTGAGCATGACGCGTTTGTCTAGGAAGCTACTCAGGTAGAACAAAGACACATGGCACCTGCTGTCAGAACAATGCCCCCAACAACTCTACACGACGCAGACATGGGTAGACATGGGCATACCCCACCACACACACACACACACACACACACTCATACTCTCACTCGGTAGTGCACAGATGAAGATGTTTACGACGGACAGCACACCCATACTCTGCCTACCCTCTGTCTCACACACTAAGAGCTTTTAAAAAAGAGCTGGAGTGGGACTTCAGACGGGTCTCTCTCACACATATCACAATCTCTTACTAGAAGCGGAGCATCATGAACCAGATACATGGGAATGGTACG
>PYXC01000768.1:1005000-1010000 GCA_015244755.2 Tenualosa ilisha
TAAAATAAGATTCCTGAGAGAGATAAACGAGGTGGCCCTCAATCAAACTCATTTGCACATAAATACTGCAAATTGGACGCTAAAATAGAAAGTCGAAAACTGACAAAAACAACAAGGTGTGAAGTAAGGCTTATGTGGTCAGTGTGTGAATGCGTGGAAAACTCACTCACACATGCGGACTCCCCCAAAAAAACATTAGAACTTTGGTGGTTTCAGTGTGTGAGAGTGTGTGTGTGTGTGTGTGTGTGTGTGTGCGCTCAGGTCTATGTGTGTGCATATGTCTGTGTACCTACACTCCAGATCAGACTGCGGTTAATTAACGTGGCCCAGAAACACAAGGAGGAACACAGGAGATCTGCCACCCTGGTGACAAGGAAAGGTTGGCTTGGATTGTCAAGGTAGTAATAAATAATGGGCGACTTTTACCCTGAAAAAGCGAGAAAATCTCCGCCTGAAATGGAAGTAATTAAAAAGAACAAAAGCGCCTGATTGTTAATTGAAAGAATGCGGCATCACGTGCCAGCCAGTTATGTTTGGGAGATGTGGTGGTGGTGTGTGTGTGTGTGTGTGTGTGTGTGTGTGTGTGTCTCAGTGGAATGGAAGCTGGAGGCTTTCCAGCAGATCTCTGCTTTGGTATAACATGTTGGGTGACCACTGGTAAAACACCAATCATATCAAATGCAGGGGTGTTTAGTATATGTGTGAAGCATTAATAAACCAACATATGCGGAGACAATTTACCAGAAATAGCTGTGGCTAAACTCTAGCGTGTGTTTGTGTGAGAGTGAGTGTGTGTGTGTGTGTGTGTGTGTGTGTGTGTGTGTGTAAGAGAGAGAGAAAGAGAGAGTGTCTGATACTCATTTTTTTGAAGCGTGTGTACATGTGTTGTGCGTGCGAGGTGAAGTGTGTAGTTGTGCATTGGGCTGTTTGTGCATGTGTGAGTCTGTGTGGTTTGCTCAATAGTCTTTTCAGTGTGATTGATGGCTCTTGTTCTTGGCCATCTGGCTGAGGGGAGATCACATTAATCACTAGCCCACACTCTGAGGGGGCCCCGTGCTTAATATGCATCTATGTACATCACACACACACACACGCACACACGCACACACGCACACACGCACACACGCACACACGCGCACACACTTACCATACTCCTGTGAAAAATACAGTTTGACATAAGTGCCTCATTCCAGCATGTGCCTGATCACAAACAGTAATATTTAAACACACTCACTCACTCCTTACTGCCTGTGCTAGTTTTACTTCTGCACATTATACTCACTGGCACTGTTACTTGCACAGCTGGCGCACACACACACACACACACACTAGGGGCCTACTGGGTCAAAAGAACTGGACATGCCCCTTATAAGTAAGTGTGTGCATGTGTCTCTTTCTCTCTCTCCTTCTGTGTCTGTGTGTCCCTTTTAGAAGAACACAGCTCAACTAGGTTCAAGCAGTAAACCTGAATAATGAATGAAGTGTCATTTGATTGAGAAAGTGCAGACACACACACACACACGCACACACACAGCTTCGATACGATTGGGCAGACACAGCCATTGCAGATAAAGGGATGTTGGAGGGGTGGACATTAAAATTTAAACTGTGCAGGGATAGAGAGGGGGGCCCCTGGCAAATTACTCCCAATTCATCTCTGTGTGTGTGTGTAAGGTGTGTGAGAGTCAAATATCCTGTGTGTGTGTATGTGTGCAAATGAGTCGCATATGCCTGTTTGTGTGTGTGTGTGTGTGTGTTTGTGTGAGTGTACCGACCTGCGCACATGTGGATGTAAGTGAGTTGCATACATGCCTACCTATATGCAATATGGGTGTGTGTGTTGGTTCATTTACACAGTAAATGAAATGCCCATAAACAGTACTAGAACAGTGATGTTACCACAACTTCTCAGGGGCTTGTGTTAACACACCTCACCTTTTTTTTTTTGTCTTTCTCGCCTTTTCCTTTTTACTCCTTCATCCCTTTCTTCTCTGTCTTCTCCTCTAACCCCCTCTATCACTTTTCCTTTAACTACCTCTTCCTCATTTCCCTCTCTCTCTGTCTTTAACTGCCTTTATCCATGTCATTCTTCCTGATTTATTTGTCTCATTCCATCCCTCTCTCTCGCTCATCATTCTGATTTCTCCACACACACAATCACACACAGGCGCATGCACACGCACACACACAAACACACACAAACAGACTTCCACACACACATCTTCCACTACGCTCCTCGCTTGCAGGCTGTTCTGGGAGGTCAGGGGTGAGGGGTCACGTCCGAAGGGTTGCCTGGGGTCACGTGGAGCATGACGGGGAAAACAAGCTAAATGAGTGATGAGATTTAAACAGCGATCTGTCCATATCATGCCCTCTCTCCCACTCACTCTGTGTGTGTGTGCGTGCGTGTGTGTGTGTGTCTGTGTTTGTGTATGAGTGCGTCTATATATGACTGTGTGCCTGTGTGTCGTTGTATGTCTGTATGTGTGTGTGAGTGTGTTCGTGTAGAAGCGCGTGTGTTTGTGTATGTGTATGAGTGTACATGTGTGCGTGAGTGTGCGTCTGTATATGAGTGTGTGTCTGTGTGTGTGAGAGATAGAAAGAGAAAAAAAACTGAGGAGGAAACAGAGAGAGAGAAGAAGACAGAACGGATGTCTGAGAAAAGAAAGCAGGGAAAGAAAAAAGGGCAACATGGACAAGGATAACGAGAGAGAGCGAGAAAGAGGGGGGGGAGAAAAAGAGAAACGGAGTGCGAGAGCATTCTTCAGGCTCAGTGTGAGGACTATTAAATCACAGACGGGTGAGAGAGGCTTGTGCTGTTGCCAGGCAGAAAAAGCCACCTGCAGAATAAGAGGAAGAAAAACAGAACAAGAAAAAAGGCAGGAAACGAGAGAAGAGAAGAGAGGAGAGGAGAGGAGAGGAGAGGAGAGGGGAGAAGATGGGGGAGCTAATTAAACTATCCTGGGGAGAAAGAGATGAGATACTCCCCTCTACAGACAGACAGACAGACAGCCACACACACACACACACAATTTAGTTAACGAAAATTCAAAAGGAAGATACAAAAGAGAGGGCATACTGGTGGTGTGTATGCTTGTCTATGTATATGTACATATATGGGGACAAAATGCTGAAAGTGTTGAAGGAGTGCAAAGTTTTAGTGTTATATCCCAACCTCCACTGTGTTTGTCAACAGAATACACTCTCTCATATCACACACATCAATTTAGCTCTCTAATGTGTTCATTCGTTCATGTCTTAAAGTTGTGAAGAATAAGACAAGATGTGTGATAACCATAGTAACAGAGAAATGTGTGTGTGTCTGTGTGTGTCCCTGCATATGCCTGTTCTACCTTCACGGAATTAAACTAAATGCTTAGCCAAGGTTAAAGGAATGGTTGAATGGAGGTGTGTGTGTGTGTGTGTGTGTGTGTGTGTGTGTGTGTGTGTGTGTGTGTGTGTGTGTGTGTGTGTGTAAGGCACATCAATACGTACAGGTTGTATGACCAGACTGAACACAGACTCCTCAGCCCACAAACCATTCTGATTCACTGACACACACACACACACATCTCTATTTTACTAGCGGCTCTTGCCGTCAGGTCACACGTGGGTGGAATCTGTGAGTTTTCACCAGCTCAAGTAATTAGACATATTCAGAGAGTGAGTAGGGAGGAGGGGAGGGAGGGAGAGAGAGAGAGAGAGGGAGAGAGGGAGAGAGAGAGAGAGAGAGAGAGAGAGAAAAAGACATGAGATAGTGACAGTCTGAAGGATACAAGTTTACAAGGCAAGTTATTTTGATATAGCTCATCAAGATCCTCACAACCAGGGTGTGTGTGTGTGTGTGTGTGTGTGTGTGTGTGCGTGTGCGCGCACGCATGTTTATGAGCTGGAGCGAGTGTGAGAGTGTCAGTGGGCGTGAGTGTGTGTGGTTTGTGAGGCAATCGCCAGGCTGTTTACCACCACCTTAGACTGAGAACAGACTGTTTCAGCTCAAAAGGAAGGAAACACTCGAAAGCCAAAGCAGAATCTGTCAGTTCTGACTGTCCGAAAGTGTGGGAGTGTGGCAGTAAGAGAGAGAGAGGAGAGAGAGAGAGAGAGAGAGAGAGGGAGAGAGAGAGAGAGAGTGAGCGAGGGAGAAGGAGAAAGAGTGAGAGTGAGAGAAAAAGAGGGAGAGAGGGAGAAAGAGAAAGAGAAAGAGGGAGAGCGAGAGAGGGAGGGGGAAAGAGAGGGTGGGAGGGAGAGGTAGAGAAATAATAGATGAATAGAGAAAAGGTAATATATTATAAGTATTGCATATTATGGATTATACAGTGGCGCACGCACGCACGCACGCACGCACGCACGCACGCACGCACGCACGCACGCACTAGCACACGGGACTAGCAGATAGCTAGTCATAGGCCAACAAACATGTTCATAACTTCCTTCATTTCACTGGGGATGGTGTACTAGAAGAAAACACCTACACCTGTGTGTGTGTGTGTGTGTGTGTGTGTGTGTGTGTGTGTGTGTGTGTGTGTGTGTGTGTGTGTGTGTGTAAGGGTTACACAAAAACAAGTGAGATACAGGGAGCGGATTACAGGATGTACCTCACTCACACATGCTGGCTCTCTGCTGTAGTTTCAGAGTCACGTTTCCCTTTTTCTCAGAAAGGCTCCTCCGCCAGCTCTGATCCAAGCGGAGGGAAATCAGCCTGTTTGTCAGCAACCTCATAAAAGCCCTCTGGCTACAGCCTCGCAGTTATATAACATCAATAGCAATCACAACACAAGCCCTTCACCTCACACCATCACACATCAAACCAGCCTCTGTGTGTGTGTGTGTCTGTTTAGTAAACTTACCACTAGGAGTAAGACATTGAATCAAGCGAAAAATATGTCGTTTACAATTGCAAAGAAATCCAGTCTCTGTTTCTACTTGGCCCTACCTTGAACTTGGCGTAAACATAACATGACGCTTGCATTCAAAAGAACACACACAGGCTACTAATATTACCA
>PYXC01000768.1:1012500-1022500 GCA_015244755.2 Tenualosa ilisha
CACACACACACGGATCAACAGGTTTCTGTGTTTTTAGCTCTCCTCATGTGCCCGGAGCCTACAAACAGCTACGCACACACACACACACAATCACAGACACACGCACATTCCCACTTAAACATTCAATATGGCACCACATGACATGACCCACTTCCAAGACCTTTTGTGTGTTGAGCTCCATTGCTGTAGTCGTGTTCCAGAGAGTTCTGTGAGCAGTGTGGTCTGCTGGGAGCTCAGCAGGCCCTCTCAACAGACTAAGCCAACTGACGGCAGCACAGCCAGATCAGGTGATGACCGTCTACCCCTCTAGCTTCACTTTCATTTTTCTTTCTCTCCATTTCAATCCTTTCTTATACTTTCTCTCTCCCCGTTTCTAGCTCTGTACCACTGCTGCTTTCCCCTGTTTTCTTTCTATATTCCCCCCTCACACACACACACACACACTCACTTACTCACTCACTCACACACACATGTAACACACACAATCTATCAGGTCCCTACATCCGCTTCTCTCCATTAATGTGTGAGTTCTGGTTTTTTTTTTTGATTGAAGTTTTTATATGGTTTATCTTCACACATCCATTTTCTTTTGACTGATAATAAAGGAAACAAAGTCAAAAGTCTGACTCTCCTTCTCTATTCCTCTCTCTCTCTCTAACTCTCTCTTTCTACTTCTCCTCTTTTCCTGACGTGTTGAGACCTGTTGCAGGTCACAGGGTGCAGAGAGGAGAGGAGAGGAGTGTGGGGTGGTGGGGTGGGGTGGGTGGGGTGGGGTGGTGGGACCAGTCTGGTGGTGGAGAGGCAGAGGGAGAGGCAGAGGGAGAGGGAGACGGAGGGTGTGGGGGCAGAGCTGGAAAAGTGTTGCCTCTGGGGCAGACCTTTGCAGCAGCTGCAACCAGACGAGTCCAACCAGACGAGAGCGCCTCACCGATGACATGTTTACGGCTGTTAAATGACACCACTGCGAACTCCTACTCGTGAGATTCACACCTACACACGTAAACCCCCCCCGCATCCCCCCCCCCCCACCTCCCCTCTCTCTCACACACACAGTTACAAGATATTTCAGGTATTGAAGTCTCTTTCCCTCGTACACAATCATCCCCACACTATTCACACACAAAAACATGAATAACACACATAATAAGAAATACTTGCAACTCTGCTTAGGCTTACCATGAACAATACACACACACACCTGTACTCTCACATGTATACACACACACACCAACTCTTATTTACAGCTTTGACATGGGACTGCCGAGTAAAGCACAGAGAAAGTGTGAACGTGCCCACACACACACGCACGCACACACACACACACACACACACACAAAGAAATAAAGTACGTGGTCGATCCGATGTCATGGTTAAGTTATAGAGAGCAGTGATGACAAGTTAGGAGGAGTTAGGTTGAGAGAAAAAAGCTGAGAGAAAAGGAGCTACAGAAAACAGTGCACACACACACACACACACACACACTTACAATTGGCCTCTCAGGAGTGTATGTGTTTATATGTGAACAGAAGAAAACCATAAGTGATGAGCAGGGTGCCCATATCAGGTCTGAATATGTAAGGCAGTTTGTGTGTATGTATGTGTGTGTGCACGCGTGTGCGTGTGTGTGTGTGAGAGCTCCTCTGATGAGACTTGATGTTGTTGTGCCCATCTGTCTCTTTTGGTCTCTCTGTAGCCGACCCCAGTCTGTTAGTGATGCCTACTCACACTGGCACCAGCAACACCCCCCTCACACCCATCCAACCCAGCCCTTGGGGTTTGGGTTAATTTCCCTGGGTAGGGAGTGTGTGTGTGTGTGCGCGTGTGTGTGTGTGTATGTGTAGTAGGGGAGCAGAGGGGTGCTGGACATGAACACCTGTCCAGTCAGGCCTCCCCACAACAGGCTCATTTATCTCTGCTAACGCATCAGACCACTGGGACGCATAGAACAGGCCTCACAAGGACACACACACACACACACACACACACACACACACACAAATGCATAAACACATCAACATCAACACCAACACCCACAAGCACACAGAACCACTCAGCTCCTATTCCTCTCCAAGTTCATTCCATCTTGCTTTTTCCTCAACTCTTCTTTTTTATGTTGGTTACCCATTTCTGTCCGTTATTTCTCTTTTTCTCCTTCACTGAATTGTCTTTTGTCTTTTCACTGTATCCCTTCATACTGTGGACTGGGACCACTCTCCTTCTTTGGCATATCGAAAGCAATCCGTTCATTACTTTCCTTTGGTTCTTTTATTCTCTCTCTCTCATCGATCCCATCCTGTCAGAGTGGGCACAGCAGACGCACGCAGCACGGCTGGTCTCTGTGGCAGCCGCATTGTTTCTGTGGCAGCACAGCTGGGATGGGAGAGCCTGCTGAGGGGAGGCACAGCATCCTCTGTGCTTGGCTTTAATAAAAGGAGGCCAGTGTACACACACACACACACACACACACACACACACACACACACACACACACACACACACACACACACACAGGTGTCCAGTGCTTTCCTCTCATCAAGCGCTGCTTTCTGAGAGGTAGGCTGACGGATGATGCTGTATCTGCAGCAGGTGTGCTATGTACAAGTGCGCGCCCGTGCGTACACACACACAAACACACACACCTGTCCAGCAACCTCAGGGAAAACAACTCCACAGCAGGATGTTGTTTTGCATTTGCGTCCTCCTAAGGAGCAGACATTTAACACGCGCACACAAGTATACAAAAGCATAGACAGACACAGACACACACACATACACACACAGACACAGACACACACACACAGACACAGACACAGACACAGACACACACACAGACACACACACACAGACACACACACAGTAGGAACAAACAATACAAGCTGGTAAATTTCATTGCAAAAGCATAGACAGACACAGACACACACACACACACACAGACACACACACACACAAACAGACACAGACACAGACACAGACACAGACACAGACACAGACACAGACACACACACACAGACACACACACACACACACAGACACACACAGACACAGACAGACACAGACACAGTAGGAACAAACAATACAAGCTGGTAAATTTCATTGCAAAAGCATAGACAGACACAGACACACACAGACACAGACACACACAGACACAGACACAGACACAGACACAGTAGGAACAAACAATACAAGCTGGTAAATTTCATTGCTATTGATGCAAAAAGACAAGAGGCGCTGGCCTACTCTAGTAAGCCTAACTGACTTTATTGACCAACCAGAAAGCCCTACACTACTAGTGCCTGGTCCCATATATCAGTCCTACCGCCCTAGAAACCCCGCCACATGAATGAATGCAAGCAAGCAAACACACACACACACACACAGGTCTTATGGGTTCTGTCAGCATCTCTGATGACTGTAACGGCAGGAGAGGCTGAAACATTGATGGCCTCCTCATGTCTCTTTCAGATCCGCCATGGCCAAATCCTGAGCAAAGCATCATGGGATTGCTCTCGGAGAGCAAGAGTGAGTGAGTGCGTTTGAGAGACAGAGACAGAGACAGACAGAGAGAGAGAGAGGAGAGAGAGAGAGAGAGAGAGGAAAGGGAATTGATGATGACTAGGGAGCCCTTGATAGACACACACTCCGGTGCCTTTGATGGTGGATCTTCAAGGATCTTGGAAGGAGCCATACGGCAAAGGATCTGCTTTTGGCGAGACCATGCACTGATCCATGCACCTCAACACACACACACACACACACACACACTCTGCAGGAGACCACCTCAAAGATCCAGCAGGAGCACAAGAGAAAAGAGAGGAGAGGAGCAAAAGAGAGGAGGAAAGAGAGAGAGGGTTGCAACCCAAAATGGCCTCTATTCCATGAAAGTTTCACTGCGACCTTCACCGAGAGTTACAAACTGAAGCCTTATCTGAATCAACTTTGTGAAGTAAACTTTTCAAGAAATAAAAAAAAAAAACAAGCATATACACTACAACCCTTCAAAACTTACTGATAGACGCCACACACACACACAGACACACACACACCATTAAAAAAACAAGCAATACACTACAACCATTAACTTACTGATAGACGCCACACACACACACACACACACACACACACACACACACACACACACACACACACACACCATTTCTTCTTATTTAATATCTAAAAAGTCAGAAAGTTGGTCTTGACATGTCAATCCAGCACCATCATCTTAGTATATATAGTATTACACTACAGAAAACATCTGCATCTGGCTCACTTGCCTTTTACAGGCTCAAAACAGTCCCCAAAAGACTGCAACATGAATTAAAGCAGATTAAAATGAATGGATGCAAATTTAATTTGAATTAAAATCTGTTTGAGCGCCTCCATTAGCTTTCCCAAGACAGTGCGAGTGCACTGCAGGTTTTAGCAGGGGAGAGGCTGAGATTCTCATCTGGGCCACAGTACAGCCGGCTCCGGGCCGGGCTCCGGCAACGCCTCGGGGAGAGGACTGCTCTGGGCCCAGTGTCATCCTCCTCACCCTCACCATCAGCAGCAGCTGTGGGGCCTAATGAAGAAAAATGGCCTTGGAGGACACACACACACACACACACCCATATTCATGTGCACACGCACACACACACACACACAAACACACACAAACATTCATGCGCACACGCACGCACAAGCACACAGAGGAATATACTTACATGCAGAGAGGAACATAGACACACACACACCCACACCTTCATGTGCACACACACACAGACACACACGCACAAAGGTGCACCAGCACTCATACCTCCACACCTGGAGTTTAGGAGCTTCAAGCCAGTCAGAAACTGTTAACCAAAACCATTGTCCCTCTCTTGATTCTCCCCTCTGAGCTGGGCACATTTTTGTTTTTCCATCTTGTCGACGTGGCCAAACTCGGTGAGGGGGACTGCAACAGTCACACGTTTATAACGAGAGAACGAAACAATGCAGCCACTACAGTCTTTTACAGGCATTTACAGGCTAACTGACATTCCTGCCTGGCTTACAGAGACAAAAGAAGCCATCTAGATGCATACGACCACAAGAGAATAGCAGACCCTTGCTTGATCCTTCTTAATGTGCTTTGACAGAGTAAGTGTGTGTTAATCATTTGGAATGGAAGTGAAACTTGAGCTCGTCTCTGAAGGTACAAATCTGAGCGGTTGGTTTTCAAGGCCGTTTGCGGAGGACGTTTTTGACATAATTGGAGCGTTTCTCCTTTCATCCCCCGACAGGCACAGTTTCTACGTCTTGATCACGGATCAAGAAAGACACACACACACACGCACACACACACACACACACACACACACAGACTCGGCGCTTTGAGGAGGGAGGCTGCTTGGAAGCAGTCATAATAACCGTCAAAATAATTACAGCATGGCGACAGGGGTTTAAAGTCGTGAGCAGTGTTGGGTCATTTGTGTGTCTCGACTGCGCCATGCAGTACTTGACCCCAGCAAGACTGATGAGTGTGATGTTTAAACATGACACTCCGCACAGCTTTCAACAAACACAACGGCTCTTTTCTTAAGCCAGAACACCTGTCACAACAAATCCACTGTCACACACTCTCAAACACACGCATACCCACGCATTCTAGCACATTTTAGCTGAGCTGACCGGTGTGGCTTCACTAGAGCGACATACACATGTACAGGCACAAAAAGAAACAGGCACACAAACACAAACACAAACACACACACACACAAAGCAAACAAATACACTTATCATGCCAGTCCATTTTTACATTTAGCAGACGCTTTTATCCAAAGCGTCTTACATTTGTCAACTATCAGTTACATCAGGGCCAGTCTCCCTTAAAGCAACTTAGGGTTAGGTGCCTGGCTCAAGGGCACACTGGTAACAGCCGAGATTCGAACCCACAATTTCCAGACGACTAGCATGCTAACCAGGTTCCTTAACCACTACGCCGCCACCGCCACCACCCAGTCCACATCTCAGTGAGCCCCTCTCCCAAATCCAGTGTTAAAGACCTGCTTCATTTAAGCTTGTTTGTGTGTTGCTGTCCTGTTCAACAAACTGACTGTGTGCATTAGGCTGGCTCTTCCTGGAAAGCAGACCTATATGGCCCACATGGTTTCCAACAGCTTCTGCCACATGAAGACATGAAGGATTTCGAGCGGTGGTGAGGTCTACCTCTCAGAGTTGGATTCAGCTATTAGGTTCCTTCCTACTCTCTGCGCCGATCTTAACAGGGACTTGCTACATTTTTTAATGCAATGACTGCTTGAAGGGACCCACACTGACGCATGTGTTGGTGTTTGTCCTGTCCAGAGGGTCATGGGGGGGGGTTGCTAGGGGTGACCTACCACGTGTGCGGGCACCTGCTCCATCTTGGCGGCGGGCGTTCCGGGTCGCGGGTAGAACTGATTGATGAAGAGACTTGGGAAGCGGTACTTGCGCACCAGCTCCATCGTCTCCTGGAAGTCCGAGTCCGTCTCGCCTGGGAAACCGCAGATGATGTCTGTGGCGATGGTGATGCCTGGAACCCTGAAAGAGAGAGGAGGAGAGAGAAGGAGAGAGAAGGAGAGAGGGGGAGAGAGGAAGAGAAGAGAAGAGAAAAGAGGAGAGGAGAGGAGAGGAGAGGAGAGGAGAGGATGAGGATGAGGAGAGGAGAAGAGAGGAAGAGAGTTGAAAAATGTTCAATTCCAGTGGTCTTTGCATCACGTCAGAACACACAAATGAGGGTCATTACCGCTTTAACAGGCAATCTTATTAGCGATCTGATTATTGGCTATTGATTATTGGTTCTTCAGCCACTGAATGGGAGCCAATGCAAGGGCCATGGGTCCATTGAACTGATCCCTACATATTCATTCATTATTGATCGATGGGCATAGGGGCAATAAAGACTCTTCAGAGACAAATGAACACTGATCTAGGCACAGAGCTCCATGGGAGAATAGCCAAAGCTACCGCAGTGGTGTGCACAGGGTGCTGGACTTGGAACAGAACATATGGAGGGGTGAAGAAGAGGAGGGGAAATTCGCACACTGAATCTCTCACTTTCAGCATTTCAGGAAGAAAGCTCCCAAAAGTTGTGACTGTTTTGAACGGGAGCTTAAAACGTCACTTCGATCCAACTGCCAGCACAAGCCAAGCTTGCGTTTCAACCAGTGGGAGTTGGTATGCTTACTGGATATTGAGCTAAGGACCTGAGTGCAGTTAACATGCTGATCCACCACTTCTAGACACGGGGTCACAGAATGGACAGCTTGCTTTAATGTTGTGTTCATTTTGGAATTAAAGTCACAACAAACCAGCACACACCAAACACACAAACTGTTCTGTTCCTGTTTTATCTCGCCAGCAGTGTGTGTGTGTGTGTGTGTGTGTGTGTGTGTGTGTGTGTGTGTGTGTGTGTGTGTGTGTGTGGTAATCCTTCTCTGACACCCTCACGGCCCATCTTTATCCTTTTCTCTTTTCCTCCATTTCTCTTTCTCTCGCTCCATTTTATTTCCCCCTCCATACAGTGGCCAGACCCTCTGTGCTTTGCAGATATTTATCTTGGGTTATTGACAAACCCTCGCATAATGTGCATGTTTAATCACGTTAGGACTGCAGCGCCACCGCAACAGATAACCCCTGACCTATTGACAAGCTTCCTTCGTTTCCTCACATTAATATTCAGTGGCCAGAGGCACTTATGAATCCTTGACCTTTAAACACACACACAGACAGACACACACACACACACACTCACAAAAACAACTCTAACCCACAAAAACTACACACAGTGTTCCTGCCAGAACAGAAGACTTAAAATGTAAATGTAAATGTAAAATGCGTAAAGAGACGTGTGAGAGTTGCAGTTTGTAGATTTGACAGCATCACTAGTGCCAGGTGTTGCAACAGTGATACAGCAATCAAGCATTAGACTCTATTTGAACTTGGAGTGTGCCAAAGAAAGACAGACATCATGATGAGTAAACCAGAATTTTGAAAAAAAAGTGGAGAGGAGGGGGAGAGGAGAGGAGCTGATGGAGGAATAGGCCTCTGGAGGAAATGCTTGGCTAGCACAGTGGCTTGTTCTTCTGAAACAACATGAAAGTCAACATCAGAACAACAACCGAAGCACAAATTCTTCAATTGTGGGTGTCAGAATGGATTAGACAGGGAAGGTTAGCAGACAGAAAAAGACACACACACACACACACAAAAACTTTTCACACAGTTGGATATGTACTATGCAGAGGACCTCAGCACAAGGCCATGGAGCTGAAATGGCTGTGTGTGCGGAGCTCAGAAGAAAGCTAGAAGAAGCCTACTGTACAGCTCAACACACACATACATACACACACACATTAATGTATCCTCTCCCAGAGAGACACCCATTTCAGCTTGGACACACACAATAGCATGGTAGGCACTCTGTGTGTGTGTGTGTGTGCGTGTGTGTGTGAATGATGGCAGATGAACAAATGCTTTTATGCAGTGCGCAGAAAAAAAAAGATTGCAGTGTGCTTTGGAGTGGACACAGAAGATAACAACATGAGAGTGGAGCAGAGAGAAAGACAGGGAGTGAGAGAGGGCAAATAGAGATACAATGAGAGAGAGAGAGAGAGAGAGAGAGAAGGCATCTTCTACTGCCATTATGGAAGGCCTCAGATACAACCTTCAAGTGTTCTGCACAAAATGACATCCCAGGAAATTACACTGACAAGACAGAGACGGACAGACAGACAGACAGACAGACAGACAGACAGACAGACAGACAGCGAGAGAAAGAGCAGAGAGTAGAATATCGCTGATTGCTGAGGCCTTTATGAGGGCTGGAATGCAGAGATGGACAGAAACAAAAGAGGAGGAAGAAGAAAAGGAGCTGGAGCATATGGAACTCTGGGAGACAGAGAGACCACTACACGTGTGTGTGTGTGTGTGTGTGTGTGTGTGAGAGAGAGAGAGAGAGGGAGAGAGGAGGTGGGGAGAAGGAGGAAGAGAGAGAGAGAGAGGGAGGCAGAAAGAGAGAGAGAGAGGGAGGGAGGGAGCCAGGGAGAGAGAGAGTATCTGATCAGGTTGGGTGTGTATGTGTGTGTTTTCAGTTTGGGGGTGTATGTGGCTGGTTGTGGTCACTCCCCTGAGAGGTCTCTGCCTTCAGGTAAATGAGAATGAATTGCTGATTCCCTCTCATTCTCTAGAGCGGAGCCAGTGTGACAGCATCACCTGTGAGATACAACACACACCACACACACACACACACACACACACACACACACACACACCACACACACACACCTGTGCAACACTAACTCCTCAGAGAGAAAGCCACCAGTCAGCTGGAAAGATGCCCTATCTGAGCCACCACCAACCCACACTCCTCTCTTAGTCCCTCTCTCTCTGCCTCTCACCCTTCTGCTCCTCCCCGCACACACACACACACACACTCATCAACAACAACGACAGCAAGTGAACACTGCTGCCCCCCCCCCCCCCCCCCCCCATCCCATCCCATCTCCTCCACTGTGTCCCCTCATCTCCATCACCCCGGGGAGGACTTCAGGTGGAGCACTGAATCAATGGAGTGCATTTCCTCCATGTGAATAATTTAAAGGTGCCTTATAATCAGGAGTTATCAGCCCCAGTGCGCGCACACACTCTTAGCCAGCCGTTTTTTAATGCGCTCACATGAGCGCTCGTAAATGGAGCAAACAAAATAATAACGCCATGGTGTGTGTGTGTGTGTGTGTGTGTGTGTGTGTTTGGGGGGGGGGGAGAAGGAACCTCGAAAGCTGTTTTTGTGTGTGGAGATGAGAATTTGTGGAGTTCTCTCCACATTCACTCACACTCACACAAAAACACACATACACACACACACACACACAAAAGACAACAGTGCAGGTGTAATAAAATACATGGGCTCCCAATTAAAAGTTGGCACAGCTGTGAGTGTGTCTGTACACTTACATCAATTCATATCATCTTAGTAACACTATGACCTCTGGCATGGAAG
>PYXC01000768.1:1027500-1030000 GCA_015244755.2 Tenualosa ilisha
GGGCTTAATCTAACCAGATGAATCTAGTGTCATGGGCATAATCTTATGAGTATAATCTAGTCAGGTGAATCTAGTCTAGTCAGATGGGCATAATCTAGCCAGATGAACCCAGTCTGGTCCTATGCGTTTATCTAAATCAGATTGTCTAGTCTTGAACTCCTCTCAGGCCTTCGCAGGTATCTGTGTGGTGTTTACCCAAACAACGGTGTTGCCAGCAGTAGCGGAACAGGAAAGAGGACACGCAGCTAAGAGCGGCCCGGTAACGGACACACATTCCATTCCTGAGCCTCCCTCCCCTCCTCTGCCCCTTCTCGCTCTGTGGGAGAGACGGAAGGTTCCGGAACCAGTCTCACTCCCTTAACAGCAGCAATCATTACCACCTAGCTATGCTGCAACGTGCCAGGTCTCTTCCGCTTGAGCAGCTATGTGACGCACTCCAACGGCACTGGACTTCCCCGCCGACGGTGTCAAAGGTCATGAGAGGACCTGCCCCGCTGAGGAGGGCAAAGGTGAGCGTTTCACAAGCCCCTCGTGTCAGCCTGGTCGGATCTCTCCCGCCCTAAACGCGATGATAGCGGCTGCTACTGCTGCCAGGGGCGATCGCGCCAGAACGCGGAGCTCGGCGGGAAGGCGGGCGGGAGAACAATGACAAAAGACATTGTGCAAGAGCTCCCTCCGGGTAAACAAGCTACCTTAGGAATGACGCACAGAGCAACCTCTCCACTCTCTCTCTCTCTCCCCCTCCCTCTCTCTCTTCGTACTGGTCTCTCTCACTCTCTTTCTCACTCTCTCTTTCCCTCCCTCCCTCCCCCCTCTCCTCCTACAGGCTCACATAGGATATGACAGGACTGTGAGTTGGGCTGTTAAAGACAGCTTAAGGAAGGACTGAGTCAACTTTAAGAAAGAGGTCATAAATCTCCCATCATATCACAAAACATGCCTCAGATCTGAACACACACACTTTCACACACAAAACCTCTTTTTTATTTCAAATATACTGCAAGTGTGTGTGTGTGTGTGTGTGTGGTGTGTGTGTGTGTGTGTGAGTTCCCAACATGCAGCCTGACATGACAAGGACTTGGAGTTTAACCTTTGGCAAACAGCCAACACTTCCTTGACTTTCTCCACAATCAATACCAGACACATTAATTCTTGTCACATACAGCGTTGATAGTGTGTGTGTGTATGTGTGTGTGTCTGTGTGCCACTAATCAGGCGCCGTTATCTCAACAGCTCCTGGTTCTATCACATGTTCACCTGCCCAGATCAAACAACTACCAGAGGAACACACACACATACACACACATATCTCCACAAGGAGCCACATGCTGTTTGATCAGGATGAGGGGGAAAGAACCCAAAGGTTTGGTTCATCATTAAATATGACCCCTTGTGTCAATTATACCTGCTGTCTACACACACATCAGAGAGGACACATCACGGTACAAACACACCAACACACATCCACACACTCTCTCCCTGCAGTCTGGCTTTTGATCGCAACTGCTGGTGCTGACCCTTGACCTGTGGGCTGCGGTTGGTTTGACAAACTGCAGGAGACCAGGGACACGGCTAATGATGCTAAGTTGATCACAGCCATTCATCATGTGTGCAATGATGAGCCTGCCGATGTGTGAGTGTTTGTGTGCAATAGCCTGACCTGATAAAGGTGCCTTGCCATACATCTATAGGGTATTTTAAATTGTTCTCTGAGGTCTGCCAAGATGGTATATAACTTCAGTTACAAGGAGACACTACAAGCAGACCTTAACAGCGTCCTCTTGAAATTGCCCTTGAATAAAACGGCTTGTTTCTTCACCTATGATAATGAGCCACGCTCTGATTCGCTGCTGTAGCTGGTCAGCGATGCATGGCTCTGAGGGCATGTAAGTGAATATATTTACATTAGTTTGCTAATGTCAGAATTTCAAGGGAAGAACGACAAAACTTTTTGGAATATTAAATTTCAGCGGAAGATGAGGAAGAAATGAAATGCACATCCACTGCTTGGAGACTGTAAACAGACACTTTCCAACGGTAAGGGTTTCATACTAGCCAACATAACCATATAACTGCTTCGTTATCGCAATGTTCCTGTTACGACCACAGGTGAAAACTTGTGAAGCCAGCAGTATTCGCCAAAGTTGACGCGTCATTTTTTTTGACAGGCGCTGGAAACAAAACTAACATGGACTTCTCCAAAAGGTAACTTTTGGCCGATAATTCAATGTCATCTGCCAATGGCTTAGAGACAGGCAGGATAACGTCACACAAACACATTTTTCATACTGGCCTGATTTTTCCATTTATTTCTTTTCATTGGCTATTGAGGACAGCAAAGACAGCGTTACATATTCACATGCACCATATAACACAAACTCACATATTTCATAAACACACACAAACGATTTGGTGTGGCAGGGCAACTTTAACAACTGTGAAGGAGTTACACCGCACTCACAATAAAAAGGTTCCAGACTCGCAAAAACTGAATAACACA
>PYXC01000768.1:1035000-1040000 GCA_015244755.2 Tenualosa ilisha
CCATGTAAACAGATACTTGGCGGCTCCATCACACTGAGATTACAGTCTCTCTGTTTGGCTACCCTATCCGGTCTTTCTGTTCTGAGTGTGTGTGTGACTATTACTCACCTGTTCACTCTGCTGGTAGCCGTTGACACTCTCAGAACAACACACACTCATTACGGGCCGACTCTATCACACACGTCAAACGAGCACACAGGCACCGCTCTACAGACAGCGCCCGCGTGTCCGCCGCAAAGGGCCTAAAAATCATCACGGCAGTCAGTCAGTGGGTACTGCCAGCCCTGAGCGTCTCTCAACGCCACCTAATACTGCCATCACACTGAGGACTAAACACACGCAGCAGCCAGGCGAGGAGAGCCTTAATCACCCAGGAATAAGTACATCTGATTCTCCTACTGGGAGTCTTTTGTGTTTGTTTGTGTGTGTGTGTGTGTGTGTGTGTGTGTGTGTGTGTGGTGTGTGTGTGTGTGTGTGTGTGTGCGCTCATGAGGGCCTTTAATATGGACGGTTTATGATTAATAGGTGGATCTGATGGCCAGTAGATCACACACTGATACACCCACACACACACACACCACACACACACACACACACACACACACACAAACGCAAACACAATGGTGGATGCAAATAGGAGGCATGATGACGAACAGCAGATCAATCACGTTTTGTGGCGGTGTCACTGGTGAGACTTGCAAACTTGAGGTCAAGTTGCTTGTGTTTGCCTGTGTGTGTGTGTGTGTGTGTGTGTGTGTGTTTGCTCGCGTGCACTAGCACTCAGGTGTTGCTGTTTGTGAGTGAGTGCGTGTGTGCGAGTGAGTGAGAGAGAGAGGGGAGAGGCCCAGCTGGGCTTAGTCACTACCTGTGGATGGGTTTTCATAATGACAAACACACACATGCACACACACACAAGAGCATAATGAACAGTTATTCGTGATGGCAGATGAAGGGAAACCACAGAGGGAAGTAAAACACACACACACACTCTCTTTCTCTCTCTGTAATGATAGCCTGAGCTGAAGGGAAACCTTAACCGTGACTCATAGGGTCCCCAGAGTGCCCAGCAGTACAACAGGGCCACAGGTGTTGAGGCTCCAGGCAACGCTAAAAACACCACACTTCGGGTGTCCCCATCATAAAACCTGCCTGCCACTCACAGAGTTACAACCAATCAGAAGCCACAGGAGATTCTGGAGGCTTTGGTTTTATGGTCCCCTTCAGACGTATGCTTGCACAAATGCATGCACGCGCATGCACATACATGTATGCAAGCAAACGCAAACGCACACGCACACGCACACGCACACACACACACACACACACACACACACACACACACAATTTCACCAATACAATACAAGGCACCTTTCCCCTCTGCATTGGGACACATCCTGTGAGACAGTGAGAGTGTTCGTGGGCTTATCCTCCAGCAGACGAGACAGATAGACGGCGTCAGCTGTCCCGGGATCAGCACACACTCGAGCCCTGACTCACTTCAAAGATAGGCGCCAGACGAGACGCAACCCGCGACTCCGCACTACAAAAACACTTGTTTCGCTTGACTGCAAACCTTTTAAAGGACCCCAGTGTGTCAACACCAGTCTTTCATCTGACAGAGGAGCTGGAGGGTGGAGGAGAAAGACAAACTTCTAAAGACGCAGAAAAAGAGAGGGAGGAAGGGAGGGAGCGAGAGAGAGAGAGAGAGAGACAGAGATTTTGAAGAAATATCATGTCATTCTTTTTCATGATGTTGGTTACCACCTCACAAACTTGAGGTATAGAAATGACCAATACCTCATCTGTCTTAAAAGCTTTATGGCCAATGTAACTGGCCTGGAACCACATCTGTAACGTACCTCCAACACATCATTAAAAACAGCTGGAAGAGCAGACAGACTTCTGGGTGGGCATCAGACCTCTGACCACCAACCCAATGGCGGACGGACGAGCAGACGGACTTCAGCATCAGACCTCTAAACTGCACTGATCGTCAACCTGACCTCACCTGAGCCTACGCCCCGAACCCTCATACCATTCAGACCACACTAACATGCTGTCAATCAGCCAATCGCCAAGCTGATTCATGCCTGCGACTCTGCGGTCCGACAAAGAATAGGAAATCAGCCAAGAGTGAAGATAAGTCCACGCAGGTGAAAAACACACACACAGACACACACACACACACACATACACACACACACAAGATAAACTCAATGGCGAGGTCAGCCAACAGAGGGATAATTCTGTGCTCAAGTTGGCCAGCTGGCTGCTATGAGGATCACAGTTACACAATAGAAGTGTATTGGCTTGAGGTGATTAATACTGGCTGGATTTGCTACACATAACTACTCTGTTGTTGTTGTTGCTGCCACCTGCAATTTGGGAGACATAAAATGGGTTTCTAAGTTCTGTTTGTGAAAATGTGTCACAGCCACACACACACACACACACACACACACACACACACACACACACACACACACACACACACACACAGCCTTACACACACACAAGCGTTGAGGACCACCCATACATTGGCTGTCTTAAGCCTTTAGTAACACACCTGCTCTATCAAAACAAGATGGTGTGAGACAAAACTGCACCTCATCAAAACATTATTGAGCCGTTTGGGGCTGAGATAAAATTCAATTTTACAGACTGGGCTTGTCTGACAAACTACACAACAGAGAGTCTGTAAACTCTGTGTGGTCTGACCACCTCCCTCAGAAAAATGTGTGTGTGTGTGTGTGTGTGTGTGTGTGAGGGAGAGAGGGATATTCCTAAAATTTCTTTTTCGGTGGTTCTGATTACATTGATTCAGGAGTCAATTTCCAATTTGGTTGTTGGTGACCCTCCAGGGACTGGGGGTCATCAAGGCCAAGTGACCAGGTCACGAAGATCACCACAGGTCACACACCTGTTGGCTTCAGGGCTCCGAGAGGTTGAGGGGAGCGTGGAAGGGGATCGCTAGTGGATAACAAACAAATCTAAGACAAGTGCATACCATTGACATTGACCCATCATTGTCATTCTAAAAAACTACTCATGTGGAAAAGTCTCAGTGAAAACATATGATCCTCTTTTTGCAAGTTGCTTTGGATAAAAGCGTCTGCTAAACGCATAAATGTAAACGTTCTTTCCCTTAACAGAGTAATAGAATAAGCTTATAAGCCCTAAGGCTGGGGTTCTCAGGACTGTTAATAACTCTTAATACTCTTAATACTCTCTTAATACACTTAATACACTCTTAATACACTCTTAATACACTCTTAATACACTCTTAATAAATTAGCGCATAGCATTTGTATAACACAGCAACACCAGAGAGGGTAAAAGTGGAGCAAAAGCACAAACGTTTGTTAAGTATCGTGTTCTATTTTCACAAGAGGGAGGGGAGAAGATCCCCCGTTATGCAGACCAGAGTTAAGCCCTCATCCACTGATGCAGAGGATCACTGGAAAGTTTGTATTGTGATGATATGTGACATATCCACTTACGCAAATCAAAACTATTCACGTTTGCTCCCATTGCAACACATTATGTTGCTCTACCTTGGTCAGTATTCAGTGATCTTTGATAACGCAGTATTAGTACAAAAGTAGGGCTTATGGGGACATAGTCCAGTGTGTTGTCACTCTACTGAGAGAAGGCAGCCCCCTGAAAAGGCCTTATTCTCAAGCGCTGACTTGTAGAGGTGAGGGAAGGTCTAAGGGTGTGGGCAGGGAGGTGTAACTGGATTCTCATCTCCCCCCTAGGTCATCAGGACCCCAGTAATCCAGAGAGGAAAGGAGAGAAGAGGAGAGGAAAGGGGCAAGGGGATAGGAGAGAGCTCCCTTTCTTCTTTGAACCTCCTCAAACTCATCCAGGGGCTTTATCACACAAAAAGCTCATTAGGCACTCTGAAGGGTCCTCAGTGGGTCGGTGAAAATATTTTCCCTCACACACACACACACACACACACAGAGAGAGAATATTCCTACTTCAGACATACACCCGACACTCTCCCCACAAATAGCATCCTACAAAAGCACCCTTTTATTTCCAAGCCCTCAGTAATCATGCAATGACTCTTTCTGTTTCTGAAATGGCTTTAACAGGATTTGTTCATAGACTAATTGCTCTGCGTCCGTTTAAACAATGTGACTTTAACAATCCCGAAACAGCCCCGCTTTCCTCCCTTCAGACTCCACAGAGAAAATGAATGATTGTAATGAAACAGTGTGTCTCTTAAAGCACAGGAGGACGTACGGGAGAGAGGTGGATAATGAACATCACGGCGAGAGCCTTAAACAGCACCACTCCCTCCCCACCCCCCCTTCCTCCTGCCAGGCATGGCTTTAATGAAGAGAGGGTGCCTGTAGGCATGCTTAGAGGCCCAAGGGCTGCACTCACAGCTCACAGAGAAAGAAGAAAGAGAGAGAGAATGAAAGATGGACAAAGAGAGGGAGGAGACGGAGAGAGTGCGACAGAGAAAGAGAGGAGAAGACAGAGAAGGTGACAGTCTGAGAATGAAGAGAGAGAGAGAGAGAGAGAGAGAGAGAGAGTGAGAGAGAGGCAGAGAGAAAGAGTGGGAGAGAGAGAAAGAGACAGAAAAAGGGAGAAGGTGACAGTTTGAGAATGGAGAGAGAGAGAGAGAGAGGAGAGAGTGTGAGAGAGAGAGGAGAGAGAGAGAGAGAGAGAGAGAGAGTGAGGAGAGTGAGAGAAGAGAGAGAGAGAGAAAGAGAAGAGAGAGTGAGAGGAGAGAGAGAGAGAAGAGAGAGAGAGAGTGAGAGAGAGAGAGAGAGAGAGAGAGAGAGAGAGTGTGAGGACTTTGGGTCCATTTATGGCCCATTATTAGCGTGGCACTCTCCACCCGTCTGTGTCATTTCCTCTCTGGGAGATGTGGCTTTCATCACGAGCACGAACAAGACGGTGACAGTAATGACAGGTGATTTTCACATCTTCTCTTAAATACCTTAAAGAATGGACTCCAAAACTGACACAGTGGTGAGTGAGTG
>PYXC01000768.1:1045000-1057500 GCA_015244755.2 Tenualosa ilisha
CCAATTTCTCTTATCAATGCCGGCGTGCCTTTCAGACCATGGGCAATGGGTCTTCTGAGTACAGTATTAAAACAGAAACACAGTTTCCTCAATCGAATAAGCTGCTATTGTCACCTTAGCAGCAGGGCTAGAGTACAGCTCTTTGTGCCGATACTGAACAATCTCTTCGTCTAAACAGTAAGGAAGTGATCAAATATTGGGCTGATAAGCAGAATCGATCAATGGCATTGATACTGATCTGAATCCTATCGATTTCCAGCCCTACCTACAAGCTACTGAGGGGAGCACTGACTCACCTCACCTGGTCATTCAAGCAGGTAAAATGAGACGTTTAGCTCAGCACCGAGGTGAGGACTGCTGCAGGGGAAATCCATTCATTACCAAAGCAAGCTCTGTGTCATTAAAGTCATTCAATAGCACACATGTGTCTGTTCTATGTCACTGACCTCTTTCAGTGCTGATGAATAGGAGGAATCAAAGGGAATCGCATCAGTTCAAACACTGAATGCAGTTATTAGTCAAAGGAAGAAGAGCTGAGGTTACAATAAGTGACCGTGGGCTCTGTGACTCATCTGTTGCAGTCTCATAACAAACAACACCCCTCAGCCACACACACACACACACACACACACACACACACGGATTCATTTTGGAGCTGTGAATTAAAAGCAGGCCTCTTAATTGATGGCATCTGCTAAATGTCACTAAGCAAATAAGCCAAATAAGCCGTATTTCTGATGATCACACAGGCCATGTTTGGCATCCTGGTGTGTGTGCCAGCATATAGATGCTTCTTCAAACTGAATGCGGCTTAAGTGAAATACAGAGGGGATGACTCTGTCAATCAATCCACCACCGTATCCCAGCACGTGACTCAATTCTCAGCTCGATTCTGTCAAGTGCTGACTCTAAGACCGGCTAAGATTCCTTAGCACACCAACCATCTGCAAGTGCGGTATGCCTGCATGCCTACCATTTGAGTGGGGCAGGAGGAGGAAATAATACATCTGACTGAGGAGAGGAGGCCAGGGGAAATGACAGACAGACAGATGATTCATTCCACAGGGAAATTAAGGTTTAGTCCATTTGAGTGAGTGAGTGACAGACAGAGAGAGAGAGAGAGAGAGCATGTGTCAGAGAGCGGACCATGCTGCCGGAGAGTAAGGGGCCGAGGGAGTGTGTGATGGGGGCGTACCTCTCCTTGAGGAAGTCCACCACGTGTGTGAAGTCATCAGCGCAGTACTCCCGCTTCATGTCCATGAGGACACTGTCTGAGGCAGACTGGACGGGCACGTGCAGGAAGGCATACACACGCGGGTGACTCAGGATCTTGGCCATTTCCTAAGAGTGTGTGTGTGTGTGTGTGTGAGAGAGAGAGAGAAAGAGAGAGGGAAAGAAGAGGTCAGTATTCTACATTTGATAAGAGGGCAGCATGGATTGGACATAAAAACACAAAAAGGTGAACACACACAGTATGCATTATGGATGCATTATTATGCATTATTAACTGCACATTAAGAGGAGCCAATCAGGGGACACACTGGGGGAGAGAGAGAGAGAGAGAGAGAGAGAGAGAGAGAGAGAGAGAGAAAGAAGGCATCAGTGAGTGAGAGTAATGAAGTTACAGTTGCCAGCCTTGGAAAAGAACTCTTCAAAATTCCTTCCAGAGTTTCCATCTGACAGATGTGAACAGAGTGATGTCTCTATAATCCCCAATAAAAATCTCACAGACACGCACATGCACTCAGAGAAAGAGAGAGAGAGAGAGAGAGAAGAGAGAGAGAGAGAGAGAGAGAGAGAGAGCAGAGAGAGAGAGCAGATGTCTGAGCACACAGCTGAGTGATGTTGCATCTGTTATACTTCGGATCCAGTCCACTGCATCAGCTATCCTCACTGGAGGCGTATGCGTGCGTGCGTGTGTGTGTGTGTGTGTGTGTGTGTGTGTGTGAGAGTGTGCGCACGCGTGTGTGTACATGCGTGTTTGTGAATAGAGGGTGGGGGAGTGTTTGTGTTTTAGGGATTTCCATCTGGATTCACTGCTGGAGGGAACCCACGTCTGGACATCGCTCTGCTGGATCACTGACCCACTGACCAGAACAGCAGCAGCACGCATAAGCGCACACACACACACACACACACCACACAGCTAAAGGGACCAATGTCTGGCCAGCACTGCTGGGTCTCAGAAACAGCCCAGCAGCATACACACTACACACAAATACAGCTGGGGAGATTTAACATCAGGCCGATCAGTAACACGCACGCACACACACACAAAGTGTGAGACAGATAGACAACCCAGTAACCAAAACCAGAGGACATTGTTTATAAGAACACCAGGATCTCACAGCAAATAAACACATATCATTTGAGAATGAAATCCCCTCAAAACGTCACACACACAAACACATGCACAGTGAAACAGGTGAAAGCAAGGAATAGAGGGATGTAAGAAAAGGGCTCGCAAACACGCTCGCAAACACACACACACACACACACACACACACACACAAACAAAATCAAAAGGACACATGAGCATGATAACATGACTGAAGAAATTTTCCCCGAATTAAGAAGGGAGTTTGTGACAGCAGCCTGGAGTAATCGGAGAGCCAATCAAGCCCATCTAATCATATCATTTTCCAAACACACACACACGTACACACACATGTACACACACACACACACGCTAATAGAAACACTCCATTCTGTGTGGTAGTGGAGGGGTTATTGATTGCAGTCAATCTCAACAATTAGGTTCCTTTGTTCTGGGTGCACTGTAACCCCCCCCCCCCACACACACACACACATAAATCCCTCTCTCTGATTCTAACACACAAACACACACAAGAATGAAAGGAATTCATTAGGCTGGTGAATAGTCTTTTGATTAGTACGGAGTTTCACACACACACACACACACACACACACACACACTAAAGGGTAAGACCATGCAAGTCAGTGGTATCATAGCTAAGACTAACTCCAAATACACTGATCCTAAGGAACAAGCGGATCCAAACAAAAGAAACACACACTCACAGATGAACGGCTAGACAAACACAGTGTACAAACCATCCACTCACTGAGAACATGTCCGAGGCCCATAAACATGTTCACATACACATTCTGCACACAGTGACCCTATATGGTGCACTATGTACCCAAGTGAATGAGCAGAATCTGCCAAATCAGGGGTGGCCAAACTTTTCTATCTGCAGGCCACATCCTGAAAAATCTACGCTGCCAAAGGCCAATGCAAAATTAAGAGCCTGGTTTTAACCAAGTTACAAGTGAGAGAGTGACTGCAGGCTGTCTAATGTGACACTGTTCAATGATATTATTGACAAACATGTCACACTTGTACTGAAACTATGATGTGCGATGGACATATAATATTAGATTAATGTAACAGTGGGCCACTACGTCTTATCTTTGGACTTCATGGCGGGCCGCATGAAAGAGAACAGCAGTGCTGCAATTGGCCCCTGGGTCTTAGTTTGGCCACCCCCCCGCTCCAAATAGAGGGACAGATGAAGAGCCAGACAGAGATATCAGGAGCACAACAACAGGCCTTCCCATCCTGCTCTGTCTGTTTAGTACCATAAACAACGACCCAATCCCACACGCTGTCCTAAAGACTTAAACCCTGGACTGTGACTGAGTTTGCGAGGGTGTGAGCGCTTCACTTTCGAGCTGCAAGACCGGGACTTCAGCTGTGGCTGAACAGTGTGGTGCGCACATCCCAAACAGTAACAGAGGTGCCAGACAACTGCGTAAAGATCAAATCAAAAAAAAAAAAAAAAAAAAAACTGCTGAGCTACAGCAGTGTGCAGACCATCTCCCTTCTCCATCAGCTGTGGCTACATTAACAGCACATTCCAAGCACTGTTCCATTTTATGGAAGTTCAATGACTTTTATTTATTTATTTACATTTCCCTCCTGCACTTTAGATCTTGACAGTGGAGCCGTCCTAAACCCTCATTTATTTAGTATGGCTGTGCATCAAAGAGGCACTGCAGCTGAGAGAGGGCCTGAAAATATAGGCCCTATGAGAGTTTATGTGAAAGTGAGTGAGTGACTGAGTGAGAGAGAGTGTGTGAGTGACTGAGTGAGAGTGAGTGAGAGAGTGTGTGAGTGACTGAGTGAGAGAGTGAGTGAGAGTGTGTGAGTGACTGAGTGAGAGAGTGTGTGTGTGAGTGACTGAGTGAGAGAGTGAGTGAGAGTGTGTGAGTGAGAGAGTGAGTGAAAGAGTGAGTGAGTGAGAGTGTGAGTGAGAGAGTGAGTGAGTGAGAGTGTGTGAGTGAGAGAGTGAGTGAGTGAGAGTGTGTGAGTGAGAGAGTGAGTGAGAGTGTATGAGTGAGAGTGTGTGAGTGAGAGTGTGTGAGGAGTGAGAGTGTGTGAGTGAGAGTGTGTGAGTGAGAGTGTGTGAGTGAGAGTGTCTGAGTGAGACAGTGAGTGAGAGTGTCTGTGTGTGTCCAAGTACGAGAATCCCCCTGGCTTGTAGGTGGCTGCTCATGTCCCTCCCGGTGCATCAGATTTCTGGGTAAATATCCAATCCAGTGGTTTGTGAAATGGGCCAACAGACAGAGATGGTAGAAATGCAGAGACCTACTCACTAATTACTGTGTGTGTGTGTGTGAATCTATTTGAAAAACACAGGGGAACGAGAGGGGAGGTGTGTGTGTGTGTGTGTGTGTTCTACAAGGTGGAGTTGAGTACTGATTACCTGAAAAGGGGAGACATTGGTAAATTCTACATAATATCGCCAAGAGCAGCACTCACTGACTGTGAACAGGAAGACTCTGTATTTGCGTTGTCTTTGTAGATCTGGCCCACAGTGTTTTGACATGCTTTTCATTTCATCTCTGAGTCAGGCATGTTCCACACACACAAACACACCTTCTGAGTGCACCATAGAGACTCATTAGAAAAAGCCAATAAGGCCAGGCAACAGGCACGGGCATGAATAAGTGTGTGTGTGTGTGTGTGTGTGTGTGTGTGTGTGTGTGTGTGTGTCTGTCTGTCTGAGTGCCTTATTGGTCCTGCCATTATGTAGCCTTCAGACAGCCACTTTAGACCTAGCAAATAATAAACAACATTCAGGACATACTGAACTCCTAAAGCCAGAACCTGGGGCTAAGAGAGGAACACTCACTGCTCAGCTTGCACACAACATTGTTTTGTGTTTGTGTAAGTGTGTGTGTGTGTGTGTGTGTGTGTGTGTAAGTGTGTGTGTGTGTGTGTGTGTGTGTAAGTGTGTGTGAGTGAGTGTGTTTAAGTGCATCCTCTAGTGCCCCTTCTTCCTATTGCCTGTGGTCAAATTAACAGATATTCAGCACAAGCATGGACTGAAGTATTTTCCTATCACTTATATAGGTGGCATAAAGCAGCTCATTCATGTCCTCAGAGACTCAAAAGAAGAGGTGAGGGACAAGCAAACAGCAGACTACAGGAGCCAAGAGAACATTTCCATCAAAAGCTTCCAGTAAACAACATCAGCAAGGCCATGAGGAGGAGACACCGTGTGTGTGTGTGTGTGTGTGTCAATGAGTACAAAAGGGAAAATATGTATTAATTAGGTCACTGGATTCCATGTGCGCGTGGCCTGTAGAATGTAAATGGCAGTGAGAGTGTGTCCCAGTGGACTGCTGAATGCTAACTCACTGGCTAATTGCTGTTTTCTTTGGCTTGGCTGACATGCAGGCACATTTGTATTTATGTGTGTGTGTGTGTGTGTGTGTGTGTATTTTGGCTGGCCTTGACATGAGAATGCACAAAGGAGAGTGCAGGCTGAAAAAGCAGACCTGTTGAATTGGAAACGGCTCCCGCCCGGGCGACCCGACCCAACCGCGCACTTTTAAAATAGACTCACAGAATAGGGGGAAAAGGACCGCTGCCCTCGATACGCCATCGACAGACTCCCGCATAACCACAGTCTCAAAACAAACACACACTCTCACACACACCACACATCTAGTTACATCTCTATAACTGACAGGCATACAGAAACAAACTTTATTTAGACTTTTTCACACACATAGGTCGAGTTGATAAGATACTTGAAAACTGGTGCCTATTTTCAAAGACGAAACACACAAACACGTGAATGTACACACCCTTACAGAATATATTTTACTCAAACACATCGCAGTGCAGTGGTGAGGTGGTGATATGGCCTCAGTTCAAAACAAACAGCAGGGTCTTCTAAAGCACAGTAGGTCTCATAATGGAAAACACACACACACACACACACACCACACACACACACACACACACACCACACCACACACACACACACACACACACACACACACACACGGTGCTGATGTCATTCAAAAGTGTACTTCTATTCCATTCTTCCAACGACAGCAAAGTGGGAACATTATGGCACATAAAGACTTTACAACAAAACATTGTAATTTATGTACTGTATCTCAGGTGATTTGTCAGCCCTCTGGTCATTTTGAAAGACTAACATCAACATCAACAACAACACCCAAGCTCAATCCCCTCATGTCACTCAGTGTCATCATTATGTACACATGTTCAGTGCATATATCACCATATACATTCCTATTCAACAGTGTCCTATTAGCATACCTGCACAGCTATCCCAAGGCTATATATATATATATATATATATATGGAGAGAGAGAAAGAGAGACTGCGGTGTCATGGGAACAAGCCAGTGGAGATGGAACTCTGATCGCAGCAAGGACCTCATTAGACTTGTGAATACACGACCACTACATACAAGAAGTATTTGTGTGTGTGCGCGGGGGTTGTTGGGGGGGTTGCCGCCATAGCAATGTGGGAAGATTGCCCTCTCCATCCCCCAGCTGGGGGCAAATGCACAGCAGAGGAGACTTGCTAAATATGGATCACTGCTACAGGGCCTGTTAGGAAGAACGATTGTTGAATGCCACTGACAGCAGCAGGAGCACTGTGGCAGGAGATAACTGAAACAGTGACACGCTCACTCTCTCTCTCACACACACATACACACTCCTCTTGCCTCATGCTCACTCTCTCCACCCTCCCTCCCTCCCTCTTACTCTCTCTCTCTCACCCCCTCATCTCTTTCTCTCTCTCATGCGCTCTCTTTCTCTTTCCCTTCCTCGCTTCTTCAGCAAAAGGAGTTTCCTTGAGGCAGGAGCTGATCTCATCTGATCCGTCTCATCTCGTCTCGTCTCATCTCGTCTCATCTCACCTGGTCCTCAGAGACTCATCAGTGCTGGGTTTCAGCAGGGGAACCCGCACTATGATATTACATGCACCTGATTCAAACTGCTTAGTGGCAGCCAACACACCAACACTACACTAGGCGCTGGGCCAAAAACCACCGGCCTATTTAGTCTGCCACTAAAAATAACAAGCGTGCACGCACACACGCGCGCACACACACACACACACACGTGCATGCACTCACACACACCGCCATGTATAAAAACATTCCTCAAGTAGAGCAGTATGAAATAGGTGTGTATATATTCCTAGCAGCAGAACCAGTGAGTGTTTAACATCACGCTTTTTTTTTTTTTCTATTGTTGGCTGTTTTGTTTACCTGAGCACTCGTAGTATAATAATGCTAATCTGTTAGCGCTGAACATCCACAATCACACAAGAGCAGCCCTTCTGGTCCCCACAGCAGACTTCTCCAGCCAGTCCTTCCCTTCTTGGACCTTATCTACTGGTCACACAAGCCACTAGGGATGGGCATGATTAATTGACATATCGATAATTGATCATTAAAAATTTTGCTGATCATGTTAACTTTTAACCAATAAAACAAATGCAGGTTGTGTTGCGTAGTGTGCAAAACAACAGTTAGGGATCCAGATCCTAACTGATAGATAAGAGCAAAGTACAGTGAGAATGTTGTTAGTTAATCCTACAGATATTTGCACAAACCCAAAGTCAGTGATTCCATTTCCCATTAAGCAAGTCAGCCTGTAGTGCACATTTAATGGATGAACTTAGAATGATAGTTTTTGGATATCCTTTATTTTTTTAATGTCGGAAATGCGGCCCCATTATGCGTAATTAAAAACAATTGGTCTGTTGATTGAGACCAAATGAATGAGACCATTTCTTTTTGGCACAACATGTCAACAAGGCAGCCGACCCCTGGTTTAACGTGATTGTTTTTTTATTATTAATATTATTGTTATGGAACAAACGAGGGTCAGTTGAGTTGTGTTTAAGAGTGTTGGCTTGCAGCTGCAGGCCCCCGCTGCTTATTCTCAAGTTTAGCCTCAGCACTGAATGTCCAGTTTAACTGTCACACTGAACAGTGGTTCTTCCCGTAATAAAGATCTCAGAGGAAAAATATGCAGTATTTTTGTATTTCCATTGCATTTTTGATATTAAAAAAGTAAAAGAAAAATTCTCCCGACAACTGATTAAGAATATTTATTCGAATGCCCATCCTTACACGCCACCAGGGAAATAAACAACAACAGCAGAACCAGACCAAAATCAGAGAAAGAACTGTTTGTGTGTGTGTGTGTGTGTGTGTGTGTATGTGTGCTTGTGATTGTGGTGTGCTGTTCATAAGTCACAAACAGATCGAAGGCGTCCCTCTTGGTCCATCCCCCTGTCCTGCGGACGCCACATTAGGCTGGTAATGAGCGGTGCGTCTGGCGGGTCTCATTAATATGAAAATGGACGTGTTTGCAGCCGAATTAGCCACCCGCTCCAAATACAAATTACGCGCGCTTCCCCGGGGCGCCCAGGGATAATTGACTAAACTGGGAGCGCTTTCATTCTCTCTCCCTCCCTCCCTCACTCCCTATTCCTCTTTCTCTATCATTCTCTCTCCCTCTTCTCCTCCTCTTCTTCTCTCTATCACTCTCTCGCTCTCTCTCTACTGCCATAGGAAAAGAAGATGGGAGAAAAACAGAACAGCATGGTCCGCTAAGGAGAGGGAATCATGAGAGAGAACAACAGATAGAGAGGAGTAGAGTGTGTATATAGGGGTGTGTGTGTGGGTGTGTGTGTGTGTGTGTGTGTGTCTGTCTGACACTGAGAATGTGAGGGAAAAATTCAACAGAGGGAAGAAAACACAAGAAAAAGAACAACAAAGAAAACTGTGTGGAAAGAGAGAGATTATTACCATCACAAATACTTGAAATACACTCGTCAATTCCTATGCGTATACTGTATAATGGCTCCTATATGTATGTACTATATCTGCACACGGTTTCACCTGTCTTTAGCATACATTGGTAAGAATTGGTGAGAGAGAGAGAGAAAGAGAAAGATGGGGTGGGGTGGGGAGGTGAGTTAGCTACTGGCTACATGATGCAGAGCTGAGGATTTGGTCACACACACACACATACACACACACACAGAGGCACCTCCTAAAACATGCGGAGGGACATCCTGAAAGACATACTTTCACAGCAAGCTACGGTTAGTCACAATATTCACAGCAGGCCCTTGTCAACTTTTATTTTACTCACAGTCCCTATAGTTTAAACCCACAGACACACACCGGTCACACTCTCTCTCGCGCTCTCTCTCTCTCTCTCACACACACACACATACACAGAGAGAGAGAGAGAGAGAGAGAGAGAGAGAGAGAGAGAGAGAGAGAGAGAGAGAGAGAGAGAGAGAGAGAGGAGAGAGAGAGAGAGAGAGAGAGAGAGAGCACCTCTGAGCTGGACTGACAGGCAGAGAGCCTGTAATCACAGTGCTGCTCTGAGCCATTTCTCCTTAATGGCCCCAAATGGCTGCAGAGAAAAGGCCTGTGTGACAGGGCCCCCTGCCCACCAATCTCTCCCGCCATTTGCAGCCATTTCCTGCACACCGCGCTCCTGCTCATTCGCTCACACACTCACACACTCAGTCCAAATGCTACAAGCACCTGCTTCTGCTGCTGCGCACTTTCTTCAGCATTTTAGTTCTCTTTCTCCAGTCTCCATCTTTCTGTTCTTTCTTTCTTTTAAATAAAGAGGGATATGGATGACTGGCTCTGTGTGTCTGAGTGCGGTTAGTATATTTTGCGGTTAGAGTGTTATGAATTTATGTTCTATTATACATGAGTGTGTGTTTCTGCTCCATGTAAATGGGCTCAAAAGAAAAGAAGAAGTGAGTGAGTCGATGAGTGTGTGCTTGAGCGAGATGGAGAGCAAGTGTGTGTGTGTGTGTGTGTGTGTGTGTGTGCGTGTGTGTGTGCTCTGCTGTGAATGCCAAAGGCAACATTTCCATCAAAATGGAGCAATCTAAGGGTTGTCCTGAACAAAAAGCCAATGCAATCCAATGACCACCTGAGAAGCCAATTAAAACCCAGCTCAGAACCTCTAAGTACAAATCATGTCCTGGCAAACAAACCTCACATGAAGGTAAGGGTAAAGTGTGCTCTGAGCTTGGCATTCACCCCAGTCCTTTGAGCCTTCAGATGAACTGGTCAACTACTGGTCTTGAGGAATTTTGAGCAACTTCAACTGAGCTAATCCACTGCTGGTCTTTCCAATCACATCGTCAGCATAAAAAAAATTGACTTTTTCTTGCCCTGACCAAGGTTGCGAGCACTGATAACTGATGCCAATCTGACAATCTCTGCCCATGTCGCCCTGTCACATAACTTCCTGCTATTCACTAGCATTCGCTAGTAAAAGCATGCGCTGAATGAATAACGGTGACGGGTGCAATACACAGGCAAGTCCCCGCACCGTCACGTGAAAAGACATTCAGTAGCTGGCTAGTCAATGGATGGTTACTCATCCCAGTGTTGTTGTCAGGCCCATAAAGGAAGGAAAGCAATGCCGACTGATGTTGCATTTGAAGAGTTTGTTTCCAAATCGCTATATCCACCATTTTAATGAATTTTCAGAAATCAGTTTTTTACGTTTTGTAAAAACGTAAAAGTCTGTTTTCAGATATATCAGCGAATCTAGATTTGGTTTTCTTTTACTTGATTTATTTTTACCAAATAAAGTCAACATAGTTGAGGTTTAGTCAATAATTATTGAAATAGACAATTAAAAAACATGACTCTTGAACATTTCAAAAATGGATTTGTAGCATTTGGGAACCAAACTCTTCATTTATTTATGTCCTCCTTTTGGTTTTCCCACTGAAGAAATGCGTTTCTTTTAACACTGTACACAAAGAATGGAGAATCGGTTGGTCATGACAGAATATTCTCTTTATTTGACCAAAAAAATGTTGCATCTAGGTGTTAATTAGCAACAGAATTAGATTCAAGTACTTCTGTTATGACTAGCTTCTGGAGCAGGAGGCTGTGTTGATTTTGCAGTACTAATCAGAACATATCTTCTCAGATCTGCTTAAAGCATGTCGGCTGGGGAACAATCAGAACTACAATATCCACACACCTCCACCAGGGTTCCAGGAGCCAATCGGATCTGCTTTCAGCACTAAAGTCATGGGGTAATTCCCACAGAGCATACAGTAATGGGGAGAAAAAAGTCCTTTGTGTCACACAATCAGTCCATTTGGATAAAACCTTGAACCTTCTGCTGCATTAATTTCTGTGAATGGAAATTGATGTGATGGCCATTTAGAATGCAGATGGAAAATCGCACTAAATGTGGGAAGAAGTCATTTGTCTCCATGTCTCTAGTTGAGCGAGGGGCAACATTGGGAGAGTGGTCTTATTTCAGTCCTGCTGTTCTTACAGCTCACCACACAGAGTGAGGTATACAAGTCATTGAGGCCATGGCTTTAACATCAGAACCACATCTACTGACAGAGAATGTCTAATCTAATCTAATCTAATCTAATCTAATCACTTTGGATAAAACAAAAATAGATAAGATCAGATTCAATTCAATCCAGTCCAGAGTCTACAGGTCGGCTTTGTGCAGGGATCACAACTGGGCCAGAAGCTGCCACTTCCCACGACCCGACTGACCTTCCAGGGAGGTGGCACAGTCACACACTGTGTATGTGTGTGTGTGTCTGTAAGAGTCTGCCTGAGGAGATAGCTCACTCTGAGTGTGTGTGATTAAAACTCGAAGGCCGGCAGCGAGAAACGTGAAGGCGACCGCCAACGCCAGCCGTTAAAGTGAGCCGGCGGCGGTGGAGAAGGAAAGGCATTAGCATAATAGATAGGCATTAAGCGGCCAGTGGCCCATATGCACACACAGCCCCTATCTGCATTTCTAATTAGCATTTAATTGTTATTTTCTTTCATTTAGGAGATGGAGGGAGAGGGGCGGAGGACAGAAAGAAAGAAAGAGAGATAGAGACAGAGAGAGAGGGAGAGCGAGGGAAGCTTTATCCATTTTTTAATTTGAATGTAGCCGAGCATTAGCGTAACCTATACATATGGGGACAAAATTACAACCTCAATTAACCCCGAGCAAATTAAAAGTGCCTCCCTCAGCAGTTTACCGTGAGCAGTGGGATTAAAGCACCGTCCACCTAGGGCTGATGGGATAGCACAAGGGAGCGAGCGGGGGGCTATTGTTCCTCCATCAGGGGGGCTTACTGGGGCTGCAGGAGTCTACGTGTGTGTGTGTGCGCG
>PYXC01000768.1:1062500-1077500 GCA_015244755.2 Tenualosa ilisha
GTATATTAGTTTGAGATGTTTGTGAGCAAGAGCATGTGTGTAACACTGTGCTGTGAGTGTAATTGTCCTCTGTCAGAAGTATGCCTTAGCTTGAATGGTAAGCGCGTGTGTGTGTGTGTGTGTGTGCGTGCGTGCGAGAGAGTACTCGCCTGTCTTTTTGGTGTGCGTGCGTGTGTGTGTGCATCTGCCTGTCTCTTTGGTGTGTGTGCGTGCGTGTGTGTGTGCATCTGCCTGTCTCTTTGGTGTGTGTGTGTGTGTGTGTGCGCACATATTCACCTGCCTCTTTGGTGTGCGTGTGAGTGTGTGTGTGTGTGTGTGTGTGTGTGTGAGTGTGTGTGCGTGTAACCTATGGCTAACCCTGAGACGACTTCATAAAGACGACCATCATCTCCCTCCTGTCTCATCTGGCATTCGCACTCCTAAAAGCCTTCGATCCGTCAGAGCGTGTCAGTGAGTGTATGAGTGTGTGTGTCAGTGAGTGTATGAGTGTGTGTGTCAGTGAGTGTATGAGTGTGTGTGTCAGTGAGTGTCTACTTTATGTTCAATGATCCCCACATCCCTCAGCATGTCAGGGACCACTCCCACAGATGAGACTACACGTCTCTCCCTGCAATTCCCATCCGCATTAACATGGGGGAACATGGCATCTGTGTGTGTGTGTGTGTGTGTGTGTGTGTGTGTGTGTGTGTGTGTGTGTGTGTGTGTGTGTGTGTGAAAGTGAGCATTAGACTGCATCATATGAAAGAGCCATTAAAGCAAAGAGATGAGACATGATGATGTTAAAGGATGACGGAGGGAAGATGACAGCACTAAAATGGGTCTAGATCTGTGTGTGTGTGTGTGTGTGTGTGTGTGTGTGTGTGTGTGTGTGTGTGTGTGTAGGCGCGCAAGAGAGTGTGGGACAAGCTAAAGAAGCTGAGCCCAGGATTTGGCCTCCACAGAAAGGAAGCCCAATGGCAGATATGGGCCTTTGAGTGGCAAATCTGGACTGACATCTGCCAAAGGGGAGCGCCAAGAAACAAAACCCAGAAAAGCAGCATGCAGGCAGGCAGACAGGCAGGCGCGCAAGCACACACACACACGCATGCACGCACGCGCGCGCGCACACACACACGCACACACACACACACACACACACACACACACACACACACACACACACACACACACACACGGGTGAAATTCTAAAACTTATTACTTGAGATACATCACACCCACAGATTAGAGGATTCCAACAGCTCTGCATAACTATGTGCGGGCACGCACACACACACGCACGCACGCACGCACGCACGCACGCACGCACGCACGCACGCACGCTGCATACATATGTAAAGATGTGTAGAGTTCAGATCAATATTTCCCCTACTTATACAGTGTCCATAATGCATGTGAGTGAGTGAGTGAATGTGTGTGTGTGTGTGTGTGTGTGTGTGTGTGTGTTTTCCAAGCAAAGATTAAAGGTTCAGTGTGCAGGGAGGTGGTCCAACACCAGCTTCCACACACACCTCTTGCCTATTAAGGGGGACTTCAAGTCCCCACACACACCCTTGTCATGGAGCACACATAACTTTAGTTCTATTGAAGCATCACCCCTGGAAACGGGTGGTAAACTTCTAGACCACCTAAGTGGGCATGTCAACCTTGACATGGGACAGCTGCTCACACACACACACACACACACACACACACACACACACAATGATCTGAGAGAGGGTGTGTGTGTGCTTTAGTCCAACACTTAAGCCTAATTCTCCAGTTAAGAGAAACTGTTGAGGTATGGACAGACACACAATAGGAGGTATATTCTGGAATATTCTTTCTCTCTCTCTCTCCCACAATCAACAGCCTACAGCCAAGTCAATCACTACTGAGACCCATCCTCTTCAAAAGACCTGGCAGCAGAGATAGGGAATGGTCAGAACACTAAATCAACCTCCAGTCACACACACACACACACACACAAAGTCCCTGGCGGGCCAGAGGCATGCATGTTTCTCGGCCAGACTACAGTGTCTGAAGGGGGCCGTTTTAGCGTGCATGGAGGAGACACCTCTGGCAGGAGAGAATAAACAAACCAACACAATTATTCCAGCTGCAGGCTACACACACACACACACACACACACACTTCACACTTACACAGGGCCTGTCTGACCTTCAGTTGAGCACTTACAAACAAACACACACACAGCAAGGCTGGCTGCTTTCCAGAGAGACGGGGGTTTCAGGGCAAAGAATGATGATGGTATGCGTGTGTGTGTGTATGTGTGTGTGTGTGTGTGTTGAAGGGGCAGTAAATGCTCCAGGGAGGGAGGGAGGAAGGGATGGGGAGAAAGACAGAGAGAGAGAGTCACCGGGAGATAACATTTGACATATCTGTGCAAAGCCTGTCTGACATATCAGTGCATTGACATACAATCTGTGCAAGGCCTAATTGCCACAAATGAACATTCTTGACTATGGCCAAGAAGGACCTCCAGCATGTAAACACACTGAGCGTTTTTTTTGAGCTAACATTTGAGAGTAGAGCTGAGCTTGTATTGCAAAAACATCTTGCATTGCATTTGTTTTATTATTATTTTGGACCAGTGTTGCACATACGCTATCACGTAGGGAAAGTCAAGTCTGAGTTAAACATCCTACACGATCAGGTCATCAGAAATGTTATTCTCTGTTGTTTCTCACGAGTGGGGGACACGGTGAGTGTGAGATGAAGAGAGTCGAGAAATGCAAGACAGAGAAAGCACACACACACACACACACACACACACACACACACACACACACACACACACACACACACACACGCAGAGTGGAAAAAATTCTATCTGACGGTATTTCTCAGAACTAAAATGTGTTGACCACATTTTCCACTGAGAGATTTGCTGCATATTAGCTACAAGTAGCCCATTCCGTGGTCATGAACACTGTGTATTGCATAAAAAAAACAAAAAACAAAAAACAAAAACAAAAAAAAAAAAAACATTTTAATGTTCACACAGGTATTAATAGCCTAAAGGTTTGCATGGCCCTGCAAAGTGCTACAGTTTTCAAGGGGCACTATGAAGGGGAAGGAATCACATGCATTGCATAGAGCGGTCCAATACAGAGCAGTCCAATACAGAACGTTTCACAACTCTTCATATTTATATTATTTCATATAACGTATATCTTTCACGCGAGATATCCAACAGATATGTTGGTGCAAACTTATAAAACATACAATGTCTTATGTGTGGCCTTTCTATGGAGAAGATATTGGAAGGAAAGTAGCCTCATAAACCTCCTTGGGACTGTTTGCGCCTTTCTCCACCCCCAGGTGAAGCTTATTAGTTTCCTTTTAGCGGGTCTGCATCGGCACAACCTAGCCTAGTTTGCATTTTCATTTTTCACGCATGAACAGTCGATATTGACAAATCAGTGGTAATGTTACCCCTGCCAAACGCATGCATTCTAATGTCAGCTTTGGTATCTGGTTCAGACTGATTGTAAATAATTGACATGAGAATAAAAGCCAACTTGAGTGCAATAGTTTTGTACAACTTTTGTGCTGTGCGGTCATGATGCTAACAGGACCTGATTTGCTATTTAGCGAGCTCTGTTATGGTTTTGTGTGCAGAGGAGGGAGGGTCCTGCTTGATTTGAGAGAGAGCGAGAGAGACAGAGAACTTGACAAGGAGAGACTGGCTGCGCTAAGGGTAACATACAGCAGGCCTGCCTCAATCAAGCTGGTTTTCAACTGTCAGTAAATTACGAATTTATCTAACGGTAACATTAGCCTGCTTAATGTGGCAGCAAAATGTTCATGGGGCGGGCCGCAGTTCCAGAACTTTCTCCGTCCAATGTCACCTCTCCTGAGTTGCTCTGTTGCATGGGTGTGTAGTGCAGCTGTGAACCATCAAATAGTTCTCAGCTGTGTCAATTCTATTTTTTATTTATACTGGTGCATGTGGTAATAATACAATTCATATTATATTAAAAATAAAGAGCGGTTTTTGGTAGGAGCAAGAATATCATCCAGCACCACACACACACACACACACACACACCACACACACACACAGAAAAGCAGAACCCAGTGGCGAATAAAGTGTTATAGAAAAAAAGGATGTAAGACAGGGGAGGGAGAGGGAGAGAGAAGTAGACTGAGAGGAGTCCAAGTAAAGTATGAGGGTGAGAGAAATACAGCAGAGAGAGGACAGAGATATTAAAGGGGAAAAAAGGTAGAGTGAGGTAGAGGAGCAAGAGAGGAAGAGAGAGAGAGGAGAGAGAGAGAGAGAGAGAGCGAGAGAGAGAGAGAGAGAGAGAGAGAGAGAGAGAGAGAGAGAGAGAGAGAGAGAGAGAGAGAGAGAGAGAGAGAGAGAGAGAGAGAGGAGGGGATCGTTTCCTTGGGCATCCAGCTGAGCGGTGCTTAAGGATATGTCACTGTAATTCCACTCACTGGTTTCAGCACACAGCCCTGTTTCGCCCAAACAATTAGTGCCAGTTCTCATTACCCTCTCACACACACACACACAGTCAGAGACAGAGAGGAGACACACACACACACACACACACTCACACACACATTGAGGGAGTAGTCCGACAAATGTGCAAGCACTCACACACACTTTCATGCATACATGCAGCAGGAGAAAACATTACACATTACATTATATGTTAGTTCTACATGAATGCAGAATTTATATCGCATACATACAGTGTAATATTGTGTGTGTGTGTGTGTGTGTGTGTGTGTGTGTGGTGTGTGTGTGTGTGTGTGTGTGTGTGTGTCTGTCTGTCTGTCTGTATCGAGCCAGCCAACATGGATAACCACGCCGTCAGTAACCAACTGGGTGTGTGTGTTTGAGTGTGCTTTGCTTTTCCCTGTCTTCTCTATTTACCCTGGCTTTCATTTGCACTAGCCTTTGCACGCTCAGCACTGAATGCCTTTAAAGCTTAAAGCTGTTGGTTGCGCAACCCCTAGTGTTTTGAGCGGTGCTGTTTTAGGATGTTTATAGCGTAAGGCTGCTCTGAAGTCCACATCACTGATGCATCCACCAGCTCCATTAAAGCAGCTAATTAGTCTTTGCTTCATGCTTATTAGTTACTCATCACTCTAGCCTCCATCGCTGCATCACACTCACACACACACAAATTCAAACAGGCACACAACAAAGAACTAAAGAATTAAATCAGATTTTATATTAATCCTTAATCTAAAAGTATTACTATTATTATTATTATAATTATAATTATTATTGTTATTATTATTATTATTATTATTATTATTATCAATTTATTTTACTTTTTATATAAAAAATACAATGAAAATACACCACAGTGTGTTTTTCTCAATGAGATCTTTATTACGAGTTGTGGCACATGTGGACTTTCAATGCTTAGGCTAAAATTGAAATTTTGCACTGCTGTGCTCTAAAACAGCAGAGCCTGCAGCTGTGAGCTGGCAACTCTTAAACACCACTGAACTGACCCTTGTTCGTTCCAAAACAATAATATGAATAATAATAAACAATCATGTTAAACCAGGGGTTGGCAACTTCTTTGACATGTTTGGCCAAAAAGAAACTGTCCTATTCATTTTCTTCAGTTACAGGCTGACTTGCATAATGGGATGCACACTCACTCATTTCGGGTTCAATATCAATAGGCCTAACAAACAACAATCTCACTGCACTATACTCTCACCAAACTGTTAGGAATTGAAAACCCTGCCCTTTAGTAGGCCTACCTTTATCTGTCCTTCAATGTTACTGCAAGCAGAAAACTTACTAAAAAGGAAGCATTGCATTTTAACAGCTGCTAAAATACAGCTACATTTTAAAAGGTTCCCAGCAAAATGTCAATCATTTGGTTCATTTTTGTTACCTGAACCGGTTCAAAGCCTTGAAATCTGAACACTCCTATCTCTGATAGACTTGTCATTTCACATTCTACCTTATAAGGACAATGGAGGTTGGACAAATAAAAAACAAAATTTGGGAAAAAATTTTTGCAATTTGGAAAAGCACACACTACTTCTATCCCTAATATCCAAGAGGGATATGCCCAAATGCCCAAACCGTCAGGGCAACTGCTGCACAACCTGATGAATGATCTTTGACGCAACTACTGCGCTGGGACTCGTCTCGTGGAAAAATGTTTAAAGCCAGCACCCTATAATGTAGGTCCCTGAAGAGCAGATGAGACCACCAAACTTTCTCTAATGTATAAAAACAAGGGTTGCACACCATCGCCGGCATGCCAGTGAGAGTCTCTCTGCATGCCAACCCCTGTGTTAAACAATAACTCGTCGAAAACGAGAGATTGGCCTACCTAACAGTTCACAGACTACTTCACAAAGTCTCATAAAAAATAACTTGTAACTCACAGACATACAGCAGGAAGCATAGTCACTGACATTAACCAGGGCTGAATGTGCATTGTTCAAATGCTACACCATTTGCGTTGTGGACAAGTTGTTATATATGGCTTTGCAGTGATGGCAGTGAAATATTTGACCCGGGTGGTGAAATGTTTGATTGCTGACACACAGTGAAATACATAGCATTGCTTCAAGGCTCACAGTGCGCAACAAAACCTGCATTTGTTTAATCAATTAAAAATCAACGTGATCAACTAAACTAATAGCGAATGATCGATTTGTCGATTAATCATGCCCATCCCTACACACAAAACAACACACAAACACACACAAGCAAGTTAACAGGCACACAGCACACAAACAAACAAGCACACACACACACACACATATATACATACACACACATCGACCAAATGAGTTACATGTGCCTACCTATCTGTCTAACTGTGTATACTTGCATTCAAGCTTTTAATACCACAAATATGTGCTTTAAGGATATAATGCATCTCCACATGTATGCGAGTGTGTGTGTGTGTGTGTGTGTGTGTGTGTGTGTGCGCGCACGCATCATCCACACCGCACCCAATCAGGACTAAGGGTAGCGTTTGAGTGTTTTCTTGCCGTCTGAGTCGACCTGTGGCACATTTGCTAAAACAGTAGCCATGGGGTGATTAGTTCAAATTAACTAATCAATGTTGCCTTAAAAGAGGCAAAGGTAATTGAAGGGACAGGCAGGCGTAATTTGGAAGGGCTGACTCAATGCTTTAACTTCATTACAGCTGACTAATTACAAGTGGCAGAGTTGAGGAGGGAAATGGTATTGATCAGCCCTGTTTGCCAGCCACTTCACAAATCTCTGTTGTGCTTTTTTTCCACACACACACACACACACACACACACACACTGTTTCGCAAAGAGGCATCGGCAAGAAGCAAGTAAGTAACAAGTGAGCAGGGAATGAAGGAAGAAAGGAATGAAGGAAGGAAAAAAGTAGGAAAGGAAGGAAGACTGAAAGACTAAAAAAAGAAAGACAAACATGAAGATGGACAAAAAAGGGAGAAAAGATGAAGGGAAAGGGAGAGAAAGCTGGAGGGAGAGAGCAGAGAAACAGAAAAGACTGCTCTTCAAACATCACTGAGGTCACTTTGAAATGATGTCATACACACACACACAAACTGACATCATGCTAACTAGCCCACCCGCACATCCCAACTCTCATCTCATTACACCCAATTACAAGAGTGGACAGTGCTGAGGCCTGCACATTTATCCTAATGAGCAACTCTGCTTTGATGCCCCTCCATCACCTCCACCTAATCCCTCTTTCCCTCTCCTCACGCCTCATCCATTCACTCTTCTCTATGCTCTCTCCATCCAAATCAGCATCACGTGAGGCTTCAAAGTCAATCATCTGTGTTCAATCATCAGGTATGTGAGTCATCTCAACCCCTTTGTCATATGCAGGCCTTATACTATGCGAGAACACACACACACACACACACACACACACACACGTCAAGTCACGTGCTACATTGTCATTGACAGAACAGTGTCACAGGATCACTTTCCGTTCTCATCATGCTCTGGTGAATGACATGGCCATGCGTGTGGTGTGTGGTGTGTGTGGTGTGTGGTGTGTGGTGTGTGGTGTGTGTGATGTGTGGTGGACGGTGGCCACCATGAGGAGCGCTGTCACACTCCCATCATTAGCAATAAGCCGTCATGCACATGGATGCTTATGAAGATGGGTGACGATGGCACCAGCACTGACAAGTTCATGGCATGGCTGCATTTGGCTTCATCGGGGATGGTTCAATGAATGAGTTAACCCTTCAAAACACACACACACACACACACACACACACACACACACACACACACACACACACACACACACACACAGAGTACTAGCCTCCGGCTTTGCTGCTGGGGAGTGTGTATGGAGCAGAGTACTGGTGAGATATGCTACTGTGTGTGTGTGTGTGTGTGTGTGTGTGTGTGTGTGTGTGTGTGTGTGTGTGTATGTGTGTGTCTGTGTTGCGCTATCAGCTGTCAGTGAGCAGGAGCACTCAGGCCCCTAATCAGCTGTAAGCAGCAGTAGCTCTCAGGAGCTCTTTGCTCTTAAAGCCCACTGACCTACATCAGGCCCCTCAGTCTACCGCGTCACAGCAGCTCACGGCACCCCAGCCCACCCCCGCCTCGATGCCCTTCATCTTATTTCAGAAATCAGCCCTGGCACAGGGGATGGGAGCAATCTCACACACACACACACACACACACACACATCACACACACACACACACACACTCACACAAGGGTCAGATACACAGGTTAAGCCAACTCTAAATGAAAGCATTCTGCATGCTGACCAAAATGAACGTGTGTTCCATTGTGTTCCAATTCGCACACTTCAACACTTCAAATGCTTTGTTTGAGAGTGTAGCAGAGAAGTAGCAAAAGAGTGGGAGAGAGATAGGATGGTTTGCCTTTGTGCAAATGGTGACAGCATGGTGTGTAGGCATTAGGAAGGTGGCCACGTGCGTGTCCGAGTGAGCACATACGCACACACACAGCCCCGCAAAATCCACAAGTGCTTTGAGGACAAACTCACAGTCTGTGTGTGTGCGTGTGTGTGTGTGTGTGTGTGTGAGATGTGTGTGCAGAGCAGAGGGAGGGGGAGCGGGGCAAAACAGCAGGGGCAGACCTAGCAGGTGTCCAGCAGGGGAGAAAAATGTTGTTCCCCTCAATAATTGATCTGGACGGACCCCCCACCACTCACCTTTTGCAGGAGCTCACGCGCACTCTAAAGGACCGCAGTGGAGGCAGTGGAGCGCAAAGCTCAGAAACACACTGGACCACACACACACTCACTCAGACTGAAGGGGGGAGAGAGAGAGAGAGAGGGAGAGGGAGGCAGAGAGAGAGGGAAAGAGAGAGAGAGAGAGAGAGAGAGACAGGGAGGGAGAGAGGGAAGCAGAGAGAGAGGGAGGGAGAGAGAGAGAGAGAGACAGGGAGGGAGAGAGGGAGGCAGAGAGAGAGAGAGAGAGAGAGAGAGAGAGAGAGAGAGAGAGAGAGAGAGAGAGAAGAGAGAGAGAGAGAGAGACAGGGAGGGAGAGAGGGAGGGAGGGAGAGAGGGAGGCAGAGAGAGAGGGAGAGAGAGAAAGAGACAGGGAGGGAGAGAGGGAGGCAGAGAGAGAGAGAGGGAGAGAGAGAGAGAGAGGGAGAGACAGGGAGGGAGAGAGGGAGGCAGAGAGAGAGCACCAGAAAGTGATCCGACAGAAAGAGGGAGTGATCAAGAGGAAAAACCAAGAGGGAAAAAGCATGAGAAATAAAGGAGAGGGAAAAAAAACACCAGGAGAGAAAGAGAAGGGGGAGAAGGAAATGGAAAAGAGGAAGATGAGACCACACTCTCCCTCTCTCTCTCTCTCTCTCACACACACACACACCTTTTCCAGCATCCACCAACACCCCACAGCTTTCATCAGGTAGTCAGCCCCACTCTCTGCCCCTCAACAACGCACATTACCCACACACACACACACACACACACACACACACACACACACACACACACACACACACACACACACCGCGCGCGCACACGCACGCACACGCACACACACACACACACACACACACACACACACACACACACACACACACACACACACACACACACGCCATGTCCTGGTCCTGCACTGTCATAAATATTTCATATTGAGAAGGCGCTGTTTAAACAGAATGAACAGGCTGTGAAATTAAAGTTGGCAAATGGATTAACACTGCATGGGCCTGTCGTCTCGCCGTGTCTCCGAGACGCCTCTCCTGAGCCTCGGCAGCCCACCGCCGCACGGTCACATGACAGGAAGATGTCACTCAGTGCGATATTAGGAGTGCCATCACGCCATGAAGGGGGTGCGTTAGTGTGTGAGAGTGTGCATGCGCGAGTGCGTGACAGTGTGTGTGTGTGTGTGTGTGTGTGTGTGTGTGTGTGTGTGTGTGTGTGTGTGTGGAGGGTGGTATACAGGCCTCACTGATAAGGATAGAAGGAAGGCTGAGAGAGTCAGAGAGAGAGAGGGAGAAAGAGAGAGAGATAAGCGGAGAGAAAAAGACCCAGGCTTAGAGATATAATCTCTTTCCCATATTTGCACAAACCAGGCCTACCTGTGAGGAGAAGAATATCCACACGTGTAGAATAACTTGGATCTTACCAGAATCTGAGTCATTTTCACCTTAATGTGTCTGAAAATAAGCTGGAGATTCAAAGGGATGTCTAAGGTATTTCTCTGTATGTCCAATCTTGGGCACACAATCGGAACTGCACATTTAATTAAAGCACATCTAAACAATAATTAATAATTATGACACAAACGAGAACAAAAACATATGACACACACACGCGCATTCTCAAACACACACCAAAACAGACATTTTAGGTCACTCTCCCAAACATCTTTGTTTGAGTAAGCATACATGTGGCTGTGTGTGATAGCGTGCAAGAGAGCCTGAGCCTGTGCCTGTGCCTGTGCCTGTGTGTGTGTGTGTGTACGTGTGCAAGAAGGCCTCAGCGTCCAATCAAAGTTGGCGTCTACTGCAACATGACACATGTGGTGAGGGGGTGATGCAGTCAAGCGAAAACATTCCCCTCCCCAACCCGCTCTGACTGGAGGTGACATTTAGTGCTGCTGGATACAGGCTGAAATGTCAGGCATTACACACACACACACACACACACACAGAGAGAGAGAGAGAGACAGACAGACAGATAGACAGACAGACAGACACCTCCTGGCAGTTTTCCCTCACCAGTATCACAGGAACAACTATGTGTGTATGCGCACATGCACACGCACAGCTACAAACAAAAACTGCTCTAACATTAAATCACTCACTCACTCAAAGTTAACAAGCAAACAAGTGAATGACAATGAATCACGTGGAAAACAAAAGGGTTCATTCTCAATGGCATTGTTATTTCTTGGGCACCATTGTAGGCTCACTGCCTTGTGGTGTGTGTGTGTGTGTGTGTGTGTGTGTGTGTGGGTGTGTGTACGCACATGCACATTGCCAGATATGCTAACACTTCAGATGTGTGTGTATGTCCACATCTGCTGCTGGGCTAGACCAAATACCAGGACATGTGCTGAGAGTGCGGAACAGTGAGCTGACGTCCTGACCGATGTCTTCAACATCTCTCTGAGCACCACTGTTGTCCTTACCCTTTCAAGACCACCACCATCATTCCCTACTGAAAACTGACTGACTACCACCCAGTTGCACTTACATTCACCATCATGAAATGCGTGAGAGGCTAGTCATGAAACACATCAAGTCCCAACTACCTGCTACACAGGATCTGATGCGGTCTGCGTATGGCCCCAACCACTCCAGAGAGGATGCCATCACCACTGCCATTCACCTGGCTCTCACACAGCTGGACACAAAGAACACTGAAGTCAGAATGCTGCTCATCCACTTCAGCTCAGCATTCAACACCTTTCCACAGCAGCTGGTAAAGAAACTGGATCAGCTGGGTCTAAAACACTACCCTCCGCAACTGGATTCTGGATGTCCTGGTGGGGACACTGCAGGCAGTCAAGATAGGAAACAGGACCTCCAACACTACCTTACTGAACACAGGAGCCCCTCAAGGCTGCATGCTCAGGCCCCTGCTGTTAACAGTTCTAACCCATGACTCTGCAGCAACACACAGCTCAAACCATATCATCAAATTTGCTGATGACACTGTGAGACTGTGGTGGGTTTGATAATCAGAGACAATGAAGACAATGAGGAGGTGACTCAGCTCAGCAACTGGTGCGCTCACAACAACCTGTCCCTCAATGTGGACAAAACAAAAGAGAGAATCGTTAATTTCAGAAGACCTCCTGGCAAACACACTCCACTGTCCATAAACAACCTTCCAGTTGAGGCTGTCCAGGACACAAAGTTTCTGGGTGTACAGGCCCAGACAACCTAAATACTCTATTCAACCTTCACCACACTGTGAACCTATCGTAACAATGCTCTGTTATAAGTCTACTTATGCCCCGTCTTGTTGTCTAAAACACTTTATGTATATTTATAATGTGTGTGCACTTAATGTAGCCTAAGTGCACTAAATGTAGCCTAAGTGCACTAAATTTAACCTGTCTCGAATGTCTTTCTATATATCTTGAATGTAGCGCCACTTGAATCCATGGTGAAATATTGTTTTGTCTCACTAGATACAGTGTATATGGCTGAAATGACAATAAAACCCACTTGGCTTGACGAGACTTGACCCTTTGTTTCACTTACTAATCTTCCCACAGCTGAAGCAGACAGTGGAGGATGAAGCTTTCATACTGTGTGATTAATTCTCTGCAGCTCAGCAATAAAAACAACTACACCACCACCATCACATCCACTCCAAACAAAACACACTCATCACACACAGAGGCAGACAGACACAGACAGGTTCACAGGGACATGACTGATGTCTGTCCTTTATCACCATTTCACGCAGCCCCTATAGCCTACAGTTACACACAGCAGCATGTCCAACACGCAGCACTAACAGATGTTGACTGATATCCATGCAGATTTACAAACAAACAAACAAACCAGCCAAATAACACAAACTCGATTACACAAAAAGTATGATGAGCCGATACATCACTCATGACATTTATTAGTTTAATTCCCACTGGATTGTTTGAACAAACTGTTACAGAAAAGAACTCAGACTAACAAAAAAAGAGAAACTGATTGTTAGGTTAAGGCACTAGGCAGATGACGGGTGTCAATCACTTATCAAAGTAGCTGTTTTCAGACATAAAATGTAACTCGGATATCTAACAAGAATCAAATGGTATGGTATGAATAATGGTATGAATGTCTGAACGAAAAACCTGGGTATGTTTTTAGCCCAACATAACACCACCTGCCCCTTAATGCCGTTCTCGGATATGTAATGAGTGCGCTTAAGTGTGAATATAGGGGGCTGAAGTCTGGGTAGAGTGAGGGGGCGTGTTGTTGATGTAACTTATATGTGCCATACTGCGCTCTCTCCGAGATGTCGTTGCAGGGCAGAGCGCATTACCATCTCAGCTCTGTTTTGCCAGAGCTGTCATGGCACTTTGCAAGTTGCAGTGACCTCTCATATCTTCTCTGACGAGCTTGCATGAGGCGTTCTGTTCCTTTGTTGATGTTTCAGATCCGACACAAGACTTGCATCATTTAGACAAAAACGATCAAAATAGCTACTACTACTATTCGTCTTCCATGTTGCATGTGGTAAACAAAACAACATGAACGGTCGCATTTCCCCCATTTCCCACCGCCTGCAAGTTCAGACCTTACCCCACCCTCACATCAGCCACCCGGGCGTAGCGTAAACAAGTCTCACCCGAGCTGAACTAGAGTTTAAGGTTCTTGTCTGGATCATCCGTGTTGTGTACTATACTGGAGTAAAGGTCAATTACAATTACAAAGGTTAATTAATGGAAATTATGCCTAAAAACAGCTATTGACTGATCAGACTCATAGGCCCCTATCTACAGCAATGTAAAGTGCAGATACAAGAAGGAGATATATATATATATATTCATATATATATGAAGAGTTTGGTAGCAAAACACTATATCCACCATTTTAATTCATTTTCAGAAATTGAAATATTTTTTTTTACATTTTATTTTTCAGATATATCACTGTATCCACAAAAAAAATCAATATAATTTAAGTTTGATCAATAATTACTGAAATACACAATTAAAACACATGACTTGAACATTTTCAAAAATGGATTGATAGCTTTTTGCAACCAAACTCGTATATATGTTGGTCATCAGGTTGGAGCCTACGTGTGTGTGAATTACATGGAGTCTGTGTGTGTGTATCAGATGCTTTCGTTCATAGTGAAATTAGTAGGGACAATAAGGACATGGTACAGAGAACAGCACAAGCAACAAAGGAACCACTCACACATACGCATTCACACCCCTCTTCACCCCTGGGACACAGTGGATGTAATACTGCCTCACATTGTTTGTGTGTGTGTGTGTGTGTATTTTTCAGAGGATAAAAGTGTTGTCTTTATGTGCTTTTAGGGAAACTGGCCCTAGTTCTGTCTTCAAGGATATTTTTTGGAAAAAGAAAGACCAGCTGACAAAAAGAGTCTTTTAAGACAAACAGGGCTATGTCCTGGACTCAAAACAGGTGTGTGTGTGTGTGTGTGTGTGTGTGTGTGTGGTGTGTGTGTGTGTGTGTGGTGTGGTGTGTGTGTGTGTGTGTGTGAGAGAGAGAGAGAGAGAGAGAGAGAGAGAGAGAGAGAGAGAGAGAGAGTGAGTGAGTGTGTGAGTGTGTGTGTGAGTGCACAAACAAAAGAAAAAAGGAAAGATGGGAGAGCTGGCCCTTCACTACAATTAAAGAGGTGTGCTTGTTCATGTTTAGAGTGTGTGTGTGTGTGTGTGTGTGTGTGTGTGTGTGTGTGTGTGTGTGTGTGTGTGTGTGTGTGTGTGTGTGTGTGTGTGTGTACGCGTGGCCTTGAACTGCTATAAACCAAACGGATGGGAAAAGTCTACAATGCTTAAAGGGACACAGCTCGGTAAGTAAAGCTCATTTGTTTACTTCTTTACCAGACAGGACACT
>PYXC01000768.1:1087500-1107500 GCA_015244755.2 Tenualosa ilisha
GCAGCTTCTCCACTGGAGCAAACGCTCTAGGCTGTGATCTGAAGCCTTCTCTCTGGACTTCCCAGCTATGGATCAATTAACATTACATATTTATGTAAAAAAAAACAAAACAAAAAAAAAACATTAAGGTGGGTTGTGTGGCAACTGTGGTTCAACTGTTCGTACAATCTCTACAGGATGTGACCTGAAGCCATCTCTCTTCTCATGTTTTGCTTAGCGTACAGATGCATTACAGATCAAGCAACTACTTTATATAAACAAAACAAACAAACTAATATGTAAAATACGCAAAATCCTCTAAGTCCATTTGCGATGAATTTACTGTAATATAGTTACACAATTTTGATTAACTTCATTATCTGCACAGCTCCAATTGAATTGTTTAGGTGCGGTTTGTTTGTACTTGATAACATTTCAATTGCAGTTTATAGAATTTACTTGGAAATCGTTATTAAAAATGTGTGCATATTTCTGAAAATGGACTTCATTTCACATCACTTAACACTGGAAGCAACTAAGGCCTTTCACCTCATACACTTTTCTATGCGCTCGAACAAAACTATGCTACCTAGTGATGTGTGTGTGTGTTTCTGTCCACGTGTGTGTGACTGTACAATTGTGTTTGTAAGTGTGTATGTCATGACATTTACATGTTACCCTATTCAAATCTTGAAACACCAGCCTCATATGTCCGTATTTTGTTTGCAGACTTCTCATCAGTGTTTAATACCATTCAGTTACGCACGCTGGTAATGATGAAGTCGGGTGTAAACCCATCATTAGTATGATGGACATTGGACTTTTTAACAGGTAGAAAACAGTATCTAAAGACAGACAGTAACTGGTCAGTAATCATCACAACTAATAGAGGCGTGCCACAGGGATGTGTATTATCTCCACTACTGTTTCCAGGGCCGAGGAAAACCATTTCTATGACTGGTATAACCAGAACTTATTTGAAATATTTTGAAAACAAAAGAACTGGTGACTGATTTTAGGAAACACCCCTCTGTGCAACCTGTTGTTTTGCAAGATGACATGGATGGCTAAGGCTATGGCGAGAGATACTAAGGCACAGCCAGTGATTTGACTTTTTAAGGAAATTGCACAGTTTTAATGCAACAATCTCAACCTTGTTTTAGTGGGGGGGGGGGTGGGGGGGCTCTGTCCAGAACAGAAATTTGCTGGATAAGTTGACAAAAATTGGCAGGTAAATGATCAGATGAATCTGGCCCTGAAAAATTCTTGATGACCCGTCACACACGTCTTTCTTAGAGCATTCCCTCCTCCCCTCTGGACGCTGTTATAAGATGCCACAATCAAAGACAAAACGCGACATTGCATCTTTTTGTGCCAAAGAGCATTCAGATACTTGACCGTTTTACATTCACTTTCAATTTTAAACCTAATATGTTTGGCACCTGACCTATACCTGTTTGGCTGAGTAGTTTATAGGCTTTCTTTATGTCTTCTGAGCATGAGTTGCACTATCCTCCTAATGGCTTAAGGTGTGTCTGATGTTTTATTGTGTTAATGTAGTATGGTGTCATCACTACTTACTGCTGTATGCCTGAAATGTTCTACGTTGTGTTGTGGCTTCCTGGGTACAAGGAGGTTTCATTCATTCATGAAGTTTTAACACGTTCTTATGTACATACTGTTAGTGTGTGTGTGCGTGCGCGTGTGTGTGTGTGTGTGTGTGTGTGTGTTTTTTTATGCTGAAAGGAGAGAGAAGGGTAGAAGGATAAATATTTGAGGGGAGTGTTCATTAACGGCCAGTTTGCTCAGGGCCTCTGTGTGTATCTGACCAACAGGCCCAGATTGCTTAACCCTGCTTTCTGAGCCTAGAGATTCAGGTCACACAAACTCATGTGCACATGTGCAAGCACACACACAGCATCAGACAAAGATCACACACAGACAGATCACACACAATGCAATCAAAGTGAAACAAATATGAAATGATATCAATGACCACATCAGCATGTGAGTGTGGACACTGACACACTCCTAAAGACATTTTATCTTCATAGTTTTTGATAACCTACCAATGCAACATGTCCATGCCTGCTCTACACACATGTACAATTAGGCTACAGGCAAGTTTCTATTCCATATGAGCTGAGTGACCCAACACCAACACACACACACACACACAATATCACAAGGCTTTTCCTGTCTCCTAGTAGACTCTTATCAGCCCATTGTTCTGCTCCTTAAATAGCCAGTGCTGCCCTCCTGCTGGGGCACTGTGTGTGTGTGACTGTGTGTGTGTGTGTGTGTGTGTGTGTGTGTGTGTGTGTGTGTGTGTGTGTGTGTGTGTGTGTGTGTGTGTGCGCGCATGCATGCACATGCTGTTATTGCAGCAGAGGGCCGTCTGGCCCATGATCCTGTCTGACCCGGAGGCCATACAGTCATAACAGCAACCACAATCCCTGTCAAATCTGACACATACATACACACACACACACACACACACACACACACACACATAGTGTGCACACAAAGGGAAAGTGGTGCATTTCTCCAGCAGCTACACGCTAAGAGCACAGAACCACAGAATCAACTTCGCACAGGGACAAGGCTGACCACAGCTCGGTACTTCACATGCAAGGGATTATGGGAGAGGAGGAAAACAGGAAGTACAAGAAGGGAGAGGGAGAAAGAGAGTGTGGGAGAGACAGAGAGGGATCTGAGTCTAAAGCATAGGCAATTTATCACAAGACATTTTTCCAAACAAAACCGGTCACTTTTCCCCAAAAACATTATGTGTGTGTATATTTGCATGTCTTCGAAAATGTTTGTAGCATTGTGAGTATGTGATTATTAATGCACAAGTGTGTGATGGTGTGTGTGTGTGTCTATGTAAACCTGAGTGTGTCTTGCTGAGCATTTCTGGACAGACGACATGTGGGTCTTATTTAGAGCAAAGCCTGTGCCTGTTGGAATGAGCAAACCCTCATGCAGCCAGACACACACACGGTGTGCGTGCGTGTCTGTGTGTGTGTGTGTGTGTCTCCACAACGGGAGCCTTCACCCCAGCTGAACTTCTCTAGACTGCTCAGAGGACTCATGCCAGGGCCCTGGGAGGCTGGGAACCAAACAGCAGTTCACACCAGTGATTATACACACACACACATGCCTTCTCACAGAGACACACTTCCAAACACACTTGCAGACACAAGCTCACAGAAACATGTACACACACATAAACACACCCACACCCACATGTCTGCTAACTATGTAAACATATGTTTTCACTCAAAACCAATCAACATTTAAAACGGCAAACCACATCAAAACTTGATCAACAAACGGCAAAACGCACACACACACACAAACACACACACACACACAACTATAGGCTTGGCACTCATACTTTTGCAATCTGCTGCAGTCGATAGCTATCCTAATGAGGCTTCTGGCCACTGCTAGCAGCTCCAAAGCAGGCTGAATAAATAACTGATTGTGTGAATAACAGATGACCATCTGAGAGCCCATCACAGCACACCAACTCCTCCACTCTCCATCTCTCCTCTCCATCTCTCCTTTTCCAACCAGCTGATCGCCTGTTTGCTCACAACTGTAATCAATACTTCTCCTACAGAATCTCAATGCTCGATCAATGATCCTCTCTCTCTCTCACGGACACACGCACACAGAGATGCTGATCCGACCGGTGGAGAAGAGAAGGGTTGAGCAAATTCAAAGACCAAAACAACAGATGCCTGGTTTAGGATTTTGCTGGAAAAACAGACAGTAGGGAAGGAGAGACACCTTGACTCACATTAACATCATAAAACAAACTCTGAGACAAAGCAGCAGCCAAGAGAAGTGTGGTTCAAATAGCTGGACTGCACATTAACCAGAGCACTGCCTACTGTACATGCCTCGGATATCCATTCATATTGCTGACATCCTCCCTGCAAAACAACCATCGACAGCTTTCAGTATATGGTTCTGCTATAAGAATCCCACGGCTCTGTAGACTAGAGCTTGCACGCACTAGATCACTGCCCAAACATCCCAACTGTTTCCAGTGCTTAACACATCAGCTCCCCAAATCTCCCCACTTAGTATCCTAGTGTACTAATACCAAAGACAGTTTAGTTCATTAACCGTCTCTGCTAATACAGCTACTTGAACCTCCCCACTTATCCTAGTGTACTAATGCAGCTCCTTTAACCTCCCCACTTATCCTAGTGTACAAATGCAGCTCCTTTAACCTCCCCACGGATCCTTGTGTACTAATGCAGCTCCTTCAACTTCAGCATATATCCTAGTGTACTAAAGCAGCTCCTCCAACTTCAGCACTTATCCTAGTGTACTAATGCAGCTCCTTCAACTTCCGCACTTATCTTAGTGTACTAACGCAGCTCCTTTAACCTCCCCATTTATCCAAGTATACCAATACAGCTCTCCAAACATCTCCACTTCTCCTAGGACATACTAAATCAGGTTCCCAAACCTCTTTCCTTAGTACATATTAAAACAGTTCTCAAATCATTCCACTTTTCCGAGTGCGTACTAAAAACTGTTCCAACAGGCCCAACGCATCTAGGTGTCCAGCCCCACCAGTGGCACTTAAGAGTGTCCGAGGGAGCCCTTCACCTTTCCACTATGGCCCAGCAGGGCCACCAATCCCAGGCTGGGAGAGAGTAGCCTGGGGGTCACCAGTGCTCAAGCGTTCTCCACAACATAGCCAGCCAAGGCTCAGCTACATGGCTCCAGGTCTCATTCAATCATGACTAAGCAGTGTGTGTGTGTGTGTGAGTGTGAGTGTGAGTGTGAGAGAGAGCGCATATGCATGTATGTGTGTGTGTGTGTCTGTGTGTGCATGTGTATGTTTGTGTGGGGGGTGTGGCATTTACAGATAAGCTGTGTGAGGGGCCAATTAACTGCTGGTCCATCTAAGGGGCACTGGGGGTATTACTGCCCCAGCCTAGGGGCAGATCTGCCCAGCAGCAGCAGCAGCAGCAGACAGGGGTAATAAACTTCCACCAATGTAGAGGCCTCTCATTAGTCTGTCCCAGTAGGGATGGGAGACAACGGCCTTGTCTGTTACTCACTCTCTCTCTCTCTCTCTCACACACACACACACACACACACTCTCCACGCATGTCTGCGAGACAAGGCCCTGGTGTGTTTCAGAGAAAAGGGAGTCTATTGTGGCGAAAGAGAAAGAGAGAAGGAAATATGGTACCGGTCAGAAAAAGGAGAAGTTTGTATGCGTGTGATGACAACAGAAACGTCACAGCTATTCCTGTTCATCAAAACAAGAGCACTGTCCCCACAGCTTATGGCCTTCGTGTGTGTGTGTGTGTGCGTGTATTTACAGAGGCATATGGTAACTCTGACAAGGACAGCTAACCTCAGGATGGGGCACTGATGTGTAGCTGTTTATACGCTGATGGTTTCTGCTACTCTGTGTTTCTTTTTGTGTGTGTGTGTTACAGATATACGATGCTAATGATGATGAATGTGAACCTGAGGCAGGGTGATTAGTGTGTGTGTGTGAGCACAAATAGCAATAATGTTGATGACGATTGATGACGGCTAATCTACGGGTCTGAGACCTCGATGAGAGATAGTGAGAGGGAGTGTGTGCATGTGTGTGTATGTGTGTGTGTCAGGAGGGGGGACCGGTCTTAAACCATAGACACTGGTCTTAAGTCATGGCCCTTCTGAGCTGTTAAGTCCTGTAGTGATTCCAAAAGTAGCCATAGGGACACATTAGAAGGCCTCAATAAGCCCTGGGACTGCCTCTGACACCACATGGACTGATGTTGATTTTCAAAGCTAAATCTTTGTGTGTGTATTCTGTGTGTATATATATATATAGATAGAGAGAGAAAAAGAGAGAAAGAAATGTGCAAGAAATGAAAAGAGAGAACAGGTGATTCTATAAAGACTTTCACCTCTCACACACACACACACAGACACACAGATGCACGGACACACACAATGTGTGCAGATTTTGTACATTCTTACATATATTGTGTTTCAACACTGAAACACAAACCAGGTGCAACACATAAAGTGTACTCATATAAACACACACACACAGACGCACACACACACAGACGCACACCAACGGCAAAAAAACACATGCAAACAAGTAAGAGACACAATAACAAACCTTAGGGCAGGAGTGTGCATGTACGTCCAACAAGGTCTCTCTCTCTCTCTCTCTCTCTCACACAAACACACACACACACAGTGATGGCTCAGCATAAGTGTTCCACGTTCTACTCAGCAGCCTCAAGAGCTTGTTCTAGGGTCCAGTGCAGGGTACTTGTGTGTTCTTACAGGTGCAGGGCGGATCTCGGACATAGAAGCACGTTTCATGGTTATTTTGCCTTCAAACCTCCAAATCTTGAAAATGAGAACTTGGCTCAATCCTCATGCCCCCCCCCCCAACCCTAAGCCCCTCAACCAGGCTGAAATAGTATGAATTAGCCAAACAGTACTGGAGTGTTTGAGGGGGTACATTGGAACTCCTCCATTAGTCTTGTTTTGAACATGTGACGTTAACATGGATTGACTGGCAGGCGTTGTGTCTGTTTGATTGTGTGTTTATCACAGGGTTTCTATCAGTTGTGGCAGGGCACATCCTCAAACGGGACAAGGCAAACTGATGTCACTTCGTATCAGAAACCACACACAATGGTCAGAAACCACACACACTCACACACACACCTCCTATGGCAGGTCAAACGTGACAAGTGACCCATGTGCTACTCTTCTGACTTCCTCCTTCCCCTTCAAAACACTAACAGCTCGCTCGCTTGCGCGCTCTCTCTTCTCACACACACACACACACACACATATACAAACACACACACAAACATACACCAACGGTTTGTTCCCCTCGTGTTTCCTCCTCTCCAACTGCTGTTGGACCCGTGCCTGTCTGAGCTGTCCCAATCTCTCACATACACACACACCTACACACATAGAGAGATGTCGAGATAAATGATTATGGATGCAAACATATGTAAACTAGGCTTTAGACTTTTCACTTGTGATAAACAAGTAACAACTTCTCTCCTCTTTCAGACAGACAGACAGAAACACACACACACACACACACACACACAACATGAAGAGCAGCAAATAAAGGAAGTGAGTCCTTTATGAAGAAGAATATACTACTAGTCTGTTCCAGCAATGATACCAACACACACTTGTTTATGAGGACTTCTACTTCCCATAACTGTACAGTCTCTGATCCACGTGAACAAAACTGTCTCTTGTACTTCCTTTTCAGCTGCAGTCAGTCTCAAACAAACACACACACACACACACACACATAGGCGAAGTGTATTGTAGGGAGGATCGACGATCGCTTATCCTTCTCGGCACCCATCTGCTGTCTCTATTATCTTCCTGAACAAGAATGAATACACACACACACACACACACACACACACACACACACACACACACACAGAGAGAGGATTCAGGGAAGACTATTTCCACATGGGCCCCATCAGTTGCTGTTCCTAAACCACACTGGGGAGATTTAGCCAGCGCAGACCAGAACAAGCACCCCAGCCCAGCCCGGCACAGCCCAGCCCGGCACAGCCCTGCTCGGCCTAGCCTAATTATAAGGTTTTACTTAGGCTGGTAAAACTGCACTTGAGCTTATTTTTGACACATTAAAGGTGAACATATTCTATTTAACATCAGACAATGAGGTACAATACTCCATTCATCACTTCTATGTCCCCTTTAAGGGTCAGAGCAGGAATACTGATGCTGAACTGGAGTGACCAACACAGAGAAACACCAAAGCCACCAAACACCACCACACACTTTACAAGCTGCCAGTCACTGAAGAGCTCGCAGGAAAAGAAAAGAAAAGGGAGAACAAACACTCTTTCTAGATGTCAGTGTTTAGTGTTTTGCTTTTGGGTCATTTCAGCCACCAGCCTTTTTCATGTCTTTAAGCTGACCAGGCCCTGATGGCCTGATGACACAGTAAGATAGCAGACTTGGACATCCCATACCATAAGAGAGGAGCCTCTTACTATTAGTCTGCCCAGAGACAGACAGAAACACACACACACACACCACACACACCACCACACACACACACCACACACACACACACACATTATGGCTGGGGCTTGAGCTGGATCTAAGTGGATGAGATGAAGCACCTAATGAGTACACCACCAAACAGATTAAAAGATGACAGCCACCCATCAAGTCACAAGTGGATTCCCTTAAAGCCAAAGTATCAAGAACCACATGTAAACATGTCCCAGATCTGTTTTGTGTGTGTGTGTGTGTGTGCGTGTGCGTGTCTAATATCTTTGGATTTTTCTGATTCATGTGAATGATGTGTATGGCCTTTGTACAGGTGCAGGTTTCCAGACTGTCTGCTAGTGTGTGTGTGAGATTTACGAGTGTGCATGGTGTGTGTGTGCATGTGTGTGCGTATGTGCTAATTCATGTCTGTGACGACGCATGGTGTGATGGAGTGGACTGGACGCATGGACTGATGTGTATATATAGTGTAATATAGTGTTCAACTCTGTCGAATGCATATTTTATCTTCTGAGGATCCTCGCCCCAGTTCACATTAGCACCCTGAAGTCAGAACAGAGCAAGCCGTTTTGGCCCAGATGCGGCTCACGCGTGGCCCGGTGTCAGAATGTTGTGTCTGTGCGAGGATGATGAGTAGGCCTACTCACCCTGGAAGGACTGCCTGGCTCGCTCCACCAGCTCCTCTATGGGGTAGCTGGCCAGATCCCCACGGGCGTGCTTAGTCTTACAGTACGTGCAGGCATTCAGACACCTGCGGATAGGGATGGGGATGGGGGGGGAGAGAGGGAGAGGAAGAGAGATGGCACAGGTTAATCTGAGAACTGTAAAATCCTGCTACATGGCCTCTCCATGGATCCCTTGGATTAGAGCAGATGCGCTCACTCACTCATGTACGCTCAGGTGCAGACGCACATGTACATGCACACGCATGCACACAAACACACACACACACAGACACACACAAAGCCCAACAGTGGGAGTGAGGATATCAATGGGTCAGGTTTATGAGGCATCAAAAGCTTAACTAAAATATAGCTTCTTTTATCTCTGACCACACCATTCACATTAGCCTTCATGTTCCTTTAGTCCATGTTTATCTTCCTTTGACTGATGCTTTTAACGAGATGAGTTGACATGCACCGAGATATAATGTAAGGGCAGAGCAAGGTAAACATGGCAATTAAACAGCTTTAAAAAAATAAACTACACAAGCGAGGATGATCTCATGTGCTCAAGGTAAGAATGACACCTTGTGCAACTGTGATGATGCAACTGAGCGATGTTGCCTGGCAACAACTGGACCCGTTTTGATTGGATAATTGCCACAAGTTGCCCAATAAAGAGTTTTCCCGGAAAAAAAAAAAAAAAATGAAATATTGCCCAATACTTACTGGAAGGAGTCTACACACACTGCTCAGAACACTGATCAGCGCAACACCACTCTAAGGGTGGGAGAAGAAATCCAGTCCCTGCAAAATACATCCTGTACAACAACCTAAGGTTGCTAACTAGCACGTGTGCACACCCGCGCGCACACACACACACACAGATCAACCTGCGGTTTTAAACAGCCAGAAATAGTCAGAAAACTGAAGAGATGACACAAAACAGAAATGCATAATAACAAGTGTGTCAATATGAAACCCACCACCAAAACAAACAAACAAAAAAAAGAGAAGTGCGCCTAGACCTGGGCCATTAAAAAAAAAAAAAAAAAAAAAAAACTCAAATGAAGCACAGCATTGGTCAGGCAGAGCACACTGCCTTATCTCTAGGGCAGATCAGGCCCTGCAATACACACCAGAGCCACTGGGCCACTGAGCTGATTGCCTGTTGATCCTGTGTGTTTGGACTGAGTAGAGCCATTCTCAGGGGTTTAGACAGGGGCGCTTGGGCTGGGACCATTGACACTGGCAGGGATAACAGAGGGGCCTACTTTTAGCATTGTTTCATAAGCCCTCTAGAAGTGCTACTCTACCAAGTGTGTGTGAGTGTGTGTGTGTGTGTGTGTGTGTGTGTGCTGGTAAGTGAGTAAGTGTGTGTGCAGAGATGCATGGGTATGCTGCTTGTCATGCACATGCACAAGTACTAATCGGTTTGAAATTTTTAAAGCTCAAAATTCTGACTGCAGAATCTTGCTCTTCTGTAAAATAAATCTCTTTGGCATGTGGAGAAGTTAAGACATTTGATCGAGTGTCAGGGAAAACCTGAATGAATGTTCTCACAGTAAATTTACCTGTAACAAATGAAGGCCTTTGACGACATAATCTTGGGTTTTGAAAAATCTTGATCACTATTTTCTGGCATTTACAGATGAAACAACTAATTAATTATTCAAATAAATGAATTGATCAAGAAAATCATTTGAAAGAAAATAACAGTTAATTGCAGCCCAGTGTGCCAAGAGAGTGTGTGTTTGTGTGTGTGCACGTGTACCGTGGTATTCGCCTGTTTGTGGTGGTGAGTGACTATGAGATCATGCCAAGGCGTGTGTGTGTGTATGTGTGTGTGTGCGTGCGTGCGTGCACCTAGGAGCTTTGCCTGTTAGTGCCCCTGAAGGTTGGCTGCCACAGATCTTGTCTATTAACCCCTAACCCTGACTGGCCAAACCAATTTCAGTTACACTGCGTCAGCCAGGACATTGACGTTTCCTCTTTCTCTGTTCCTCCAACATCGTTTTTCTCTGTTTCTTTTTCTTTGGCTGTTCTATGATGAATGTTTGAGTCCCCTTCCGCTACGCTGTGTTTATAGCTAGCTGGTGCCTATCTAGGAGCGTGTTTGTGTGTACTGCCATCAAACAAATCGTTACTTCACGAGACCCGAGTCTTCCATGAGACTTGGCCGCGGCTCGCCAGGTCTAATCTTGCATTCTCCCCATCTTCACCAAGATACAGTAAGGGGAGTCAAAACGGCCACCAATCGACCCATAACGTGTTACAGACCCACCACAATGTCTCTTAACCTGTTAAATTAAGGTAAAATGGTAACATACCTGAATGAGTGAATGAGGCAATAGATGGGTGGATGAACAGAGTAGAGGACCACAAACACACACACACACACACACACACACACACACACACACACACACACACACACACACACACACACACACACACACACAAACTGACATTTCTTTGGGAGAGGGGAGAGAAGAGGAGGAGGAGAGGGAGGGAGAGCCGAGCAGAATGAGCACGGCGTCCAAACGACACCATTATGATAATATCACACATAAATGTCACGGCCATCTACACGGGCGCCGTTAAATACGCTCACCCAAAATAGATTTCAGGAAAGCTGCAAAGATAATTCATCCATGCCACAAACATCATCATGGTGTGACCCCTATTGCCTGCCCTAACACACACACACACACACACACACATATTAATATGCCCCCATAAGACAGACATGTCAGAAGGTGAGTGCTGCTTGTGATTGCTTGTAATTGGTCTTAAAAGAGACAAACAGCGAATGCTAACAGTCACAATAAATCTCATGTAAAAGGACGAGGGTCAGGATGTGTGTGTGAGAACATCCCTCAGCCTGACCAGCACTCTCACAAATTACACCAAAACACACACACACACACACACACACACACACACACACACACACACACACACACAGCAGTTCAATCCAAATGCAGCACATCACCTTGCAATAGCAGAACTGAGATGCTCTGTGGCTGTCTATGGTCACGCTATGATGGTGCTTGTTCAGCAAGCGGGATGCAGCTTGGGCTGTTTCAACACAACACAACACTTTCACATCAAAACAGTTAAAAAAAAAAAAAAAAAACACTACTGTGTCTACATGCACGCACGCACGCATGCACGCATCTGTCATCTATTCTCTAATAAATTCCTTACTTCCTTACTGCGGAATATAGGTACTCCAAAATATGTTTTCACCGTCAACACAGTTGCTTTCTCCAAATTCGAGCAGAGGTTTCTGCAATGCAAACTGTCTTAATGTCTTGCACCAGGAAATCTTTGAGACAGAGCCAAGGCTGCAGCATGAGGGCAATAGGCCAGGAGGAGTGAAGTAGCTCTGACCCAGTCTCTCTCTCACTCTCACACAAACAAACACAAACAAACAAACACACACACACACCTACCTTAATCACACACAAACACATTTATTCATCACTACCACTGAAGGTGTGTCAGTGAACGAGTTTGTGTGTGTGTGTGTGTGTGTGTGTGTGTGTGTGTGTACACACATGAGAGAGAGAAAGCAGGAAAGTGACAAACATGATATTATGTGACCAAGTGTATGGTAGACTGCAACTGTTTTCTATGTGAGATGTATGAGTGTGTGAGTGCGCGTGCGCGTGCGTGTGTGTGTGTGTGCGCGCGCGCTTCCCATGTACTTGGCCGCATATCTGCCATGTTGTTAATTACCCTCATATGCACATTGGGGCAACGCTCTTTATCACCGCTACTGCGCACAGCTCCCTGGCGACTGTTACCGTGTTAACGCATTGTTACCTGACGTCGCCGTGGCCGCCGTGTGCACACTGCACCCCTCTCCCCCAGGATCCAAACCCTCCCCACCCCCTACATAAACTCTGCTCTTTTAATGCCAACACCCCCATGAGAAAGCATCTCTAAATTATTCTGGACTCCCTTCCCCAACCAAAAACACACACACACACACATACACACACACCAGCAATGGCAACGAGACCCTTGAGGGCACCCCTGTATCAGGAGGGAGTGTGGCGCCGCACTAAGCCCGAGATAAGAGCCTGAGCTTGGGCCTGCATTGAAGAGGAGGGCTGGGGGGGATGGGTCTGGTGGGCCTAGCGGGCTTAGAGCCGGGGCCTCCTCCTTCTCCTCTGCCCGCTAAGCTAATTAAAATCATGAGTGTGAAGTGGGAGAGAGTTTTGTTGCCTCGTGCTTATTGTTGGGGTTGCTAGCTACTTTGTTGTGCTTATTTTTGTGTGTGTGTGTGTGTGTGTGTAAAGAGAGAGGACGAGGCAAAGTCAAAAGGGTGAGTTTAGAGGGTGTGTGACTTTAAAGCTCAGCAGAAACAGAAGTGGAGTGCTAAGGTGTCCTGATGCCACAGACACTTGGCCAATCCTAGGAACGCCACAGCCATGAAGGACAAAGCAGCCACTTAACGCAGAGCACTGTCAAAACAAAGGACTAGAAAGGGAAGATGAGGAAAGAGAGACAGAAAGAGATGGGGGGGAGAGAGAGAGAGAGAGAGAGAGAGAGAGAGATGAAGTGTGTTTTGGTGTATGTGTGTGTGCGTGTGCGCATGCGCAAGTAAGGAAAACAATGTCAAATTTCTTTGAGAGCAGTCAGGAAGTGGGGGAAAATGTCCCAATACATCCCCTCATGACAAACCCAAACAATGTGCCTCCTCAGCCAAAACACACACACACACACAAAGACACACACACAGACACAGACACACAGAGAGAGAGACACACACACACACACACACACACACACACACACACACACACACACACACACACACACACACACACACACACAGCACAGGCTGTAGAAACTTCACATCACTGTCCATAGAAAACCCACAGGTGAAAAAAACGAATTAGTCAACCAGAAACGGTTGAGTTTTCCCATCAACACACACATTACATAATGCAAACAAATGCCTGCACAGATGTAAACATATTTAGCTGGGAGAGGAGCTGAGTGTCAGAGAAAAACAGCTTATCAAAACACCAGCATCTGATACCATTGTTCCCCCAACAGAACACGCATGCATGTTTATTGGTCTATTTCTGTTTGCCTCCACCAAGTGCATTTCCATCCTGAGGCCTTCTCAGACAGGTCCCTACTTGTTTTGCATACACACTGCATTTGTATATCAGTGTGTGTGTGTGGTTTGTCTTCCTTGAATGCAGGCCTCGTCAACCCTCACACACACCCACACACACACACACACACACACACACACATTCCCAATGTGATGTTACAGCTCACCAACACATAAACAAATTTCTTGTCTGCACATACTCACAAACACCTCTTTTCCATAAACACAAGAATCATACCATATGGTCTCTATCCCTACTAGTGTGTGTGTGTATGTGTGTGTGTGTGTGTGTGTGTGTGTGTACACACAGTGCTAGGTGTGAAGCTGTAAAATTAGGCACACTGGCAAAACAGTCTGTAACAACGGCAACTGGTCCCATCTGGTTCTGACACCAATATGATTCTGAGTTGGTTCTAAAGTTCTGAGTTCTGAAACCAACATGATTCTGAAAATCATGTTGGGATTAGCCTGAAGAAGATTCACACACACACACACACACACGCAAATCAGACTCACTCAAATATCACAGACTGACATTCAGATGCAAAACCACTGCTGACTTTGCACTGACCAGCCTCCTCTCTTGGTCTCATATATAAACACTGACATCAAACACTGAAGAAGCACATTCAACTCATGCTGAGCACACACACACACACACACACACACACACACACACACACACACACACACACAGAGAGAGAGAGGATGAAGATAAATCATAATATTCATGCTGGTCTTTTTCAGGCCAAAAGACATGAGCCTGTCTGGACAAACACGCAAACAAAGTCTGTAATTAAAGAGTAATCTCTGATGACTGAGGCTGTTTATGCAAAACTCACTGGGAAGAGACACTGGCTTTTAATTAAACACAAACACACATGTGCCTCTAATCCAGCTATAGGGCAACACACACACACACACACACACACACACACACATATACACACAAACCAAGCAACAGACAGAAAAGTCAAAACAGTACCCTGACCACCGTGTGTGTGTGTGTGTGTGTGTGTTCAGTATACCATCCACCACTTCTGTAAATCAGCGCGGCACTTACACTGACAGAGGAGACCCAGAGCACATGAAAGAACATTCAGCCAGACACTAAGAAAGACAGACCACGGGGAAAGGGGAGGAGAGAGGGAGGGAGGGAGGGAGGAGAGAGAGAGAGAGAGAGAGAGAGAGAGAGAGAGTGTAAGAGAGTGTAAGAGAGAGAGAGAGAGTGTAAGAGAGTGTAAGAGAGAGAGAGAAGAGAGAGAGAGAGAGAGAGAGAGAGAGAGAGAGAGAGAGAGAGAGAGAGAAAAAAAACACTTATCAGCAGCAGTTATTATTATCTGGAGCAGATTTCTTTTAATCAGCTGCTAACGTGGCTCCCAAACTCCACTGGAGGGGGTGTGTCATCATTAGCCATGGCTTGCTGCCCCCCCTTCACCACACACTCCTACACACACACACCACACACACACCACACACACACCACACACTTCTGTTCCTGTTAAAGCTAGGCAGAATGGCAAGGCGTGCTCACGCCCAGAAAATCCTACACAGTAATTGGCAGAAAAATTTAAATTACAAAGTGCACAGAGGCTGCGGAATTTAAATTGAAATCTGCTTTAAACTTGACTAATAGCTTCAGTCCCACTGGCTCTTATTCAGTGTTTTCAGAAAAGAAAGAAAGACCCCAAAAGAAAAAAAAACGCTGTTGCTTGCTTTTCAACAAAACTTTCAAACTAGACCCCTTCCGCTTACTATAATAAGCATGTGTGGGCATGTGTTTCAGCGTTTGGGTTAGTGTGTGTGTTAACTCGCCTGTGTGTGTGCGCATACGTGCACATGTGAGATACTGGGAGCATAAGAAGAGAGACTCTGTGTGTGTGTGTGTGTGTGTGTGTGTGTGGTGTGTGTGTGTGTGTGTGTATGTGTGTGTGTGTCTGTTGCAGGGAGAGAAATAGTGTGTTTCTGGTCTTGCCTTAGTGAGACTATGGGTTTGACTAGCAGTGTGAGGGCATCCTTGCAGATAACACACATACATACACACACACACACACACACACACACACACACACACAGTGTCTTCCATCAAAGTCTTCCACCTTACAGTCAAGGCAAATGTTTCTCTAGCAACTCAGGTCCCATTTCACATACCACCATCTCCCTCAAGCACACGCACACGCACACACACCACACCACACACACACACACACACACACACACACACACACACACACACACACACAATCTCCATGTGCACAGGCATTTTTATTCACGCTCTCTCACTCACACAAACACACACCTAATGGATGAGTGTCTCTCCTTTGTTTCCTCCACTGTGCCAATCCACACACACTCTAAACCAGACTGGTGTACCGCTGTGAAATTGAGCACACTACTGTGTGGGGCTACTGACAGACCATACAGGAAAAGACCAAAAAATGACGTAGGGCTACTGTCTGATTCCTCATTCTTAGACATACACTTTTCCTCTGTGAGAAAAACAAACACACACACACACACACACACACACACACACACACCACACACACACACACACTGCTCATGCTTTCAAAGAGATGGCATCAAGAGTGAATGTGATGTTCAGGGTTTTCCACACATTGATGGGTCTTTTAGAGACACTCAGCCAAACAAACAAACACACACACACACACACACACACACACACACACACACACACACACACACACACACACACACACACACACACACACACACACAATAATGGTCGAGGACTGCAGTCTCTCTTTACGTTTCCTAAGGTCCATTAGCAAAAGCCTGGCCAGTCAAGCATGCTATTATGTGTGATGAACAACCTCCTCCACACACACACACACACACACACACACACACACACACACACACACACACACACACACAGGCAGTGGTGTGTCTCCTCAGGAGGTGGAAGATGAGACCAGGGCCTAATGATGCTGTCTGCACACTGACAGAGAACACTCACATTGTTTATACTAGTACTGGGACACACACACAGCCCCATACACCAAAATAGAGGGATCATTCAGTTTTCACTCCGTCAGAGACAGACACAGACAGACAGACACACAGACACACACACACACAAACACACACAGAGAGAGAGAGAGAGAGAGAGAGAGAAACAGAACTACAACTAAATTCCTGCGCACACACACACACACAAACACACAGCTGGAAAAGCTTGTAGACACACATCCTCCAGCCCAAAGGCTTTATGAAGCTCTTTACACACTCACACACACACTGCAGTTCATCACATGTTCTACAACTCACTCACACGGATATTTTTCAGGCCACATAAAACACCCAAAGCAGAGCCGCCACACTCAGTAAACTCTTATAGTGTGTGCATGCGTGTGTGTGCATGCGTGTGGTGTGTGTGTGTGTCTGCAGAAAAAACAAAGAGCAAGCGTCTGTATGTTGTCCAGTAGATGCTCTCTATGCTTTGATTTACTAGGCTGGGTGCACTTAGGTGTGTGCGTATGTGTGTGTGTGTCCATCAGAACAATTACTCAGCTATACCTTTAATGGCAAAAGGTCCAAACTCCTCACGCAACCACACACACACACACACACACACACACACACACACACACACACACACACACAGAATGGGTTCAGAGTCTGCACAGGCACTACCATACAAGCGCATTGTCCGGGTGCAAAGAAGAGCCCAGTCCCACAGCAGCTCCATCTCACTAATGGGTCTCTGCTCCTGCAGAACCGAGAGCTGGCCTGCCCCTGCGCCCCCTCACTGTTAGCTGGGAAGATAGATGGCATGCCCCCCCCCCCGGCCCCATCCCCCACCCCACCCCACCAGCCAGTCCCCTGATAGTGGTGCGCTAACTGGGTTAGCCGCCTGCACAGGTGTGTCTCCAGCTGAAGCATGACCAGCAGGGGACACACACACACACACACACACACACACACACACAGATGCGCAGAGAGAGAGAGAGAGAGAGAGACTTGCTCTCCTGGGGTCACAGTGGGGGTCATCCTCCGCCTGTAGAGTGACACATTCTACATCATCAAGGGATGCACACATGTACGCACCGCACACACACACACACACACACACACACACACACACACACACACACACACACACACACACACACAAGCTACGAGGCTACTACGAGACTACTAGGCGAGGCTACAAGATAAGGAGTCGTGAACAAAAACAGTATCACAACATCAGTGACAGACATAACTGCTTTGACTTAACTGTACACACCAACTTGTATGGAGGCATGTAACAGTGAACACACACACACACACACACACACACACACACACACACACACCCCAAACTCCTCACGACACAGGCAAAATAGACACCTCCACACACACAACGTCTGTGACACCACTGGTATCTTCTCATTGGAAATGTACACTGCACCCTTGACTCATGTGATAACGGACTACTTTAGTGGCCCTCACAAACCCATCTTATGTGACTGTGCATGCTGTGCTGACCCAAGCGATCAGCTGAAGGAGCTCCAAGCGATCAGCTGAAGGAGCTCCAAGCGATCAGCTGAAGGAGAGCTGTTACTGGATGGATGGATTCATGGAAGGGAGTATGGCTCTAATACAGACACAAACAAACAACTGTCTGGAAGGATTCACAAGCAGAGGGAATGAGAGGGGGAGGGAGAGAGAGACAAAGAAAGAGAAAGAAAGACAGAGAGAGAGCATGGAGGAGGAGAGGGGGAAAGAGACGGAAGAGAGAGAGAAAAGATAGAGGCCCAGAGAGAGGTGACCAATGAGCCACTAGTGGGAGCGTTAATCACTACTAATCCAGCTGTTCCACTCCCACACGTCCACTGGAGACTATTAGCACTGCTCCAGCTGCATGCACCTGTACTCTCTCACACACACACACACACACACACACACACACACACACACACACACGTTAGCATCACGCTAACCACAGCTGGAGTCAGCACAAAGACATGCGTGCTAACAAGTCCCTCTGTCTACACACACGTTAGCATTACCCTAACTACTGCCAGAGTCAACACACACACACACACACACACACACACACACAACACAGACACAGACACAACACACACACACACACACACACACGTGCAGATCGTAGGTGCAAGTCCTGTTTCTCTCCAGTTACCACCTGTGACCAATGGACACCGACCTTAAGCTATCGCTTTCCCATCAACTCTGCAGTGGCACGGTGAGGCATCCCTTCACGCTAGTCAGCTTTGTGCCATCCATCCCCATTCAAGCAGCGTCAGGGTAGCAGTTTCGATCAGAGAAGGCACCCGGAATAACCAGTCAAATGCAACCAGGCTAAAGTAAATGGGTGTGGGTGAGGGAAAATTCGTTTGATTATTTCGTTGCGATAAACTGTGGCTCATTCAATCGAATGCGATCACGCTGTCCCAAGTTCACTCACAGTTATTAGGCGGCCCATGCACTGAGCACGGGAAACCTGCCTGAGCCTAAATGGCTGGCCCCGGCTTTGAGAGACTTGGCCAAAATGCCTACCGCAACATAAACAGCTTGAGCCAACATGTCAATCAAGCATCCAGGTGCCAGCCTCATTTGAGTCAAAATGGCAGCTCAGTGTATTAAGAGTGAGAGTTGCATTGCATTGGTAGGCCGATGTGTTGTGACCGGTGAACTGCTTGAGCCAACATGTCAGTCATGAGGCATTAGGGGCAGACTAGCCTCCGTGTGCGTGTGTGTGTGTGTGTGGTGTGTGTGTGTGTGTGTGTGTGTGGTGTGTGTGTGTGTGTGTGAGAGAGAGAGAGAGAGAACCAGAACCAAGCCACCAATCACCTCAGAAAGTGAGTAGAGCTCCAGCAATCACAGCTGTCCTGAGGCCTGAGGGGGTAATAGTCCAGTTAGACAGATTAATCCAGTCTATGCACAAACAAAGGAAACACACACGCACACACACCAGCCAACCCAAGCAGCAGCACACATGCACGTACACACACACGGACACACACACACACACACATAAATATGCAAACACACAAACAAATGCACTGACACACACACAAACACATATAAACAGACCTGTCCCCTGACCCTAACCAGGCTCCCAGCACCAGATGTGCTTCTGGCTTGGAAGAGGCCCTGGCCCACTGGTGGAGAGA
>PYXC01000768.1:1112500-1120000 GCA_015244755.2 Tenualosa ilisha
CAAAAAGGCCTTTTAAAAATGTTCTAAAGACAGATGCCTTACACTGCACATATCTGGATTCAAAGTATACAAACCTTAGTCTCGGGCATGCATGCACGCACCACACACACACCTATGAGTGCACTCAGTTTATAGAGGTGTGTGAACATAGGGAGGCCATAGTCAACCCATCTAATCATCCTTTAACACCTGAGTGTGCGATGAAGCATCAGGGACACAGGAGTACACCTAAGTGAGGACACACACACACATATGTACAAATGTATATGTGTGTGTGTCCTTGCTTAGGTGTGTATGCATACATACACACTCGCACACACACACAAACAGTAATACACACTCACAAACAATGAGACCAATATCAGTCAATTTAACCTGTCCGCCTCCCCCCCAAACACAAACACACACACCACACACAAACACACAAACACACACACACACACACGTGTTTACAGAGGTGTGAGAGCATAATGAGGCTCAGTCTGCACCGTCTGGGGCCGTATCGACCTCCAGCTTCAAGCAGGACTAAGGACTATGGGCGGAGGGGTCGGCTGGGCTGCTGAAGGATTACCGGGCGGGACTCACCAGCATAAACCTTTTCCACCAGTCTAATGACACCCCACACACACACACACACACACACACAACACAAACACAAACACACACACACACGTGCCAAAAAGACCAACCACTTCCCACTTTAAACGCCTGCCTATAGAAAGGCTGCTGCTTCTAATCTTCCCTAGGGCAGGGATAATTGGAAATGGCAGCTTTGTATAGGTGCGTGAGCCGTGTGTGATACTGTGTGTGTGTGTGTGTGTGTGTGTGTGTGTGTGTGTGTGGTCAGAGGGGATATGTGCAGACTTTGGTCGGCGAGTGTGTGTCAGCTTGGAGGCAGAAATATGAGCGTCATCACGAGCCAGCGGAGTGATAAATTGGGCGCCATACCCCAGTGATCGCTTTCAGCATCACCCCCCTATCAGTCTGGCAACCTGCTGAGGCCACAAGCCATTACTAAACACACACACACACACACACACACACACACACACACACAGATAGGTACAAACACATTCACCTAAACACAAGTGAGGCCGCAACCTATCACACACACACGGCCACAACCCATTACGAAACACACAAACGCGCGCACACACACATATCCTCCCACTCTGACAAGTACAAACTCACACAAATATGCACTGCAGGCACATGCACACACGAAACCATGACCTATTACACACACACACACACGCTATTGTCTCCCGCTCTCCCCCAAGACAAATCCACATTTACACACTGTACAAGTGGGCACACCGACACGGACGGACACACACACACACACACACAGGTTCAGGTGTGAACCAAGACCTAAAGAGTGAAAAGTGAAGAGTCTCACAAGGCAGAGATAGTGAAGAGAACTTTAGGGTGTGGATGTGTGTGTGTGTGTGTGGAACACCTGAGAGATCAACGGCAATAGAGGAAAAGGAGGAGATAGAAAAGGATGAAGGAGAAAAAGAAAGAAAGAATATACAGAAATGACAGATAGAGAGAGAGAGAGAGAGAGAGAGAGAGAGAGAGAGAGAGAAAAGGGATATGAGGATCAGAGGAGATGGGGTGGGCGGGGCCTTTGAGACCACAGCACCTCTGATGGACCCACAGAATGAACACACACCAGCACATACACATTTTCAAACTACCACAACACACACACAAAATAGAGCACACTGTCTTACCAACACCATTCACACACACACACACACACACAACCTTACATAACACAGCTCAACGACTCATCTCACACAACACACACAGTTCCTCTTGTTATAGTCTGTTGCATCTGTCCGTTGAATTCAAATTCAGACACAAACACAGACACACACACAAACACACACACACAAAGGGTCATTTCAATGCAGGCTCAGTGTCATTGTGAGAGTAATTTTCATGTCATCATGCAAAGGGACTCTGGGTGGAGACCAAGCACACAACACACCTTCACCTTCCCATGAGGAGAGGAGAGGAGAGGAGAGGAGGAGAAGGGAAGAGAACGCAACAGGCTTTCTGCTTCGTAAAGCGCACACACACACACACACACACACACACGCACGCACGCACGCACGCACACACGCACGCACACACACCCTCTGGGTCTCCAGCGATTTCATGAGGCAGAGAGTCGGTCTTGACCCTAGCTACAGGTGTGTCACTCTCCCATTAAAACCTCATGCCGGCTTTTCTTTTTCATTTACAATTACATTTAAACACAAACACACAACACACACACGCACACACACACACACACACACACAGGTCCACAAACACACGCGGGACCCAGTGCTGTGACCCCCATAATAACATCATCCACAAAGCAAACAGATTTGATACTCAAATCCACATGCAGCCACATGCACATGAACGCTCGCATACGCACACACTCTTTTAAATTGATACAATGAAAAGTCTATTTGACCAGTGGGAGACAGACCGGGAAGCTGCAGGAAGGTGTGTGTGTGCGTGTGTGTGTGCGTGTGTGTGGTGTGTGTGTAGTCAGTCACTGTCAGCAGGGGATGAGGGCTGAAATTGAATTCTGGCATGAAGCTGAATATTTCATGAGGTGGACTTTTTAAGTTTTAGCACAGATTGTGTGTCCATTCACCCTGCCTCCACCAGTCCTCCCTCTCTCTCTCTTTCTCCCTCTCTCTCTCTCCTCATCTCTCAACCCCTGTCACTTCGTCTCATTCTTTCATTCTCCTCCTTCACCTCTCCTCCCATTTCTTCTTCTCTCTTCATCTCTCCAGGATCTGTTCTTTCCTTCTCTCATTACATCTCTCCCACAAATTCTCTTCTGCTGATTCTCTCTCTCTTTCACTCACTCACTCCCTCCTCTATCATCCCTCCTCATCTATTCTTTCCCTCTATTTGACTCTTCCTTTCCTCTCCTCCCCTCTACTACTAAGCTGATGGTGTGTCTGGCTGAGGCATTTAAGTGTGCCTGAGTCATGTAGGCCTGAGTGTGTGTGTGTGTTTGTGGTATGCTCATCATATCTATGTGGTATGTGTGTGTGTGTGTGTGTGTGTGTGTGTGTGTGTGTGTGTGACAAGCTCATGTGTCTGTGGGGGGGATGTGGTTGGGTGCGTGCTCACCCCGTGTTGATGGAGATGATCTCGATGAGCGGGTTCTTCCTGATCTTGGGCAGGTCAAGCCGAGCCCCTCCCAGACGACGCCCGTTATCCTTCTTCTGGCCCAGCAGACGCACAGAGTGACCTGAGCAAGGGGACACACACACACACACACACAAAGTTTAATAGAAACCTCTGCAAAATGTGGTGACTTATCAAGGCATCACTGAGGTATGTGACAGAAAAAGTCCATACATACATCTGCCCCAAGAGAAATGAATGACTCTTTATCCCACCGTTAAAGTACGAAGAGTGTGTGTGTGTGTGTGTGTGTGCACCTTTATATTTCAGAGCCCTGTTCAAAGTCAAACATGAGCAATACCCCTCAAAACTCCAAATCCAATTGCAGGCCTCCAAAACAAGAGGCTGGGTAAAAATAAATGTCTTTACCAACACACACACACACACACACACACACACACACACACGCAGGTCAGGGCGGCAGCGTCTTTGAATAAACGTGTTTACGGGCAGCAAGGCGGAGTGGTTATTACTTTCCTACGACATGGGGCAGGAAGACAGAAGAGAACCCCTCTGCGCTTGACCCCTTTTTGCCTTCGAAATTTACCAGGATATAAAGCAATCCTGCCCTAATGGAGCATTTAGACCCAAGCCCTCTGTCTGTAGGTCAGCCAGAGGAACAGGGGAGAGGGGGGAGAGGGGGAGGGAGGGAGAGAGGGGAGAGAGAGAGAGAGAGAGAGAGAGAGAGAGAGAGAGAGAGAGAGAGAGAGAGAGAAGAAAGAAGAAGAGAGAGAGAGAGAAGGGAAAGAAAAGCAGGAGGAAGAGAAGAGAGAAACAGATGGAAAGCGAGGGAAGGTGAAGAGGAAAGCAGAGAAATGAGAAATTACGGATGGATAGATTAGATGAAGGGAGAAAAAGAGCGAGGGAGGGAGGAGGGAGGGAGGAGGAGGGCGAAAGAGAGCAAAGGGCCAAAGGGAGAGAGAGAGAAAACGGGTGGAAAACAAGGTAGAGAGAAGAAGATTGAGAGGAAAATCATGAGCGAATGGTGTGTGTGTGTGTACTAGCAGACACAGTGACCTGTGTAGATGTGTGCTAAGTGCTCGGCCACTCTGTTCCCTCATCACGCCTCTGCAGCAGATCAAATAAGATAAGTCATTTCACATGTCAGAGGTTGCGCTAGACCACACACACACACACACACACACACACACACACACACGCATACCACTGCAGAATTTAATTACAGCGCTAGCCGTCTCTTTCTCTCATACACACACACACACACACACACACACACACACACACACACACAGAGCATGCTAATAACTTCAGATAAATAATTCAAACCTCCATCTACATACAAATAATAGCGGCTCGGCAGAGAAAGAGCCTTTCGCCACCATGTAGAACAAGTCATTTTCTGATTCACTGGGTCACTTCAGTCCGACGTCTGTGCCGCTTCTCTTTTCAGCCTACTGTGCTCACTGTGTCTCCGTTCCTCCCCCGACAGGACTAGAACCCGGGGGGGGGGGGGGGGGGAGAGGAGAGAGAGAAGTGGTGGTGAGCAGAGAGGAGAGAGAGAAAGAATGAGAGAGAAAGAAAGAGAGAGAGAGAAACCACCTTCAAGATAGGGGCCTGTGCTATAGTCTCTATGGTTTCAATGGTCTGTAGGTTTTTTTGCTGTTTTTTTGAGAGAGACAGACAGAGAAAGAGTGACAAGGGGAAAAGAGAGAGAGAGAGAGAGAGAGGAGAGAGAGAGCGAGCAAGAGAGAGAATATAGTGTCCCCCTGTGTCTGCCGGCTGCATCTCACACAGAGCGCACACCTGGCCGACAGCAGACGTCTGGTAGTGTGACCAGTCTATCAGCGTCTGGCCGACACATGCTCCAGCCTTTGCGCCAGTGCGTGATGCGCCACCATTACCGCCAACAGACCTTCATCAGCTTGTGTGTCAGAGCATTTGGCTGGTGGCTGGTACCAATTTCCATCCCTGGTCCTGCCCAAAGTGCTGAATAAGGACAAAGTAGCCAGGGAAATCCAAAAAAAGAACCGTTATTGGTTCATAACACAGGAACTAATCTGGTTCCTAAACACCTTGAAGCAAGGCTAGTGAGGACAGACACTAGGGATTAATTGGGATGAGTTCTCCTGCTTTCCAGCTGGAGTCTCTGACTGGGTCATTATGATAAGTAGCATATCTGGAGGAACCTATAAATGTCTTTGGGTCCATTGTTTACAGAGCTGTCATGACAACAGTGTCATCATGAGATTTATGGGTGGAGAGCTCCAGAGAGCAATTAAGGCCACTGAAATATAAACATTGACGGGCCGAGAAAACCCCACTGCTGACCAGTTACAACCAAAATGTTTGTTTGTGTGTGTGTGTGTGTGTGTGTGTGTATGCACGCATCATCGTTTAAAGGAGCAGTATTAGCAAACAAACTACTAAACTAAAACGCTGACCAAAAACCTCATGAGTTCAGAGCTCACATATAAACCTCATGTATCATCTTGGAAATTAACGTAAACACTGGGACCCAGACACCTCAAAAGCCCGGGCGCGCGCATACACGCACACACATATACACACACACACACACGGTCATTAAAGCAAGGCAGAGGCCTAATGGACAGACACATTCTGTTCCCATGATGACCTCTGAGTCCTGCTGTCACCTCTGACTGAGAGAGCAGATGCCTTTTTACAGCCCAACACAGCAGAGTGTGCGTGTGTGTGTGTGTGTTTGTGTGTCCCCTCATCAACCCTGACCTTGAGCGTTTCTCCACACTAAAAGTCTACTGGCTCTGGCCTACATGCGTGCGTGCGTGCGTGCGTGCGTGCGTGCGTGCGTGCGTGCGTGCGTGCGTGCGTGCGTGCGGCGTGCGTGCGTGCGTGCGTGCGTGCGTGTGTGTGCGTGTGTGGTGTGTGTGTGTGTGTGTCTCCTGTTTGAATCTCTAAGGCTGATAAGTCCAAAACACACACACACGTGCATAAACAAACACACACGAACATACACATACATAAACATCATCAGCATGATGCAATAACTCTCTGAGTTGGGGCTGACCACAGAAGTGAGTGCATTCCATCTCCTCATGAGCTCAGCTGTGGACTCCATTCTCTCTCTCTCTCTCTCGCACACTCGCACCGTTCGGAATTGGGCTCTCATTCAATTAAGGTCCTTATTTCCTAATAATATAATGATATACAGTGATTATTTCATGGTCAGCAGTGGTCTGGTGTTAATAATCTCAAACACACACACAGACACACACACAGCCCTAATCCAGCATCAGCTGAACATAGGAAATGCAGAGAGACAACAGTCTCTGGATGAATCACTGGATAAATTGGGGCCTGGTTCAGATTGGATCCTGTGCAGCATGAGGTCAACTGTGGGTTTGGGTGTCATTCAACAACTCCAACCAATCTCCAAACAACTCAAACCAGCTGCAGTGACTGACAACAGATTAGGCCGCGAGGCTGAAACACTCAAGGCAAGGAAATGGAGAACACGTGAACCCGCGAGTGCACGCACGCGTGCACGCACGCCAGGCAAAGGGCTGAGGAGTAGAAGCAGGCCCACAGAAGAGAGCTACACCACTCACACCAGAGGTGCTTGGTGCCATGTGTCATGCTGACCATTACTTTTGCATATGTTTTAAACACTCATGTTGTTTTCAGTTGTCTATCTGCATTTGAATTAGGCGTGGTTCATGTTGCCCACCAAAACACACACACACACACACACACACACACACACACACACACACACACACACACACACACACCACACACACACACACACGCGCAAAATACTCTGCCACAGGTGCATTACACAGCTCTAAACAGGGATGATGAGGTGATACCCTGACGTCTATCTGTATGAGTCACTGTTGCCATGGAGTGTGTTGCTAAACTAAAGCTGTCACCACTACCTGCCAGGGGTCCTTGGCAGCACCCCAGGAATGTTTGTCTTCTCATACCATCTCTCTGGCCATCACTCACTCCCTCCCTCCCTCTCTCTCTTTCTCCTCCTCTCCCTCTCTTTCTTCCCCCTGGTCTTCCCTACCTCTATCTATGGCCTTGATTGCCTCAGCCACAGTTGTGTCCAGTAGCCTACAGCAACAGGGACAATTGCTAGACATGGGGGGTCACATGTGCACAGCTGGATGGATCTGGGCATTGTGTGTGTGTGTGTGTGTGTGTGTGTGTGTGTGTGTGTGAGGGTGGGGAGGGGTGGAGTTGGAGTTGTGGTTGGGGGCAAGGGGGCTTTCTAGACACTCTGCTGTGGACTGAGCAAGGATTGCGGTGTGATCTTTTCATACATTTCAAATTACACACACACACACACAC
>PYXC01000768.1:1122500-1142500 GCA_015244755.2 Tenualosa ilisha
GACAGAAGGGAAATGGCCAAAAGACAGACAGACAGACAGAGATGTAACTGGTAATGGTAATCCTTATTTGTAGGCCTTTTTGGAAGCAAGTTCTCCTCAAAGCTTCCATGCTAAAGCCAATGGTGGCGCAGGTGGTGGAGGTGCTGTTGGAGCCCCGCTCCGCCTGACCCCATGGAAGTGTCCTTGAGCACGATGCTGAACACCAAATTGCTCCTGGCAGCAGGTTGGCACCCTGCATGGCAGCCTCCACCAATGGTGTGTGAATGTATGTGTGTGAATGGGTGAATGTGGGGCATACATTGTAAAGCGCTTTTAGAGCTCGTAGGAGTAGAACAGCGCTATATAAATGCAGTCCACTTACCATTTAATATGACAACAAACGAAAACTTATAAACAAGCACGCACACAGCACGCGCACACACACACACACACACACAAATTCATATATGCAGAACCTAGTTATTCAGAAGAATAAAAAAAGGAAAACTATTACAAAAACAAAGCGTAATATATTATTCAAATGTATACAGCTTTCAATCCCCCAATGCCTCCAACAACTGCGATTGAGCATTGAGATTTAATGTAAATTAATAATAATGCTGATTTGCCAGGCTTGAGTGCACCCTAAAGCCTGCGCATCTTAATGTATACTTATTCATGTATGGCCAATCACTGGCTCTCCAAGGTAATCATGGAGTCTGACTGCCTGGTGCACGGTGGTCTCGAGTGTTCTGTTAAACACCGGCCCATAAATAATGTCATTAAATTCAATCAACGCACATGTTGGTGTTATACGCCGGGGGCCCTGGAAAACAGCTGGCTTGAGAGGAACACACACAAACACACAAAACACACACACACACACACACACACACACACACACAGAGCCCAAACGTGAGCGAAAGTGAAAGACAAGCCAGTGAACGAGGGCCCGTCTCGGCATCTCTGTATACATAGATAACTCCTCACCCCAAGGACTTCAGTCATTTCCCTACACACATACGCACTCAAACACACACACTCAAGCGCGCGTGCACACGCACACACACACACACACGCACACAGACAAACACAAACAGAGACATTCATTAACATACACACCGGATTTTCAATTAATCACTAATATCTTTATATTAAAATGATTCAATTTTTCACCTTTTATATTTCATAAAACTGCAATAAAAATAGAAAAATACATCACGTTCTTCCTCGATGAGATCTTTATTACGAGAAGAACAACTGGATATTCAATGCTTAGGCTAATGGGAAGTGCAATCACAATATCTGTAGGATTAACTAACAACATTCTCACTGTACTTTAATCATGCTTCTCATCTAACAGCTAGGAGTTGCATACCCTGACCTTTAGTAGGCCTACCTTGCTCTGTCCTTAAAAATAATTGCAAGCAGAAAACTTACTGACACATCATATTTTAAGGGCTGTTCGGGTATCCTTACATTACATAGGTTGGACAAATACAAAAAAAACATTGAAAATGCAACAAGCACACGCCATTTCTACCTAGAATATCCAAGAGGGACGTGACCAAGTGACCAAACCATCAGGGCAACTGCTGCGCAACCTGATGAACTACGTTTGGTGCAACTGCTGCGCTGGGACTCATCTCACTGAAAACTGTTTAAAGCCAGTAGGGTGCATTCCCGTCTAACACTACAGCAGACGCACCCTATACAGTGTATAGTATACACTCTATCATGTAGGTACCTTAACAGCAGACGAGAAAGCCGAACTTTATCCAATGTATAAAAACAAGGGTCGTGCACCATCGCTGACATGCCAGCGAGAATCCCTGTGGCACGCTTGCCCAGGATAACGACCCCTGTGCTAATTATTAATTAATAAATAATAATTTGTCGAAAAAGAGGGTGAGAGATTAGCCTACCTAACAATTAGACAACTCAAATAACTAATTGGCCTCACAAAAAATAAGTTGCAACTCACAGACACAGAGCCAGATGCATCGCCACCGACATTAACCAGGGTCGGATGCGCATTGTTCAAGTGGTACATCATTTGTGCTGTGAACAAGTTGTACTAATACATGGCTTTGCAGTCATGGTAGTGAACCGAGACATTTTTTCATTGTTTGTCTAGTTGTATGTGTGTGATATAAATTGATTAAAAAAAAAAAGTTTATTTACACAGAATTGCATGTTCTGGTATGCTCGAAATCTAGACGCACCCTTGCACTAGCAAATAAATTGTGATGTCATAGTCTGGTTTGTCAGGCTAATGTAACAGTTGTTGCGACAAAAAGATCAGGAGCCAGATCAAACTACCATCAAACACACTCCCTAGCACACATTAGAACATGCCCACAACTACGCTGCATCACAAACATCTATACTTCCACCGACACACACACACAAGCTCAAAAACGCTTAAGATCTACTACATTTTTTTTTGCCCTCTCTTACACACCATCCCACACGGATACGGATACACAAAAACAAACACAAATGCACACTCAAGCCCCTCACACAAAAACTTCACAGACACACAGACACACACACCCTTCTCTCTTCTTACCCCGATGATGCTGAGGCCCTTGAGGTAGTCCATCCTGGGCTGGGCCTGGGGAACACACCCTGCCACCACCACCTTCTTATTCTGCTCCTGGGCCTTCCTACAGCACAGCGAGGGAGGGGGGGGGGGGGGAGAGGGGGGGAGAGAGAGAGAGAGAGAGAGAGAGAGAGAGAGGGGGGGGGGGGGGGGGGGGGGGTGGGGGGGGGGGGAGTGAGGAAAAAGTCAAAATTACTGGTAAAACAGTGTTACACAAGCATGTTTTTCAAATATCCTGCTTCATCTTTCTTTCATAGGCTGTGACCTTCCAGGAGGCTTTTCTTAAGAACACACAAACACACACAGGCACGCACACACACCAACACACAAACACACACAGGCACGCACACACACACAAACACACAAACCAACACACAAACACACACAGGCACGCACACACACACCAACACACAAACACACACAGGCACGCACACACACACCAACACACAAACACAACAGGCACGCACACACACCAACGGAGGCTTTATTGTACATGTATTACAGAATACACAACAGCGCCACAACAGAGTCTGAGATGCACAATTAAACATACAATGGACAGGAGCAGTGTCTGCACTACCAGAGGACAAGCTCGTCCCAAATCGGGCCTGACAAGACTGCTGTGCTGACAGACACACACACACACACACACACACACACACACACACAAATACAGACACACATGCACACACCACATCAACTGAGAAAGTTAGGGGCACTTCCCAGAAGACAAAGACTGGAACAGACTGAAGCATAAAGAGTGTGTGTGAGTGTGTATGTGTGTATTTGCCACACAGGGTTGTGGCAAATAGCAGCAGTGGCGGCGGCTGCAGCAGTGATATTACATCACCAGTGTGAGAGTGTGTGTGTGTTGGGCTAAAGGGAGGGAGAGCGGAAAACTCACTGACCGAGTGCATTTTCTTCAAACACTCAACCCTTTGGGATATGTGCACTTATTTGAGTCTGTGTGTGTGTGTGTGTTGTGTGTGTGTGTGTGTGTGTGTGTGTGTGTGTGTGTGTGTGTGTGTGTGTGTGTGTGTGTGTGTGCACGCGCAATGCTGCTTAGGGGAAAAGCAGAGATACAGTGCAGCTAAACTGGTTCCTGCTGAAGTAAGCCTGCCATCCCCACTGCTCTCAGTAGCAGAGCCTACCAGTGTCCACAGTGTACACACACATGCGCATGGACACACACAGCCATTCAGTATTTAACCAGCACAGGCCTGCTGGAGCTGAACATTGTTTTAGCAGAAAGGCAGACAGCCTCCCAGCACGCTCACATAGAGTACACACAACACACACACACACACACACACACACACACACACCACACACACACACACACACACACACACCACACACACACACACCACAGAAATCTTCTTGCTTTAAGAGAGTCATTCAACTTTCATGAGATCTCCTAGCTCCAGACACAACATAACCCCACCTGACCGAACAAACACAAAACACACACACACACACACACACAGTTGGCTTGTTCCCCTCACTCACTCACACACACACACTTGACTCGTTCCCCTCACACACACACATCCCATGTGGCATGTTTTAAGTGTGCCACTACTAAGGAGTGGAGCAAGATAAAGGCGGAATGAAAGCATGTTTACTCCTCTATGCCACAGTCACACCAGTCAAAGACAGAGTAACACACAGTCAGCACCAGTCAAAGACAGAGTAACACACAGTCAGCACCAGTCAACAGACAGAGTAACACACAGTCAGCACCAGTCAAAGACAGAGTAACACACAGTCAGCACCAGTCAAAGACAGAGTAACACACAGTCAGCACCAGTCAACAAAGACAGAGTAACACACAGTCAGCACCAGTCAACAAAGACAGAGTAACACAGTCAGCACCAGTCAACAAAGACAGAGTAACACAGTCAGCACCAGTCAACAAATACAGAGGTCAGCACCAGTCAACAAAGACAGGTAAAACACAGTCAGCACCAGTCAACAAAGACAGAGTAACACAGTCAGCACCAGTCAAAGACAGAGTAACACACAGTCAGCACCAGTCAAAGACAGAGTAACACACAGTCAGCACCAGTCAACAAAGACAGAGTAACACAGTCAGCACCAGGTAAAAGACAGAGTAACAACAGTCAGCACCAGTCAACAAAGACAGAGTAACACAGTCAGCACCAGTCCAAACAAAGTACAGAGTAACACACAGTCAGCACCAGTCAACCAAAGACAGAGTAACACAGACAGTCAACACCCAGTCAAAGACAGAGTAACACAGTCAGCACCAGTCCAAACAAAGACCAGCAGTAAACACACACAGTCACACCAGTCAAAGACAGAGTAGCACAGTCAGCACCAGTCAACAAAGACAGAGTAACACACAGTCAGCACCAGTCAACAAAGACAGAGTAACACACAGTCAGCACCAGTCAACAAAGACAGAGTAACACAGTCAGCAGAGTAACACACAGTCAGCACCAGTCAAAGACAGAGTAACACACAGTCAGCACCAGTCAACAAAGACAGAGTAACACACAGTCAGCACCAGTCAACAAATACAGAGTAACACACAGTCAGCACCAGTCAAAGACAGAGTAACACACAGCCAGCAAAGATGGAGTCATAAACCCTTCAGAACTGACAGAAATCAAATACATACATACATACATACATACATACATACGTACATCCCATATCCCTCCTATATACGTACGTATATGTTATGAGCAGCAAAAAAAAAAAAAGAACTGACAGAAACCAGAGTACATGGCTGCACATACAAAGACCCTTGGCGGCTTATGCATCTTTGTATGGCAGCCTTGGAAGGAGATTCCACAAGTGTGCAATGGTGTTTTAATGTGTGTCCCTGTGTGTGTGTGTGTGTGTGTGTGTGTGTGTGTGTGTGTTGTTTTTTCTGGTCACTGACCACCACATACACTGTGATGCCAATGATGATCCCTGACTTTGGCACACTGGACTTGGCAGAAGAACCTCTGAAGGCCCTCTGGGGACATCGTCCAAAGCGGACGAGCCGAGAAAGACAGAGCGAGACACGGGCCAGCGTTAAAGCCGCAGCGCTTCCTGAAAGCCTCTGTGCATTTCTTGGAAGCGGTTCGCAGGACAGGCTAACAGGCAGACATCATCGTTACGCGAGCAGACGTGGCGTCTGAGGGAATGTGAGAGCGGAGGAGAGGGGAGAGGGCTCGTCCACATTAGAGCCAAGCATCATGCTTACATCATGCCAAATAGTGACACATGCCCTACTCAAACAGACAAACAGACAGACAGACAGACAGACAGACAGACAGCGCAGCAAAAGACACTGTATCCAGTTTGTACAACTACAAATGTGACTGTGACTGATTATGTTTGGATGCGTGTGTGTTATCTAATGCATGCTGTCCTATTTAGTGCAAGCACCTTGTATTCTGCACATTTGTGTGTGTGTGTGTGTGTGTGTGTGTGTGTGTGTGTGTGTGTGTGTGTGTGTGTGTGTGTGTGCGCATGTGCATCATACTACAGATGTGGCGTGACAAGGCAGCAGCCAGGCCCCCACTGAGCTGGAGCCAGATCAAGACAACAATTTCTGATCAACACGGACAACTGCGGGCGCACACGCGCACATATACGGTGAAACACACACACGTGCGCACGCATGCATGCACACACACACACACACAGGTTTGAATGACCTTCATCTGATGCTCAGACAAACACACACACGCACAAACCCATATGCAAAAACTCAGTCTCATACACACACACACTCACATCAGTTCAACAAACGTCAACCTGATCAACATAGACAGCTGCTCTCACTCTCTTTCGCGTGCACACACGCTCACAAGTACACGGTCTCTTACACTGACTCTCATCCCTCCTTCACTTACTAACACACACCAAGACTTGCTCCGCCCTCTCTCATACATGCAGAAGTGAGAGAAGTGAGAGTGAGAGACTAAGAGAGTGACAGAGAGAGAGAGAGGGGGAAGGGTGGCAACACTGAGGCTAGGAGTAATGTCTTGCACTCCCCTTTCTGCAACACACACACACACACACCCCTGTCATGAGTTGCCGGCGGGCACTGCTCACACACCAGGCTCCTGATGGGCTCAGTCGGAGGAGGGCACTGAGGCCACACTGGGGCTGGGCACATGTCAGGAGGAGTGTGTGTTAAAATACATGAGAGAGGTCACTCAGCCACACACACACACAACTGTATGCCCCATACACAAGTGTATATCCTGTGTATGTAAAAATCCTTGATGCAAACAGACTTTCCAGTGGTGTGGTCTAAAACAATGTAGACACACAGTTAACACACACTCTCACACAGCACAGCTGCAAACAGACTGCCACACAGTCCGTTCCTTAATGGTCAGCTTATTTTAATTGAAAGCAGTATTAGCCACATACTCGTTCTGATTTGTCCTCCATGTTGTTCTTGCTGATGACAAACATCAAGCACGTCTGAGTCGACTCTGCCCCACAATCAGTTCAGGCTGTTGAATAATTCATCAACCCCCATCCTCGCCCCCCGTAGACACACACAGACACACACACACACACACACACACAGAGACACACAGACCTTTTTCCATAGATCGGTGGTTTTGTTGACCCAAAGCCAGGTCATTTGGAGTCTAACTCAATAATGCAAACATCAGCGCAGCAAATGTATAGCAAACCCAATAAGGGCCACCTTGACATTTCTGCATATGCAAATGGACACGGCATTACAACCAACTAACCCACTTTGTAGACATAAAAAAAAAGATCAGCACTGGAGAGGGGAAGAGGGCTGATCTGACATCCGTGATGGTCAAGTCGAACGTGCAGACCTGAGGAGGATCCAAGATGCTAAATCGGACAAAGTGACATAAGACTACGGACACATGTGCAACACATGCTCTGCTGTGCATGCAGAGGCTAATCCGGTGCTCTGCCAATCCCTATCATCATGCATTGGCCTAATCTGAGCATCTGATTACATCTGACTCTCTGCTATGTGCAACAGCATGAATTAGTTATGGTCGAAAGACGTTCAACGCATTTTTGTCTTTACACTAATACATGGAAGTGTGCCTAACAGCAGAACAGGATGGAAGTATGCCAAACAGAAGTAAAGCATGCAACTGCGGACGAGGACAGAATCGCAAAAGTGGGGAATGCCTAACTGCAGAGTATGGACAGAAGTATGCATAACAGAACTGAAGTATGTCTCTCATTGCAGAGGAGGACAGAAGTCAAACATAACAGCAGAGGGCAATGGAAGTGTGTCTGACTACTGAGGTAGTCCAGTCTGTTTGGAACAGCTTGACGTTCCCAGACCGTCGCCCAGCTGATGGGGCCTCATTAGGGGCACTAATGACGTTCCTGCCACAGGAACTCAGCTCCATTAAGTTAAGGGGAAAACTCAGGCCCCGACTGTTTGGGCTGAAACTGCTGAGTCAGCTGCTGGGCAACTGCTTACAGAGTCAGAGATTTATCTCTTTCTCTTGTTCCCGCTCTCTTGAGCACTGACCCGAGAGAGAGAGAGAGGGGGAGAGAGAGAGGGAGAAAAAGAGAGAAAGAAAGAGAGAAACAGACAACACACACACACACACACACACACACACACACACACACACACACACACACACACACACACATACATACACATACACACAGTGTAGGGTAGGGTAAGCTGCAAAGCCTACTGATTGTTGTGTGAGCAGTGATAGTGATCTCCAGGCCCAGTATTGTGTGTAAACACAGTTTAGTGTTTGGGCTTCAGGAAACCAGCCCTTGGCTAAGCCGCCGCCTCGTCCTCCTCCTCCTCCTCCTCCTCCATCTGATAGGACCCTGGCTGAGTTCACCCCACTGCACTGGCCAAAGGGATTAGGGAAAGTAAGGACAAGAGACATGGAAAAAAACAACAGTATTCAACCACTGGCAGGTGTGAGAGACTGAACTGTGTGTGTGTGGTGTGTGGTGTGTGTATACTTTAACACACACCATTACTGTGCAACACAAATTTCATGTTAAGAAGAGTGCCAAGAGTTGTGTTCAACTCTGTGACCAAAATGCTGAGGTGTGTGCTTGCGTTCCTTTACGAGGTGAGGGTTCTGGCAGACGAACCCAGGATGGAGCTGTTCATTCTGCCTGCCTGCCTGGATGTGCTACACGAAAGGGCCTACAGTCAAGGCTGGGGCACAGGGCAGGCAGAGATAGGGAGAGCGGAGAGCGGAGAGAGAGAGAGAGAGGGAGAGAGAGGGAGAGAGAGGGAGAGAGAGGGAGAGAGAGGAGAGAGAGGAGAGAGGGAGAGAGAGGGAGAGCGGAGAGAGAGGGAGAGGGAGAGGGAGAGGGAGAGAGGGAGGGAGAGAGAGTGGGGAAGAGAGCAAGGGAGGGAGAGAGAGTGGGGAAGAGAGCAAGGGAGGGAGGGAGGGAGAGAGAGAGATAGACTGACCTATCAGGGCACATATGACCAGGTGTCTGCTGGGGGCACCAGGAAGCAGACGGCTGTACCACACGCACCACCTTCCAGTCACTCGATTTCCCGGACAGATTCGATCCGCGGACACCACGCCCCACCACACACACACACACACAACACACACACGATGAAAGAGTGGCATCTTCCCGTAACATGACAAGGCCTTGATGTGTGTGAGTGTGCATGCATGCGTGTGAGTGTGTGTTTGTGTTGCACTCTCCATCAGGCCACAGACGTGGGTGCGGAGACAGTCACCCTCAGCAGCTGTGCCGTGACAAAGGAAGCAGTCATCTGGAGATGTTATGCACATTGTCTCACACCACACACACACACACACACACACACACACACACACACACACACACACACACACACACACACAAAGTACTGCTAATGGGCCATTACGAGATCACATACACAAACTCACCATGGGTTCAGCTATGATATGTCATACACACAAACGCATACAAAAACTCTGCTGAGGTCATACACACACACACACGTCCTGCTAAGACATGGCCCACATTCACAGACAGCAGTGTCAAACCAGCAGGAGGCCCATAACACACACACACACAGACACACACGCACACACACACACACACACGCAATCTGCCTAATGATGCAAAGCACACAGACTGGGCCTCAAGCACAGGGATGCCAGTAACTGAATCAATCACACATACATAAAACCACATTCTAAACACAAAATGAACTCTTTGGTTACGAACGAGTTCAAAAGCTGCCAAACGGGAAGGACTCTGTTCGGCTCGCAGACGTTTCAGACAGCTGGGTGGGTTGCAATCGCTGAAGTTTCCAGACCTGGTACATCACGACCGCTTTTCGTTCGTCACGCCGGACATAGACGGTGTTTATTCCCCACAACTGTGTCCTTCATTCGGTCCCTTCCAGAATATTCTTTGTGTAAAAGCTTTACTACAATACATCGGCGAGGAGGAAGGAGACGTGAAGGTGTGAGCAAAGCACAGCGGGATCGATTTTTAGGAGAGTCCTCGAGGGGTCCTCCTGGAACGCCCTCTGGGGAGAATTCGCCACTGTAAAGAGACATCGTTAATATTTTACTGCCGTCATTACGATGCAATCATGCATGACGACGTTGGAATCGCCAACAAAATGTTTGAAAGACTCGAACCTCATAAAGGCAAAGTCAACAACGCAACTCACCCACGAACACACAAACACACACAGTGCACGCTGACAACTTCCAATCAGAAAGCAAAGTCACCTCCGAAAGCTTTGCAGTGTGTGTACATCTCTCTCTCGCTCACACACACACACACACACACTCTCACGTCAAGTCAAGGAGAGGCCACTCAGGTAAGAGCAGACCACCAGAGACACAGGGACACACACATCAACCGACACACATAAAACACCCACACCCACACAAAAAAAACACAGGCTATAAGATGACCTTACAGTGAAATTGGAGACCATTAACAACACTCACAAGTGACAATGCAGAGTCACAAAGGTGTGTAAAGGTGTGTGTGCGTGTGTGTGTGTCTATAAAAGCAGACATGCGTTGACAGCTTGAAGGACACAGCTGTTCTGTTACTCAGAACATGCACAGTGGTTGTGACACATGCAGACACAGACAGACACACCTCATTAATGTGCTTCAGGATGAGAGCCTATGAGGAGAGCTGAGGTGGACTGACACACAGACAGAGAGACAGACAGACAGACAGACAGAGGCAGAGAGAGTGACAGACAGACAGACAACTGAGGGTAGAGTGGAGTGGTGACTGTGTGGGATGAGGTGTGGGATGTGAGCCTATTCACACATCCAAATAAAGACTGATGTGCATTGATAAAGACAGATGTGAATCAAAATGTATGCATTTATGCTCTCATTTTTAATCTCTCACACACACACACAAACACAAACACGCTACAAACATTGGAGACAGACACACACATGCAGTAAGTCATGCTCTTGAGCTTGATCAGACACACACACAGCCAAATTTCTGGACATGCTGGATATTAACAGGGGTAAACAGGATGAATACTAGACAAAAACAAACCAAAGGAGAAAGAGAGGAAGGGGACAGAGAAACACAGAGAAAGAGAGCAAGGGGAACAAGGAAACCACAGGTCCTCTGTGTGTGAGAGAGAGAGAGAGTGTGTGTGAGTGTGTGAGAGAGTGAGGGGAGTGAGAGGAGAGAGAAAATGTGTAAGTGTGCGACACAGCCCAGACTGTGTATGGAATATGAGTCGCCCAGTGAGTGCGCGTGAGTGTGTGTGTGTGTTGCAGCGAAAGAGCATGGCTCACTCTGTGCATATGTGCGTGTGTGTGTGTGTGTGTGGTGTGTGTGGTGTGTGTGTGTGTGTGTGTGTGCGCGCGGCGCGCATGAGTGTGTGTGAGAGAGCGCGTGTGTCACATGCTCATTTGGGACAAAAATAAGAGTCCATTTTCCTGCTTAATTTCCCTGGCTGCTGTGTGTGTCCCTGAGCTTCAGCGCCAATGAGTGTTTGCATTGATGGGCTTTAAACGCGATGCCTCCCCCACCACATTATTCATTCTAAACAGCACCCTTTATAGAAGAGTGTGTGTATGTGTGTGTGGGAGGGGTGGAGTGGTAGGGGGCACCCTTTAAAGAAGAGTGTGTGTATGTGTGTGTGTGTGTGGTGTGTGTGTGTGTGTTAAAGCCAGCTGCCTAATTAAATTGCCATTCAGTCACTGTGCCTAGAAATTAATTTATGGAATAAAAAATGCTATCCTTCCCCCCTCACCTTCACATCAGATGAGGAGAGAGCAACCAATTAGGGCTGTTCCAAGGCCAGGTTCATTACATTAGTGGGGGAGAGCTTACGAAAAGGGAGAGATGATTTTAATAAAGTGGGATTCCACAGGCCTCACTCGCTCAATGGGGCTTTTTTTTTTTTTTGCCCCTCTTTTCTTCCGGGGATGAAAGCGCTTCCCGGCTCTTTTGTTATTTCCTACTTCTGTAGAGGCACACCGTTAGGAAAAGGCTTTCAGCTTTGAGTCGCGATGAGACGATGCTTTCATTACAGATTCAAGTGCTGATGGGCCGAATTCCCGGCGATGCTAAGAATACTGTCTACGTCCGCAGCAGAGGAGCTAGCCTACTGCCGGTGGACTGATTTTACACGCACAGTTTTCATTCAGAGCCCGAATCTGATGTTTTTCCAAGGTTGTGTAATTCAGGGTCTGGTATTGTCAGAGCAGTCATTTATCAGAGCGAGGCGGTGACAAACACATCATGAAAAACATACCACAGGGAGCCAACACACTGATCAGGATTTAAAATACGTGCGCACGCACACGCACACGCACACGCACGCGCACACGCACGCGCACGCGCACGCGCACGCGCACGCGCACGCGCACGCACACACACACACACACACACACACACACACACACACACACACACACTGTGTGTGTGGCACTTGCCCCCACATTCCCCTGATTCCAACCATTCAGTGCGAGCTGTCTGCAGGCCTGGCCAGAGGCCACAGGGGTCAGCAACCATGACAGGGAAGTGTAAACACACAAGCACAGGGACGTCAGCCGTCATCCTCGTTAAGCACCTGTTGGCAGCCCGTGAGCGGATTAACGAGAGGCTCTACCACCTCGCCCAAGACGTGACCTCACCATGGCACAACCTAACGGGGGAAAACCAAGTGGCCTACAAGCACAATGAGAGACTAAAGGCTAAAGGCCAAAGGCCAAAGACAGGGGGAAGGGAGAGGGAGAGAGAGGGAGAGGAGAGAGAGAGAAAGTGAGGCATAGCTTGATGATTAACAGAAAGAGCAGTCACATGGAAAGAGCAGGTCAGCATGCCAAAGGGAAAAGAGAATGCAAACCAGTAACAGTAAGAATGAATGAATGAGTGAGAAAGGGAAAAAAAGAGAGAGAGAGGAAAAAAAAAAAAAAAAAAAAGAGAGAGAAGCACTGAGGAAATCAACAGCCATAATGCTGAAAAGTGAGTGTGAGAGAGCAAAAGAGAAGAGGACGAGACAGAGAAAGACGGAGGGAGACCGTGGGGGGGGGGGGATGAGTGTGTGAGAGGGCCTGTCGGAGTGTGAGAGGCGGCGTGAGAGCGAGAGCGGAATGTCTTGTGACGAGTGGGCTGCAGTCGCGGCGGCAGACTGGATGAGAGCCGACGGAGGGGGCAGAGGGGGCGACAGCCTCACGCTGCGCTGCTCCCCGCATACGGCCTTGCCGCTCCGCTTTGCGCCCCGTTCATAACCCCCCCCCCCCACACACACACACACCACTCCCTCCTCTTGTCATCTCACCCCATCTAGCCCCCGTCCCTAACCCCCAAGAGTTCTCTCTCTCTCTCTCTCTCTCGCTGCGCCGCTGCTCTCCTCACCCCATCTCTAATCCTCCACACTCTCATCGCCTCACGCCATGAAGGCCCCCCTCGCTCCCCGTCACTGCAGCTGCTCTTTGAGCTGAGAGGGGCGTGCAGTATATCTATGTACATACAGTATATATACACACAGTATATCCATGTGCATAACTATCCATGGGAGGCAGCACTTGTGGCTGCGGGGGGTCCGTGTTAGTAACTGGGGCTGTTGTGATGGCTTTGCCGCCTCAGTGTGTGTCAGGAGCCTACTGTTAGTCCCGAATGGCACACCTCTCTCTCTCTCACACACACACACGCACATACACAACGCTATTGGACAAATATGACACCCCGGGTGTGTATTTGTGTGTGTGTGTGTGTGTGTGTGTGTGTATACATACATGTGTATATACTGTATAAACATATACCCATTCATACAGTAATTCAATGTGATCACTTGTGGGGCCTGTATGCATATGTGCACACATTCAAACGTAAACAACTTTAACCTTCCCTGAGTAATTCAATGTCTCTGCATGTGTGAGGCCGGAGGTAGATCGCATGTCCATGAAAAAAAAATGTGTAAATGTATGAGAGTGTATGTGAATGTGAGCCAATCCATTTGGATGGAGGATTCTTTATAACAAATATAAAACACAAAGGTCATCACAGTGTGTGGGCTGCATACGCAAGTTTTTCTAAACCAGCAGCATTGATCAGTTCACTAAATCTTTAGCTTGTTCAGTTCCAATGTAAAAAAAAAAAAAAAAAAACCCTCAACAAAATGGAGAAACTTGACGATATGTAGAAGCCCATTTTTAAAAACGCTTGACAAATGTAGGCTTACTAGGTAACAAAACAATGTTTACCTCACACAACATTCATTTGGTTTGCAGTTGACGCCTGAGGAAAGTGTTGGATTGATGGAATCTATCAACAGAGTGTGTCATTGGTCCAACATTATATGGGAGTAATGAGCACAATGTGATTATTTATTTATTCCCCCCCCCCATATTTGTTGCAAATGTTTTCACAGACCCCCCCCAGGCAATGCCCCTGCGGTTCCCCGGACCCCACTGAGAACCAATGCTTTAGAAGGCCTGGATGAGGAGTAAAGAGAACATGAGAGGAGAGGGGCAGACATGTACACAGAGAAGAGGAAGAGAAGAGAAGAGGAAAGGAGAGGAAGGGAGAGGAGAGGATGAGAGAGGAGAGGAAAGGATGAGAGAGAGGAGGGGAACAGAGAAGCACACAGAGGAGAGGAGGTGAAAAGAGGCAAAGGAGAGAGGAGAGAAGGAGAGAGGAGAGGAGGAGGGGAGAGATGAGAAGAAGAGAGGAGGGAAAAAATAAGGAGAGGGGAGCTGGATAATTGCAGGTCCAATTAGGGTGCAGTTTCATCAGGATTGGCGAGGCTCTTTCATAGCTTTTATACATACATCTGTGTGTGTGTGAGTGTGTGCATGTGCAAGTGCCAAATAGTAGAAGAGAGATAGAGCATGACGGTGTAAATGTAAGTGTGTGTGTGTTCGTGTGTGTGTGTGTGTGTGTGTATGCGAGTGTGTGTCTCAGACGGAATGGGCACAGCCATCGGCGGCACACGCTGAGCTTTAGTGTGGTAGCAGGCTAATTACTGGGATTAAGTAGTGAGGTTTAAACGAGCAGCGTTAAGCTCAGACAGCCAACCATCACACAGCCTCCCAGCACCGGCCCCCCTGTCGTGCCCAAACCGCCAAATTGGGCGCCGCTCCCACCCAAATTATGCACTTTCGTCTATTCCCCTCAGAACCAGCTTTTAATGTTTCTTGTTTATGTCTTGTTTGACCTTCCTGTAAATGAACAGAGAGAGAGAGAAAGAGAGAGCGACAGACAGAGAGAGGCAAAGAGAGAGAGGGGGAGAGGGAGAGAGGGAGGGAGGGACCTCAGAGAGAAGGTTCCAGAAGCTGACCTGTTTATGTGTAGGTAGATGTATGCTAATAGCATGCGGTCAGCAGCCTACACAGTTGGGGATCTGGGGCAATGTGTGGTCACGTTCATCCGTGTGTTTGTATGTGTGTGTGTGTGTGTGTGTGTGTGTGTGTGTGTGTGTGTGTGTGTGTGTGCGCATGTCTCTCAGCTGGTGCTCTGGGTACGGTGTTGTGATGTTCAGACATTTCATTTGCACTGATATACTGCAGCACAGCCTAGAAATGAGGCCAAGTGACTTAGCTCTTAGCAGCAAATGTGTGGAGGGCACCAGCGCGTCTCAGAAGTAACCAATCTCACATCAGGATGTTAACAACAGCAAAACTTTTACCACAAATGCTTTGCTCTACTTTTTCCTTAACTGCCAAGATCACCTATTTTAGACAAAAAACCAGGCACTTTGTCACGTAAAAGGCACATGCTGATATGGAGCTTCAGATTTGAGATTGAGGCCTTTAGTAAGGTACCCACAACGCACTGGGGCTTGGTTCTGAGTGATTTGGGTCAGACGCAGGAGCAAGAGGAGAGGGAGAGTGAGTGAGAGTGACACCTGCCAGAGGGCAAGAGCTCCTCCTGAACGTTTAGTTGTCCCTCTGCTTTCTCCTCCCGCTCTCTAGTCCTCCTCTCGCTGACTTACTCAGAGGTCATCCGCTATTTCTCCGCTCATCTCCTTCGGTTCTGTCAATTTGTTTCTTTTCTGGACATCTGCTCTCTCTCTCTTTCTCCAGTTCACCCCTTCACTCCTGTCTTTCAGGGGGTCGATCTGTGGTCAGGTCACCTGCGGCAGCCCCACTACAGGCAGAGATACGGTGGGTTGCTAAGACAACGTCAGCATCAGGGAGACAGTACCCTGGGCACCTCAGTCAAGCAGAATGTGTTGGTTAATGCACGGACATGAACCCAGTCTCTTTATGTATGAACATCAGATGTATTTGCAACATTGTGATAACTGTATGTGTGTGTGTGTGTGTGTGTGTGTGTGTGTGTGTGTGTGTGTGTGTGCGCGCTGAAAACGGTGTGACTGGTGGGTGTGTTTTAAAGAGTAAATGAATGTGGGGAGAAAAGAGTGAGAGAGTGTGTGTGTGTGTGAGTGAGTGAGTATATGTAGTGCGCTTTGACATAAGCCTGGGGAGGCACAGATGGGGAGTTAAAGGTCACGAGTTCCTCGACGTCAAACTGCATAAGTTCCCCCTTCATCATATACATGTCAACCTCAGAACACTTCATCCTATCGAGGCAGCCTCACTCAGGCACGCACACACACGCACACGCACACGCACACGCACACGAGAACACAGCTGATCACCTCCGCTCTTGCCCATCCAGCTGCACAGGCTTGTCACTGCTGGGCAAAGGAGAGGAGTGGAAGATCGGTGGTGTGTGGGCGGTGTGGTAACGAGACAGAAAGAGAGAGAGAGAGAGAGGAAGTGAGAGATACTGGAAGAGAGGCAGGGAACGAGAAAGAGTCAGTAAGAATAAAGGAAAGGGAGATAAGAATGGGAATGGTACACCAAAGCACTGTATGTGCACTGAGTGTGTATTCTACCTGTGGCTAATGTCCTAGAGCACACCTGGCATTTGCGTATAGGTGCTCACATTACATTTGGTAGCTCTATCTCACTATAAGCCATGCACACTCCTGTGTGTTTCAGAGCCAGGTAGACAGAAAAAGTGTGTGTGTGCATGTGTGTGTTTTCAGAAGCACAACTCACCAAGTTCTTGTTTATATCTCATATTATTGTGACTGTGTAAGGAGAGCTATTGGTGATGGGGCAGCTGGTTAGCGAGGTGGAGAATGGAGCTGTGTCCTCTCTCTCTCTCTGTGTCTGTGTGTGGTGTTGAGGAGTGCAGCTGTAAGGTCATTACAGCAGAGCCTCTCAGTCTGCTGCCTCACTATTATGGGACAGCCTGTTCCTTCAGGACCAGGTCAACACACACACCACACACACACACACACACCACACACACACGATATACCTACTTGCTAACACATCAATATAGTTGCATAAAAATACACAAATATGCACAAGCACTACGCAATCCGACAAATCCATATTAGAATAGAATTCACACATGTACAGTAGGCACACACACACACACACACACACACACACACACACACACACACACACACACACACACACACACACACACACACTAGAAATAGGGCACAAAAGTCTTGTTGACAAGCCCCAGCAGCTCAGTCAGTACATTCACATGCACTGAGAGAAAATTATTCCATTAGGACGGCTTTAAAAACGCATGTGACACACCTTAGTGGGCCCAAACTGGACTACTCATAGTCCAATTAACACCCAGATATTGCGATTGAAAGCCGAATAAGTAACACATACCGCAATCAGACTGAAGGTGGACTGGAGGTGCCCTGTGTGCCGTGTTACCTGCCTTCTGCACCTTCTTCCAAAGGAGCCTATATAGAGGATTGCAGATTCAATATTGAGCCCCACTCAAGGACACTTCGACCCCATCAAAGTGTCCCTGAGGCAAGACACTGAACCCCAAACCACTCACGGTGGCAGGTTGGCACCTTGCATGGCAGCCGGTGTGTGAATGCATGTGTGTGAATGGGTGAATGTGAGGCGCTTTGAGTACTCGTAGGAGTAGAAAAGTGCTATATAAATGCAGTCCATTTACCATATAATGATTTACGTTGTTACAAACCTTATACAGGTTGTGTGAATTAAAGTAGAGTAGCCAAAATTAAAGTCGTTTGGTTAGGCTACAGCAGGCATCACAAAATGGATACGGACCGAGAGATGGTTCTGTTCGGACACGTGCTCAGTTTGGTTATTTCCCAAGATTAAGTAATTTTCATGAAGCATTATTTTGGACCATTGTGGCTATTAACAACAGGTGCTGCTACTCCAGTTAATACCGACAATAGCTTCACTCAGTTGAGCCAATGAAACTGTTGGTTTACCCAGCACACCACAGCAGAGAGGAAGAGAGTTAAGTTAAGAGACAACAAGGCTTGCTCCAAAAGCTGTAAAGTAGATGAGAAAAATTGTTGTTTCAAAGATGAATGTATGGAAAAATGTGTTCATTCTTCTGCTGAGCAGTTAAAAAACAGAGTGCCTCATATGCTCCGTGGCATTAATTAAAAGCGTCAACGTGAAGCGCCACTACAAAACAGAGGGGAGTTCTTTTGAGCAAAGTTATCCCCTGAAGTTCGAGCTGAGGGCCAGCAAAATAACTGAACTGCACTCGACTCTTCACACGTACACTTACTGCCGTAGCGTGGATTTTGGGGCAACAAGAAAAAACTTTTAGAGATGGGACAGTTGTTGCTGAGAATATCTGCACGAGAATGGCACTAACTCCATGCCAACCAATTTCTCTCATTAAGAAAATAAAAAAATAAAAAAATAAAAAAAATTTCCCCCCTAAAAAGCCTCTTGTTTTCTGAAGATGTGGACTTTTTTTCTTGAAAAGTAGGCCCCAGTTTCTTTTAGGCTGGGACCTCAGAACAAAGAAGAGAAAAGTTCTCTTTCTGCATTTTTTACATATCGTTTTCCGAGTTTGCCGAGGCCTTCAATTCTTTGGGTTGGGACCTCTTTAATTTAAAAGAAAAAGGAGTTATTACACCCTGTTCGCAGTTTTTTTTTTTATTTTATGCTGAGGTTTCTGTTTTTTTTTTATCTGAAATAAAGGCCTTGAATTTATTTGCCTGGGACTTCTTTTATTTATGGATTTTATTTATTTCCCACATCGGAAATTAACAATAAATACTGTTGAAACCATATGAAAATGTGGACATAGGGGAAAGCTATAAGACACAAGCTGGACTTCGGTTTGGACCCTCTACTTAGATGAAATTTAATAACTGGACCTCAGTGACTTTTAATTGTATACCCCTGGGCTATAGCCTATTTTTCAGGAATAAAATATTCCATGCCATGAATCTGACTATATGAACTCCTTCATCGTTGCCATCCTGAAATGGTGCTGGAGGTTCGTTGGAGACGAGCATGCCTGCAACCTAATAAAGAAAAGCAGGGATGAAGCAGTCAGAAGGTAGAAAAACTACTTAGAAAAGTACTCAGGTGTGGCAGTCTGTGTCTGTGGCAATGAATGATCACACAACAGGATGCTATTGCCATGACTCAGCTACAACAGACAGGTCAAGGACCTCGCTCTTAAAAACACACACACACACACACACACACACACACACACACACACACACACACACACACACACACACACACACACACACACACACACACAGAGACTTGAATGGTAGAAATGTCATCCTAGCTCCAGGTGTAGAGCAGCAGGTAATACCACCCAGACACACACACATACACACAAACACACACAAAGAGCCAGAGGAGGTAGCCCTACAGGTAGGCCAGCTGTCTCACCGGTTCTGCCCAGCTTTGTGTCCCTTCAAAGGGGTGATTCAGAGGGCTGGCCCCTGAACACCATCTCCCAGCTGGCCTTCAGGTATACAGTGAGAACATGGAATAACATGACCTGTACACTCACACTCACACTCACACAGAACAGGTAAAGGCTTTTTAGTATAGAAATCATTGGAGCCATTAATTTGCATTGAGAGGATATTGTGGCACAATCTAAATGACCAGGGATGTAACAGATGTGTGTAGTCGGTCAGTTCGTC
>PYXC01000768.1:1152500-1155000 GCA_015244755.2 Tenualosa ilisha
ACTGACGGAGGAATGAAGATTTCAAGTAATTTAGCAAATGCATGCGCCTTCTGTCACATCTTAAATGACTATCAATGCTTGAACTTCGCAAAAACAACATACTGGTAAACTGTATTCCTATGACTTTGACTTATTCCTTCCTGTAAGGAACTGCAGGCAGTGATTAACACATTTTCTTGGCCACAGTTCTCCCCTAAAATGTGTTGTGTCATTTCATATATATTTTAATTGCATTCAGCCTGCATTCACACACACACACACACACACACACACACACACACAGCACACAAATGGGAACATAAACAAACAGAAATAGCCTGTTAGGATATCTTTAGTCATCAGCGAGGCTCACTGGGAAACATGTTCTAAATCACCACCTGTATTTCCACAAGCAAGTGGAATATCTGGGGGATTTTCTGCATTTCCCATCACAACACAAACACATGCATGCAAGCTGGTCCTGTGACGTCATCAACCAAAACATGAATAAGTTGGTCCTGTGCAATCACCACCCTAAACATGAATAAGTTAGGCATGAACAGGGGGTTGTGTCTGTGTGTCTCGGTGTGAAACTACCTTGATGTATCCCAGCCCAAATGACAGTACTCTGTTCCAGGGAGATGTTCCAGGGGCTTTGAAACGGTGTGTGTGTGTGTGTGTGTGTGTGTGTGTGTGTGTGTGTGTGTGTGTGTGCGTGTGTGCGTGTGTGCGTGTGTGCCAGTTCAAGTGAGATGACTGCTCCAGTTAGCTATGCCCCCAAGGCAGACAGACATGATAAGACTGACAGACAGACAGACAAGAGACAGACACACATTTTCACTCTTCCACAATAATGTTCTGTTGCCAGTGCCACCTTCTCAGTGATCTCTGTTCATATAGTGCATGTTGCTTCGCTCTGTGAAGACTACCTGACTACCATCAATAACTCCACAAAGCAGCAAGCCTTACGAGTGTCACTCCTGCCTGGCCTGAGTGGCCATAACTCTGCCCTGGAGGTGAAGCAGATGGGCAGGAAGGCACGAGACTGGAGGAAGTGTCTTCGGATAGCCCTGGGCCACAAAGGGTTAAATAGTCCACAGGCACAGAGACAGACAGAGCAAGGAGGGGCTGTATGAACTCCTAGAGCACAGAGCAAGTCGTTCACTCACTCACTCACACACACACACACTCATCTCTTGTGTTCTTCCCTCTTGTTCTCCATTTCTCTACACTTTCCTCTGGATCCCTCTATCAGGTCCTCACCCTTGTCTCTCTCCTGTGTGTTCCATGCTCTGGTTCCTCCTTATCTGTCTCTCTCTTACAGTCAGACACAAGAGCATCAGACCCAGTCTACTGCTGTGCTTCCACACTCTCTCTCTCTTCACCTCACTCCTTTACTCCGATTCTCTGTCTCTCTCTCTCGACACGCGTGCTGAATTCAACAGGCCTCGCGCATCTCCTCTTTCTCCTCTCTTCCTCACTCACCACTGTCCCTTTCCATCCTTCCTCAACCCTCTCCTCGTTCGTCTTCACTTCTCCACCTCCTCCTCTCTCTATATCCCTCCCTCTCCATCTCCATCTGAGGATGTAGGCCATGTGTTCTGCTCAAGATACAACATAACAGCATAATCAGTAGTGATCCAAATCAGCACTCCTCCTCCTGTCTCTCTCCTGTCTGCACTGCACACCTTCATCCAACCCCTCATCCAACCCCCCCCCCAAAAAACTCCCCTGCATACCCGGTCATGCAGAAGCAACAACAGCAGCAGAAGCAGCAGCAGGAGCAGTCAGAGAGGCTGCTTGGAGTCTGGCACACGAGTGACCTCCAGCAACCCACTCCAACTCAAAGCAGTACCCAGCCAGCCAGCCAGTCCCCCAGACAGAGGCGGGCCAAAAGCTGAAATCAACAGGTTCATTAGCAGCGATTTGGACTTGTGCAGCTCCCCCCCCCCCAAACATGCGCGCGCACACACACACACACACACACACTTCTCTCTCACACATCCCTCTCTCCTCCACCCGCGGGCGTAGGCCATGTGCTGGGCTCATCAACATTAGCGGGAGTCGGCTGGATCAGCCTCCGCCGTGTCTGTCCGCCCCAATCTCTTCACACACACACCCATAACCCTCCGGACGCAAGAGCTGGGGCGTCTGCTTTCAGCCTGGCACGCTACCCACTCTTCCAGCTCCTAACCAAGCCACACAGCCAGCCAGCCAGCCAGCCGTCTAACCCAGCCCAGCCCAGACAGACAGCAGGGGCATAAACAAGAGTTACATAAAGCGCGCGCGCACACACGCGCACACGCACACGCACACACACACGCACACGCACAAACACACACAAACACACACAAACACACACAAACACACACACACAAACACACACACAAACACACACACACACACACACACACACCAGCATCCCATCCCATCCAGAACCATCCTGAGTCTCTCAGCTGTGCATGCACACACACACACACACACACACACACACACAGGGGTGGTGTATCACTCAAAGGAG
>PYXC01000768.1:1160000-1165000 GCA_015244755.2 Tenualosa ilisha
TGTGTGTGTGTGTGTGTGTGTGTGTGTGTGTGTGTGTAAATATAAGGGAGGACGTAAGTGAAAGTAAGGGAATCAGCAGGGGCACATATTGCCTATGCCGCCCCACATACCGGCACAACTCCTCTCTTCTTTTAAATTCATGAATGTGAGCAGCGGTGGGGCCATAATTTGCTGGGCCTCATGAAAGCAGATTAAAGGTGGACTCTACCAGCATTGGTTCAGCCTCCCCACGGTAACGCATCGCTCCGTCGCCACGGCAGCCGCAATGATGTCAATTTGTTTGTGTGATGTACGACTCTGGAGACCCTGAAGTGCCCACAGATATATTCCCTGCATAGTGTGTATGTGTGTATGTGTATGTGTATATGTGTGTGTGTGGTGTGTGTGTGTGTGTGTGTTCTGATCCATACACAGGCAGTGTTGGAATGTAAAAAGAGTTGGAAAGCAAGAAAGCATGGTGTCCTTTTGAGCATGCGTTTATATGTGTGCATGTGTGAGTGTGTGTGTGTGCGTGTGTATGCGTTTCAGAGCGTGCGTGTCAAGAGTACAAATCTCATTTAGCTGCCAGTCCTCATCTCATCTCCAGTTTGCCGCTGTACGTGTGCATTTGTGTAATGTATGTCTGCATGTCTCTATAGGTTTGGATGAGATGAAGCCCTATGCAACAGGCTCAGCTGGCTGGGTGCAGGCCACACTGGAGGCTAAAGTAGGCCAAGGTGACAAATACACAACAAAAAACAACAAGACAACAAAAACAACAACTTGGTATACCAGAGCATTTCTATACTGAGAATTCTCTGAGGAGAGAACATATTTAGTGCTCTTTCTACCCCTACCCTCCCACCTAACCCCCCCCCCCCCCGGGCTCTCATCAATTGTAGATGGGGGCAGATGTTAGGCAGATGGGGCATATAGGGGCAGATGTCAGATGTAGTAAATGGTGAGATCAAATCAGGTCAAGGGACACAAAACACAGAATCTTAAGGAGTCATGGAACCATAAAGAACCATAAGGAGTCATGGAACCATAACGAACCATAAAGACAGGTTCTGTGACTCACAGAACAAGAACCATAAAGAGTCACAGAACCTTACACAGTCATAAAGAGCATTAAGGATGCCGTTCAATGTACCGAACAATGTTCACACTTACCACTTCCAAGTGGTGCATGACAAAAACATGCAAGGTTGGAAGGGATTATTCATATCTCGTTACTATGACAACAAGCAACGGCCCATTTTTGAAAAAACACAACCTTAAAAGTGAAACTATTTTGAGTGCCTCGCGTTTTGAAGCATCCTGCTTCTTCTTCCATCCTTTGCCTCGCTCATATCCTACTCAAAGCTTGCAGCAACGCTCATGTCACATCGTTCCATAGAGAAACAACTGAATTAATACATTAATTCATGCAAAGTAAAGAAGTCAAGCTAGTAGACAGATATCCAACTAGCCTTCAAAGTTTCCATCATTTCCTGCCACATCCAACACCACCCAACACCAGTAAACTCCGCTCCCACCACAGACGAACCCATTACAATTCTGTTGAATTGGATCAGAGTCAACAATTGGGTGCCGGTGTGCAACTGGCTGAAAGAGAGGACCAGGAGCGGACTAGGCCAGTGTAGTTGATCCTAGAGTAATAGATAATCATGCAGGCAGGCAGGCAGGCAGGCAGGCAGGCAGGCAGCCATCTCCCCTGCTCAGCTGCAGAGGAAACCACAGTTTAGCAGGAACAATATCCCCAGGCTTCAGCTCTCCCCCTGCTGAGCAATGAAAGCCCTACTTAGTTGAGCGAAAACGCTTATTAAGCCAGACATACCTGTGTGTGGTGTGTGTGTGTGTGTGTGTGTGTGTGTGTGTGTGTGTCTCTGTGTGTGTTGCTGACTAACCACATGCTGCCAAGAGATGGAGGGCAGGTCTCTAATGACACAGCTGGGGAATCAGACCATTTTCTCACACACGTGTGTGTTTTTCTAACTTTTTCCTTCACACTGTGAGCAAGCACCATGAGCACGTGTATGTGTGTGTGTGTGTGGTGCGCACCACCATGTTTTGCTTGCTGCAAAAATATCCTAATTCACTATGACCAAAACATTTTTATTCAAACTTGACAACCTCTAGCGGCTTGGACTCCTAGAGTCCAGTACTTAGTGTTGGATGCATGGAGGTGTCTAGAGCACTGGACTCTGGACATGCGGCTCTGTTTATCTGGGAGAATAAGCATCTGTATGGTACTGTGGATGGGATACTGTATATTTGGCGCTGTGTTTTCTGGAAAATGGGCTTTCATTACCACTGCTCAAAACCTGCGCCGTCTCCAGCAGGTTCTCAATTACAGACTATAAAGACACAGAGACGGAGACAAGAGACAGACATGGAGATCATGATGAAGACAGACAGAGATGGACGGGGCTGCAATGAAGACACACCCAGTCAGGATCAGCCTCCGAGGCAGATGATGATGTCTGTCTGTCCGTCCGTCCGTCCATCTGATCCACCTCCCACCCCAACACACACACACACACACACACACACACACACACACACACACACACACACATCCTAGTTCCTCTTATCTCATCTCATCTCCAGCTGCTAGAGTGCCCTGTGCTAGTGGGAGCTGTGCTCAGCCCTCTCCCAAGCCAGGCATTAAGCAGCATGGGAGACTCATTACCCAGCTGGAGCCAGAATTGGAGCCACACTCACAGACTGATCAGCGGCACGCAGTCTCCTCTCCTTTCCCCTCACATATATGACCTTGGAGAGACAGCAGCAGAGATCAGAAAGAGAGAAAGAGAGAGAGAGAAAGAGAGAGCACAGAGGAGACTCACTACAGGGGAGAGATAGTTGGGAATAGGGAGTGTTTGTGGAGCCAACATGAGCGACGCTTTGAAAGATCTGCGAAAAATGCAGACAGATCATTGAGTACAGCTTGTAAGTAAACCACCCAAAGCAAATAATCCGTTTCAATTCATCTGTTAGTTCGGTGGCATGGCATCGCCTACAACAGGTGCATTTGTTTGTTATTATTAAATAAAAAGTAATGACCCGTTTACTATGATCGGGTCACACTTTCCTTCCTTAATTAATTCCTTCATTGGGCTGCTGTCTCAGTGACACATTTCTCTGTGCTTTTGCCTGGTTAAACGCAGCGACTCTGTGGGAAGACACTGGATAGTTTTTAAAGTCTGATTTGATATCCAGATGGACCATAAGACTCACACATTTAGCATGTGTCTGATTTCCCATATCAGAAGGGGGGGGGGGGGGCTGGGGGATAAAGTAAGAGTGAGGGGCAAGTGCGGTGAGCTTTGATGTTCAGAGGTGTGTGTGTGTGTATGTAAGTGCTGCTTTGGACCGCTACACCTAACACACACACACACACACACACACACACACACACACACACACACACACACAAGCTCCTAACCTGCCTAGATGCTACGGCCAGAGAGAGCCTACCTCGGGGCATCACCTTTCAACTTTCACATCAAAGCCAAACCTGCTCCGTGTTTCAATCCTTTTACTTTCATATCCACTCTGTTGTGCTCACCCTTGCGCCCGTCGCAGGGCTCCGACGTTAACAGACTCGCAGTGAAGAACCACGGCTGTTTATCTGATCCGGTCGAGGTCTGATGGACGGTGAGCACCTCACAGCGTTCTCATTCCTGCAACAGTTGCACAAGCTACCAAGAAGAGACCAAAAGCCATTCACGACTTCCTAAAGTGACTGAACAAGAGACACACACACACACACACACACACACACACACACACACACACACACACACACACACACACAGAGGTCTGGGGGGGTGAGCAGAGTCGCCATGAACCATTTGTTTCAGTGCTACCTCAGCAACATGACCTAGATCCCAAACAGCACACTCTGACACACCTAAACAGCAGGTCATTCTATACAGCCTACATGTTGCCTACATACACCTTGCCAATACATATATTGGTGACATGCACTATGGCCATGTGCCTTTCAAGTGAGCGCGCACGCGAAACACGCGCACACACACGCGCACACCCACGCAAACACCACACACACACGCACACACACACGCACACACACACGCACAACACACGCACACACACACGCACACACACACGCACACACACGCACACACACACACGCACACACACACGCACACACACACGCACGCACACACACACGCACACACACACTAGAGGACTAGGGCAGAGGATAGCAGAGTGTAACTGTTCCCAAAGCACTCCAAGAACACATACATCCACAACACACAGTGCAGAGTGACTGTGACAGAGTGTGTGTATAGACTGGGCTTGATTTAAGACAGCTGCATATTTCATGAGGATACAGCAGCGATCAAATGTGAGTGCAGTGGGGGTCATTAGGCCCAGTGTTGTGAACAAGTCAGAGAGAGAGAGAGCGAGAGAGAGAGAACAAACACATTAGCCAACATATAGCCAACTCTGTAGCCGCCTCTTCCTACACACACACACACACACACCTGGGCCACCTTTTGCACCTTTTCAATACCCAATAGCCTTTTCCATCACTGCCACTGAGCTCCATGCCAGAGTAATGTGTAGCTGCGCTCCGCTGAGACCCAGCATGTGAGTCTGGTCTCTGTCCCCCTTGCTGTGTGTCGGAGAGGTGTGGGTCACCAAGATGGAGAGGGTTGACTATGTGGGGAAGAGGCCACGCAAGGGAATTCTGGGAGATGATGGAATGCGGGCAGGCCGACTTACCCAGCCCAGCCCAGCCGGGGCCGGCCACTGGGTTAGACGCTCACTGCTGAGAAGTGGACTCATCTGTACGATACCAGCATGGGGCCGTTAGTACACACACACACACACACACACACACACACACACACACACACACACACACACACACACACACACACACACACACGCGCCTCTGCAAGCTCCTGGCTCGTCACCCCAACCACACCCCAAAGGCATTCTCACCTGTTCATGTGCACACCTGTTCCACGTGCTAGCAAGGG
>PYXC01000768.1:1170000-1172500 GCA_015244755.2 Tenualosa ilisha
AAACCACCACATACACACACACACATTCTATGCTACACTCACTTTCCATCCACACACACACAGACTCTCTCTCTCTTCCACACACAGACACACTCAGACACACACAGACACACACACAGACACACACACAGACACACACACAGACACACACACAGACACACACACAGACACACACACAGACACACACACAGACACACACACAGACACACACACACACATGCTCTCCCTCAAAAAGAACTCGTGACAGCTTAAAGACCACCTTGTACAGCTGTCTCCTTGTATTACATGCTTCAGACTCGTACCCATAATCCACTGGTGCACTTTAACACCTTCATGAACGACAACACTAATACTCTTTAACACACACACAGACACACGTGTCTCCTTCCTTACCCTTCCCTCCTGTGTGTGTGTGTGTGTGTGTGTGTGTGTGTGTGTGTGTGTGTGTGTCATCACAGGCCCAGTGAAACACATTGAGGCTCTGGACAGCTCCTATCTGTTGTCAGCGGCGAGATGAAACGCTGTCATCACTTCAAAGGGGGACGAGTGTCTCTCTTTCTTAAGCATGAGACGAGAAGCACTTCAGGAACAGTGCAGACACAAACACAGACACACACACACACACAGAGACAGACAGACAGACACACACAAGAGGGAAGGGTAGGGAAAGAGAGGGGAAGGGTAGATTGAGAGAGAGGGAGGCAGAGAGAGAGAGAGAGAGAGAGGGAGAGAGACAGAGAAAGGAAGAGAGGAGTTAAATAGAGAGAGAGAGAGAGAGAGAGAGAGAGGGAGAGAGAGGGAGAGAGAGGGAGAGAGAGGGAGAGGGAGAGGAAGAGAGGAGTTAAATAGAGAGAGAGAGAGAGAGAGAAAGAGAGGGAAAGGAAGAGAGGAGTTAAACAGATGGGGAGTCCAAATGATCTAAGCCTGAAAAGCAAACACACTGTCCTTAGTCTGAGTTCTCTAAGCACAGGGACAACTGACAGAACAGGATAACGACGACGAGAAAGACTCAAACTGTGTGTGTGTGTGTGTGTGTGTGGGGGGGGGGGGACACGGCTACCTCACTTCCACAGTTTTGTACAGGCTATACAGTTTTATCCAGTCAAGGATAAAGGACCCTTCTTTCTTATTTGCAGAAGGCCTCTCATCCACGCCAACCAAAAAACGTCTTTGTCTCCATTTTATTTCCACATTTGGGTAAACATTGGTGTTGACAGGCAAATAGACAGCAGACTATCTGACCACACAAAACATACCATCACATGGGCAACACACACATGCACACACACACACCTGGAAGAAGTCCAATGAAGACAAATGATATTATCACACTAACAACTCAATTACAAAGAACAAACACGTCAACTCATCAAATAAAAATATTAAACAGACAGTCATCACACACACACACACACACACACACACACACACACACACACACACACACACACACAATGTGGATGTGGGAAATTTTTTCTTAAGTTTAAATGCCCATCAGCAGATATGTTCAAACAACTTACCTGTAGACAACTTGTCAATTCCCTGCCCTTTATAGGGAAACGGACTAAATTCAGATGTTTGATTTAGTCTATCAAAAGTGCAGATCTAAATAGAATGTGCTACAAATTAATGTGTGTAGATGTGTGTGTGTGTGTGTGGGGGGGGGGGTTATCTGAAACAAAAGTGGACACAGCCGGTGTGTATACCTGTGTGTGTGAGGAGAACCTATGCAAAAGGATGTATACAGTGCAGACACCCTCCCTGACAGATGATCTCACACGCCAGGGTCAATAAACCTGATTCTGGCCTGAGAGTCTACTTCAGCCTAGGGGGGCAGTACGTACACGCACACACACGCACACACACACACACACACACACACACACACACACACAGAGTCCATGACAGATGGGGACACAGTGTAGGGTCAAAAATCTGACTCATTTAACTATGAACTTCAAGTCATCCATGCCATAGGGTGTTACCCTTTATGGAACAAGCTGGGACATTTCACTCACAGATGTACTTTAAAAAAACGCACACATGCACATGTACACACACACACACACACACACACACACACACACACACACACACACACAGGCAGCCCGGTAGCTTCTATTCATCTTTGGCCTGGTTGTCTTCTTGCCCACAGGTGGGTGTAAGATCAGTGATCACTGTGTGATAGTCCTGAGTCAAACGAGGACAACACTGCTGAAGCACTGAGAGTACACTGGTCATATCTGAGACCTGAGACTAGACTAGACTAGACTTTGCCAGTCTGAGACCTGAGACAAGATGAGACTAGACTAGACTAGACTTTGCCAGTCTGAGACCTGAGACTAGACTAGACTTTGCTAGTATGAGACCTGGGACTAGACTAGACTTGACTTTGCCAGTCGGTTTAGTGCAATCACAACACCCACCAATACAGGCTGGCAACAGGAGAACAGGGTATGTGGGTATGTGGGTATGTATGTATGTGTGTGTGTGTGTGTGT
>PYXC01000768.1:1175000-1201083 GCA_015244755.2 Tenualosa ilisha
CTATGATTGATGGTTACAGCAGAGGGGTCAAAGGGTAATGTCCTTAGCAACAACAGAGAGGTTGGGAAAGTTGGATGTGTTGTGAGTGTGAGTGTGTGTGTGTCTGGTCTCCACGGCCTATAGGACCTGCTGTAATGGACCAGCACACAGCCATGCTACTCTAAAAGGGCTGGGGAAAGAGGACATGATTGGATCAGAGCTCTCTTCATAGGCTTCTGGACAAGCAGGAGGGTGTGTGTGTGTGTGTGTGTATGTATCATCTGTTGCAAACCTCTGCAGGTCAGTCTAATAGGCACACACTCCTCAAAAGCCAATATCACCAGACACACACACACACACACACACACACACACACACACACACACACACACACACACGCTGGGCTCCAGAAATTGCTGCTCAGGCATCCATCAACAGAAGAGCCATTTCTGTGCTTTGCGGTGTGTGCCTGAGGCAGCGGGGACTGCAGGGGTCAATCTGCAGCAGAGATACAGACACCACCGCACACGCCTGGATGCTGCCAACATCAGCCCCTCAGACAGGGGAGGACACCACTGGTCCTCACCAGCAGTGACACACACACACACACACACACACACAAAGAAAGGGCAGGAGTGCAAAGCAGAAGCACAACTCACACACACACACACACACACACACACACACACACACACACAAACAGACGACAGCTAAGAACTTATGACCGGATCAAGGAAGGAACGGGGAAAAGCAATATCTTTACTTGACAGATATACTTCTTCTGTTGGTACACAGTTAATTTCAGCTTTATAGCCATCTTCAAAAACATACAGCCACAATAAAACACCTCACCGTCATGAGAATATGTGTATTTACTTTTCTGTGGATATCTAGATATTTGTAGATTATGGGGATATTTGTTTAAATGGGAGACAGGGTAAAATGCAAATATTTGCTCTTAGACAAAACACTGTGTACGTTGCTAACTGACTCTTCCCACCCAAGTGCATTTCCTCTGAGAATCCTGGGATAGAGACCACTGCCAACGGTCTGCTACGGTCTGGCATTCCCATCCACATGCATTCCCAGAGTGGGAATACTGCCTGGATAAAGCCCACAGCAGCAGACACCAGAGATGAGGTTATTTAGGCTGAACACTGTATAAGACACATTCACTTCTCATGACATTATTCTCATGGGAGACACACAGGACTCTCTCACACACACACACACACACACACACACACACACACTCACTGAACGCAAACACTCCATGTGTTGAGGTCATGAAAAGAACAAGAGACAAGCTGCCGACAGCCAGCTCTCTCTCTGCAACCCCCCACCATACACACACACACACACACACACAGCTATCGCACACATGCAAACTCTCCCATCTCCTTTGCACTAGAGCCCTTGCTACAGTTTTGCCGGAGCGAAACAATCTGCCGACAGACCTCCTCCTCCTCCTCCTCTCGTGTCTGCCGATTCGTTTTCCCACTCTCTCTCGCTCTCTTGCTCGCTCGCGCACTCTCTCTCTCACACACACACACACACACACACACACACACAGTCCCTGTCATCAACAGCACTTCTGATCGTCTCTGCCATGCCTTGAGCCCCGCTCCTCTTCAATCTCTGGTCAGGAGCTGCTGTGGCCGGTGTGTGTGAGAGGGTGTGAGCGTGTTCGTATGTGTGTGTGTGTGTGTGTGTGTGTGTGTGTGTGTGTGTGTGTGTGTGTGTGTGTGTGTGTGTGTGTGTGTGTGCGTCAAGTGGGAGAGCTGAAAGATGCTGGTCCGGCAAGGGAGGTGGCGCTTATGAAGCTGCTGCACTCTCATTGGCCACCGTCGACAAGTGAGAATCGCTGCATCACAGTGCGTCGACCAATGGGTACGCTGGCGAAGACGAGTAGTTTGTGAATGGGCTGCACTCTACGCAAGGTGTGCATTCTCACACAAAGACCACACACACGCATGCACGCACACACACACACACACTACTGCATGGATGCTCACACATGTTAGGAAATACTACAGACAGAACACACACGTGTAACCACATGAGCAATGCTTCTCTCTCACTTCCCATCTTTCTCTCTCTCACACACAGACACACACACACACATAAGAAATACTGTACTCTCAAGTGTGAGAGAGTGTGAGAGAGTGAGTGTGTGTGTATGTGTGTGTGTGTGTGTGTGTACATACTCATTTCCCTGTGGTACAACTTCTTTTTCCATGAATCATCTTCAGATAAACACAAATGCAGATACTGTGAACAGTTTAAAAAAAAAAAAAAAAAAGATAACATGGAAATACAAATAATCTCTCCCTCTCTCACCGACACACACGCCACCATGTATCATGTCCATCCATCCATCTATCTATCTATCCATCCATCCACACACACACACACACCCAGACCCACACCCACTGAATTCTTGCCCCTACAGCAGTTCCTGATGTACCAGGCGTCGGCTTCCTGAAACTGCCGAGGCACATTAAACAGGAACGGCATGGCGGTTGGTGTTTACAGCCAACACAATCCCTGACATGAAAATCAGCCCTTCCTCCTTCCCTCTCTCCCTCAACCCCTCCCTCCTTCCCTCTCTCCCTCACCCGTGCCGGTTACAAAAACACACCATTGACTTTCCATGAAGTTCCTCTCTGCCATGCAGTTAGATAGCCGTTGACACCCACTGGGGGGGAGCGTGGGTATGACGGGTAGACAGTGCCATCTATGGGCAGACAGTGGTACTGCAGCCAACACCTTGACTCACCTCATAAAAAGATGACATCATTTTCTGGGCATTTTCTCACATCTCTCACACACACACACACACACACACACACACACACACACACACACACACACACACACACACACACACACACACACACACACAGAGGGCAATGAGTTTCCGCCGTTACAGAAATTCCCTGCTTGAACTGCTGAAGGAGAGGAGTCTCACAAGCACACACATAAACTCTTACGGTCTATCTTTATTTCTTGGTTAGTATGCCCCTCTAGAAGAGCCCTCTAGTAACCCGCTGTCTCGCTTGCACAAGCTTACTCTCCCTTTGCCTCTCTCTCATCTCTTTTTATCTCTCCATAACACACTTCATCTCTCTCTCTCTCTCTCTCTCTCTCTCTCCCCTTATTGGAGTGTCTCCGAAGGCCATGCCAGGGTGTTATGCACACAATGCACCAGCTGGCTCTACCCATCGATACCCCAACGAAAGTTGTCATGCTGTTTAACAAGTGTTTTCACAAATCAAGTCTGACATCATGCTTTCTGCCACTGCCGTAAATTCGTTAGTGAAACGTTTTTAACCGCTTGTTGAGCCGCAGCGTGCGAGCAGCGATGGGTGGGCAAACACTGCCCCCTGCTGACTGCAGCCGATGAAGACACGGATTTTTAGGCCTCTAGCTAATTTCAGCAGGCTTTAGCCCAGTATACTTTTACAGTCATCCAGAAAGCTCTCAGTTTAGGCAGCTACTGTGAGTGTGTCTGTGGTATATTTTTGGACTAAAAGAAACACACACATAAACTTTATAAGACACTCTTGCAGACAGGTTAAGAGGCCATTCACTCTACCAGTCTTTGTGTCCATTTCAAAAGTCAACATGATGTCCAGGCATCATTCATATTCTCACACACACACACACACACACACACACACACACACACACACACACACACACACCACCCCCTCCAGGTTTCATTTCAAGGGCTGATTAAGTCCAGCAGGCAGAGAGACCCCCTGACCGGCAGCATTGTCACACCTGGTTACCTTGGTAACCCTGCATTCACTACGCTGACCTACAGCCAACACCAAGCCATCACTCAGAGCAAGTGTGTAGATGTGTGTCAGTCAGCATATATGATGAATGGAGCATTGTGTGTGTGTGTGTGTGTGACTTGGAAATGGGCTCTTGACATGCAGCCTCCCAATTTAGCCTCAGCCAGCACACATGTAGCGTGTAACCCTGGCAAAGGGTTAAATGTAATGGGGCAGATTTTTTCGATAAGGAACTGCACAGCACGCCATCTGCCCCCTCAGTCTTCCCAGCAGGGGCAACATAAACAATCCCCTCACAGGAGGAATGGGGGCTGAGAGGCAAGAGACCCCCCAAAAAAGATGAAAAAGAAGAGAAAGACAGAAAGGGAGGGGCAAACGAAAAGAAAGAACAATAAGAAAAAAAAGAAAAAGAAAAGATTTGTGTAGTCCAAAAAGACCAAGAGAACAAGCTTGCCTTGCCCAGCTTGTTTATGGACTCAATCACTGCAAAATCACCAGGTTGGGTTACGTCCAAAAAATGCTAACAACTCCCTTTGTATCTGTCGTCTGTAATCAAAACCCCCATCTAATTTCTGACCTGCCTCGTCATGCTTTTGTAAACACTGACAGATCCTGATCCTCAGCGACGTCTTTCAGAGCAAATTTCCATCAGAAAATTACCACTGTGACGTGGTAGGAGATTTTATACAATGGTATCTGTGTGAAAATGACTAACATAAGGTTTAGATTAAATCAAACCTTCTGAAGGTGAAGCCGGTGCGCCATAGTGTATAGAGTATAGAGTAGTGTCAGTCGGTGCCAGTCTGGGCCAGTCTCACAGCGTGGCAAGATGCCAATGCCCTTTCACTGAGGGCCTTATCTCGCTCTAACTCAGTCATCCCTCATGCCCTGGCTCCTTCAATTCAGTGCTTCTCTGCATTTGAGCATCCTTAACTGCTTACACTTCAGAGTGTGTGAGTGTATGAAGAGGGGTGCTGGTTCGTGCCTGAACAGATGCATTTGTAAGTGTGTGTGTGTTTAAGGCCCAGTCTATGTGAGCAATGCCAGCTGATGAGAGGGCTGTGCTGAGTGTGGCTGGCACTGGTGGGCCTGCTGCTCTTTCAGGTGGTCGAGCAAGGAGGGCGGCGGGGGGGGGTGGGGCATCAGAGACGGGGTTCTTACATAAGGATACAAAAACCACAGGCCCCGCTTCCTGTCCCTGTCTACAATTAACCAGCCGACTTTCCAACCGCACCAAGACACAAACACACCCAGCAAACAACAGCACTGCTACAATTAGGCTACACACACACACGCAACCACAATTCCACCGTGACTATAAACAGAGAGAGAGAGAGAGATAGGGGGAGAGAGAGAGGAAGGGAAGTCAGGAATGGACAGAAAAAAAAGGAGAGGTGGAGATGACAGAAGATAATGAACGAGGACAGAGAGGGAGAGGTAAAAGAGTGAGAGTTGAGATGTGTGGGACACCTGTGGTGCCTGCCTCTGCTTGCTCAGGGGAAAATTACAGCTGTGGGAATGGGGGCCAATTAGGAGCCAGTTTCACAAGGCTGCTTCCTGCTCTACCTACTGCCAGGCCACACACCACCTCTTACCAGCTCCTCTCACCTTTCATCTCCCTCACCCTCTCCTTTCTTTTCTCCCTCTCTCTTCTCCTCTAATCTCTTCTCCCTCCTGTCATGTAGTCTCCACTTCTCCTTTCCTACTCCTCTCTTGACTCCTCCTCCCCTTCATCTCCCCTTTCCTCTTGTCCTCTTCCCCTTGTTCTCCTCCTCCTCCTCTTCCTCCTCTCCACCACCTCTCCATACTACACCATGATGACCAGGGCCAGTTTGAACTCTACACATGGGAGACTGAAACAAACAAACACACACACACACACGCACGCACGCACGCACGCACGCACGCACGCACGCACGCACGCACGCACGCACGCACGCACGCACAATTAGTCTGAACAGCCTGTAAAAAGTTATCCACACATACTACACAACTTACATAAACTCTTTGCCATGCACGCACACGGACGTGTGCGCGCGCGCGCGCGCGCGCACGCACACACACACACACACACACACACACCCCTTCTTCAAATGTCCACCATCTTCGAACTTACAGTTATCAGACTGTCTTTAAGATTTATTGGCAGATACCTTTCCAAGCCCTTGCACTTAAACGACACTCCCATCTCCTTCAAACAACAAACCTCTCATTATTTATCTTTGCAACACACACACATTTTAAATGCACATATTTTCTGGTACAATCATGCTGTTACACACACACTCACCGGTGGGTGAGTCAGTTTCCCAAGCATTCACACACACACACACACACACACACACAGCCTGCTTTGCATATGATTTGCATGGGTCCCAGACAGTTAAGATAAGCCTGAACACAGGAGGGATTCAGGACCACAGGATCCTTCACTTGCCCCAAGCCATCTACCTCACACACTCACACACAAACACACAAACACACACACACACACACACACACACACACACACACACACACACTGGTGTCAAAAACACAGACACAGACACACAGACACAGACACAGACACACACACACAGACACAGACACAGACACAGACACACACACACACACACACACACACACACACACACACCAGCCATGACCAACAATTTTAAATGAGGGTTCTAATTTGACCGATGGACAAAGAGCATAGTCATACATAATAACAGTACAAACCATTAGCCAACTTGCTAAAGGGGGGTGAATTAACTGTTGATCCGCATGGGGCATAACGCCATTGCATTTGATGAAAATGGTTTATTCACATTTGCTGTGCTTCTACCTACATGTTTCCACAAACATTACTGATTACCTGATCTTACAGCTGGCCAGATCTCTGCCCTGGATTAGGAACATGCCCATTGCTATCCCCATCCCCATAACAGTGGTTGGAAACACACAGAGATGCGTCTTCTCTTTGGCCGAGTTTCCATGAGCATCAATGGAACGTGCGTATGAGCTCGAACAGAAAGACCCCTTAGAGGTCACACCCTTGTATAAGGATACAAGGATGGACGGAAATGTTATTGCTACATGCATATGGTTACTGTGTGTAAAAAATGCAGTGAAATTGTGTCCGTTTCTCAGCCTATTTGTGCGTGGGGGTTGGAAGGGACAGGATAAAGTGGATAGAGTACATGTAGGGGGTGACTAAGGGCTGCATTAAGATGGAGGGTTGGATGATGTAAAAAAAAATGAATAGCTGACAAAGGGGCAGGGCTTGGTGGGGGCAGGGGGGGGGGACACAAGGAGCTCCCATTGTGCTCCCACCAACAGGGTGTCTGAAAACCTCTATGTGTGTGTGTGGACAGGTAAATGCACCTGTGAGAAGCTGAACACCTCTGTGTGTGTGGACAGGTAAGTGCACCTGCGAGAAGCTGGACACCTGTGTGTGTGGACAGGTGAGTGCACGTGTGAGAAGCTGAGAGCTCACCTGTCATCTTGTAGCCGCTGGCTGCCAGCTGTCCAGCCATGTACTCCCCGTCTGAGCTGTTGTGTGAGCAGCCCCATGTTCGCACCCAGATCTTCTGTGTGCCGGGGATCACACTGCAGAGGGCGGGATGAGGTCAAAGGTTATGGGTCACAGTGACACAGAGAAGCAGAGTAAAGATTTTACACTCAAAAGAGAACTTGTTCATTTCTCATTTTTCCTGGCTTTTCCCAATCAGATTGTTATTATTTTACAAAGACCTTGGTAGTCTTATATATTTCTGTTGAATTCTGATGAATTCTGTTATAAATGTAACAATGTGGGGCAAGCATTTAAAGATCAGGACAGGATGAGGTTTGTAAGTGAGAAATATTTTGGCAAGTCATCCATCACAAATGTGCTTCTGACTTTGGGCAAACAGACATATTGACTTTCAAACACTAGATGGCACCAGAGGCTTGAATTTTGAATTTGAATTAAAGCATTTCAAGAAGGCCAAATAAAATATTTGCAGCTTTACCACAAACATAACAGGTAGTATGTAAGATGTAAGGTCAGCACCCTTGGGCATCTTTCATTGACATTAACAAAAAATATACATCTATACACCTTATTCACCAATGAGTTAACAATTACCATCTCAAATAATCATTTGAACGCTTGAAGCTGAAGCTACATGTACTCTATATGTGTACCACTGGTCTCAAAAGAATAACTTTTTTTATACAGAGACAACAATTAACAGAGATTCAATAAAGCTGTTCCATTGAACAGGTTGATTTTCTATCAATCACTTCCATAAGGTTGCAGGGTACTGCCGTGGCTTTAAACTGATGCTTCCTTAAGGAGAGGCAGTAGGGACAAAAAACGTAGCTTCAGTTGTAAGCGTTCAAATGGTTGTTTGAGATGGTGATTGTTCACCTGTTGGTAACCCTGTGTTGTTGCTTGTGGCTCCCGCACTACTTACCAAATTTAACAAACCTGAATCTAGACCTAACCTATAGGACACACAAAAGTGGCACAGGACAATGGCAAAAGACAGTAGAAAAGTGGCATGAGACTGTGTAAGCATGTCACACCAAATGCCACAAGACAATACAGCAAAAACAGTAGGCCAGTGGCAAGGGACAGTGCACAGGACAGTAGGCAAGTGGCACTGGCATGACATAGTTAGTGAGTGGGGCGGGACAGTGGGTGAGCAAGTGTCATGGGGCGGTAGATAAAGGGCACAGGACGGTAGATAAGGGGTGCAAGATAGTGCACTGGACAGTAGATGACAATGGTGTGGGACAGCTGATGAGTAACAGGGGCCAGTGCACGGGACAGTTAGTGAGTGATGCGAGCCACCAGCAACATTACAGTAATTGCTCCTACAGCTCTGTCCCTTGAGAAAGCAGGGCAAAAGACTAAGGAAGTTTATTCTTATGTTTCCTGCTTACCTGTCCACCTGTAGTTCTTCCGCTGTCTGCTGCTCCAGCTTACGTCTCCGGGAGCGCGGGACGATGTTTTTCCTGGCGAACTGGCGCTCGTGCGGTGTAGGATCATGTGCGGACACCATATCCTCGATGTCATCGATGATGGGATCACAGGCCGATGGCATGGTCTACACAAATACAACATCAATCCACGGACATCAGTCAAACTCAATTTGATCTGGATATCCCACCTGACTTACCCAGTACCTAGTGTTCTTCACTACCAACAGTTATCAGTAATTGCATCAAATGCATCCCCAACGTTATGCGTTATGTTTACTGAGTAGATTGAATGTCAGAGCCGCCAGCTACCGACTGTATCCAGTACTCCTTATTTTATAAGGGGCGACAGTAACCTGACTTGAACTTGGTCTCTTTAAAAACTTCTTCAGTCATGTGCGAAACGTAATAACGCATTGTGTTATATTAGATAGAAGATAGAAGTGTTGACATGATTATAATAGGAATCGAAATTGCGCTGTCTGAAAGCGAACTTTAACTATCTATCCTTAATAACATTACGTTTTATAGGCTACATGCTAAGATATGCACAGCTAAGTCTTCACAGACTAGATTCTGCAAATGTGCAATTACACAACTGTAAATAGTACATATTTAACTACAGTGGGACTTTTTGCAGCTACTTAAAAATCATGAACAAATACACAAACGTACCAGCATGGCTTAAAGTTTGAAAACTTCGGTGTCAAGCACTAGCATGGGCACCAGCAACTACCCACGTGTTGTTACCTATATAAATCAGGCGATAAAACGCTGGCAGTTACAATCCTTACCGGTATCACAAGTGATTCTCTGCTCTCCAAAACTGCTTGAATTAACGGCAAACGGTTAATATCCCTGATTTAGTGATCACAACTTTCTTGTGCTAACACTGTTTGTACCTACTCTCCGCCATACTGGAAACCTATGACCTCACATGAACTACGACTCCCTAACTGGAACAAATGTGTTCTTGAAGGCGTTTCATAATGGGCGCCTCTGTGTTCGTACTATAAATATGAGCATTTTGGAATTTTTCATGAACAACATGAAGTGAAAACATGTGTGCAATACAAAGTGGGCATAGAAGAGCTGTGCTCAGTTTCATCACTGCAATCAGCATTGTTTGTTATAAATTCAGTACACAGTTCAGCTGTGCAGTTCAGATCTTACAGTAAGCGACCAAGAGCTCTTTTTCGCCAGATAGGTTATACATGTAATTTAATGCATGTAATTTAATGTGTCCGCTTACACGGAAATGATCTCTACGATGATGCCTGATACATACACATACATTTGTGCTCGTTTACCCCGACAGATGTGAATAAGCTTAACAGAAGTGTTCTTACAAACAGCACTTTGCAGCCTGGTAATGCCGTTGAGTTACCGTGCACAGAACATGTACTTCACAGTAACCGATCTACGATATTTATAAACTTTATTACACACTGTTCTGAAATACACTTAACTGGCTTTAGAAGTAAAAGTATGTTTCCCATATATATTAACCTCATGCACCATGAAACAGTAAGTAAACTGTTTTAGCTAAAGGGGGGGGCAAAGCAAAAAAAAAAAAAGGTTTGACCTCAAGTCCCATCCTTCGGTCTGGCCCAAAGATTTCTTAGTTCATTCTTCTAGCACCTCTTGGTCCATGTCCATGTCCATACTTCTGCTCCTCCAATTCCTCCATCTCTGTCCAGTGTTGATCCATACCATGTTGTGATCCACACCAAATTCTTATCTTTTCGGTAATGGTAAAATTATATTAAAAAGTGTCTTAACATTTGCCAATGTGAGAGGGCAATTGCCCAAATAGTGTCAATAGAAGAAACAATACTTGCCAACAGACTGAAGAATGGATGTCTGATATTTTTAAAATATCAATGATATGACCATACTTTGTTGGAAACTGTTCAAGTTTGTTAAACTGAAGTAAGAAAAAAACAATCTGGGGTATCTGTTTTTTGCATAGTCAAAAATATTGTACAACTTGATTAACCCTTGTTGATATAAACATCCCCCTGTACAATGGTGACCAATATTAATAAAACTGATGTCCCTATTTTGAGTCACTAGTTACTATGGTTGTTGGGATTGAATTGAAGTCATTGTGTTTGCTTGGATGGAAATCAGCAGAGGTAGTTGTAACAAACTTCAATGAAAAATGTTCACAGTAGGAGAGTGAAGCAATAAGAAGCAGACCAATGCATTCATATAATCTAAGTCCGGGATATACATATCTGGTGTAGTAGGAGCATGTAAACATCTGTATGTATTGCAGATGATGTTTTCAACTTTTAACTTCACTCTAACAGCACCACCCAGTGGAGACAAAAAGTGGTAGTTGCAATTAGGTGTCCAAGGAATTAAAAAAACGTCTGTCAAACGATTACATTTTCAAATTGTGATCTCTTAAAATTATGTAGTTAATCACAATTAATACCAAAATTGTGGAATAAAAATACTTCTTTAAATATCATAAATTGTACTCAAACACATCTCTATGCTAAAATGTTAGCTGACCTTAGACCTTATCTACAGCACAGCAGTTTAATTTATTGAATATATGCTTGCATGTTCATGTCAATAATAATGAGGTCTAGGCCTAGGCCTATAGCCTATTCTTTCCAAAAAATTGATATTTCAGACATTTATTAGGCATATGTGCAAAATACAATGAAAATTTGTGCGGAATTGTATAATTTCGCGTTTTCTGGATTGCCAAATATGAGCTGGGGTATCTCTGAGGTATGGTCTCTGTAAGTTTCATAAACAGACAATGGCATTAAGACTACATGGATCCAAATAAAGCTGTAGTAAGAACGAGCAGGCCTACAGAGAACCATGCGGCACAATCATCTACTCCAGTGGCATCATTGATCTTCCAGCTCCTAACAACTGCAACAGTCAACTTGCAAAGATCTCTGGCGTAAAATAGGAGTTGCACCACACAGTGACATGTAATACAATACAATTGAGACAAAATATGTTACTGTAGCTTAATATGAAATGTCAACAGTGCAGAGTATTACACAATGTGAATGGAAACTTTTTTTCTGTGGATTTTTCCTTTAATGGTTAATTGAATATAAAATACATACCTTTTTAAATACACTCACATTGCTAGAAAATATGAAATACAAGGAGCTTTTACAGATTAATTCCCCACATGCACATCAAAAATCCAAAACTCATCTCACATGTTCTTTTGTGATATACAAATGTAACATTCACTTCATCATGATTAACTCTGCTGTCAGCTTCAGTTGCTAAATGCATCATCGCCCATGCTGAAGAACACTCAAAAAACACCATTCTAGAACACAAAACGCACTAAAACTCCAACACAAACACCAACCATGTCAGTGTACAAACAGTTATTGAAAAGAATGACTTTCGGCCATGTCAAACTCCACCAACTCCATCAAACAATGACCATCAAACACAGACTGATGGAGTTTGTTGGTGCAGTGTGCAGGCACCCGAAAGGCCCTGAACACAAGACAGCAGCAGCAGTCAGTTAGGCCAGCTTAACCTCCCCATTGCAAAATTAACTTAATAGAATGTCATAACTACACAAATGAGTGCTGAGACTGGCCCCAACATGGAAGGTTGAGAAAGGGGTACAATTTGGATGAAATAGAGGTACATGGGGTCCTCGTCCACTTCCCCCTACAAAAGACCACAGAACCCTCTATCTCAATCAGTCCATCAGAGTTCTAAGCAGAAACTTTGAGAAGACTGGATTCCAAATACATTTCTACATCAAAGAATCACTCAGTACTATCATTGCTTGTATTGAAGAATGCTCTTCTTAGAGGGCTATTCTAAGGTTAGGATCTAGCTTGGGTTTTCAGCTTATTTGCAGGCCAGTACAAACAATAATTCTGACTAAATGTTAGCTTTGTATTTTTTTATTGACTGAAAACAATAGCAGCAATATGAAGGTTTGTTTTTTTATGTTTGGTTGATTGTTTCCTGTACTTCAAACAGAAGCCTCAATGACTGCATATTGCAGCTGCAGGACTGAGGCACAAGAAAACAGCATTGGCTTGCATTATGCCACACTGCACATCTGTGGCAGGAAGGAAGTCTGAAGGCACTATTTCTACACACAAGCGCTCGTGCAGAGGTACTGCACACATACCGTGACAGTGACGGACTACACTGGCACCTTCGATCAGCAACCACTTGCCCATGTCCCTCCATCTACTGTGAAGTAACTTGCTGTGTGCAATGGCACAAACTATGCCCAACCACAATCATTACTAATTCCAAATGAAACAGAGTGGGGAGGGGGGCCGTTTCCTTACTCCCAAAGAGTATGTATAGAGTGTATGTACACAAGTGCCTTTAATTAACATAAATATATTGGTTGAACTGACCAGGTTGCTGAAAAGGCAACAGACAAAATCCACTTATCCTGTAGCAAGTTCCCATAGGATAGAGCTTGATAAACATACTATAAATAAAATGTAGACTTAAGGCCTCAGCCTGTTAATAGATATATGGGGAAAAAAACTTGGACTTGGTGATTAATTAATTTACTGAGCATATAAGCAAGCGTCCAACAGACACAAACCTCTTCAAAGGCATACATGTCCACACACACAATCACACTTTCATTTAGACAATGCTGTATTCAAATGACAGATATATTAGAAAATTACTTATTTATGATACATAAATAAATTCTAGAATGACAGAATGGACAAGCATATGCAATTTCAATTCTTTTGAAATCCCTGTGTCAAGGGAATCCCTTTCAAACATTTCTTCATAAAAGAGACAGAACATTAGCCTGCAAAGGAAAAAGAAAGAGTTCTGTATTCCTTTCATGGCTATGTGGTTACAAGTATGGTGGCCCTGCTGGGACAAAAAGCAGAATAAAGTGCATTTAAGTAAAATCATTCCAGGAAATCACTCTCCGCCCTGATAACAGGTCCAGCCCTTCTGAATGGAGGTGGCTAAACATCAAAGCAGAGAGCGCAAGGAACTCATTCCCATAGTAGGTTGAAGACGCATCTTGATTTGTTTTCTGCTTTCCAAGGGTCAATGGGTTAAGTGTCAGAGTTCAAACCATAACCAAGAATCCCCCTGGAGAACATAACTGTGTGCACAACAATCAGTCTCTGAGCTGGTCAACACTGAGCTTAATATGAGAGATTATTTAAATGACAAAAAGACTGCAGCATATTGTGTGTCCTCTTGATGCAGCATACATACACACGTAGACCAGGCATTAGTATGTGACAGCACATACTTAAATATTGCTTTTTTTTTTTTTTTCAAATTACACAAGTTTCACTTGTATCAAACTTTTACAAAGCATCTCACTTTCAGACAATAAATGTGTCTTGAAACGAGCATTTTACATAGAAAAAACATCAAAGAGCCCATTTTATCATCACATATATACACAAGAGGAATCGAGCACCCCTGGCCTGCAAAGGGGCCTCCACCTATGGGTGCAGCTTGACAACACTACCTAGCAACACAGGTAAACATATTAACCTGTGTGTGTGTGTGTGTTTAGTGGGCGTCCTGCTGGTCCTGAGCTCTGGGGCTGTTTAAGGCACCATAGACACAAAAGCACCCAGCTGGGTGTTGACTTCAAACATCCTTGCAGGGAGAGCTCTAACCTTGTATCATGTGTGTGAGTGTGTGCTTGTGCACTGCTTGGGTTTAGAATGCTTGCGAGACCTCTGAGGAGCCGAGTGAAAGCTGAAGTGCACTTGCTGCGCTGCCTCAGAAAAAGAGAGAAGGCCAGAAGCAGGCTGAGATCATAAGGGGAGACGTAGCCTCTTGGTTTTGTCTTATATCAAATACGGGCTGAACAGGACAGCTCTCTTGTTGATCTAAAACACACACACACACACACACGCACACGCACACGCACACACACATATGTACATACGTACACGCGCACACACTCCACCACCAATATGTTATCTAGAAGATTCCATCTGTTTTCTGTTTATATTATATTTCATAATGATAGGCATATTAAAATCTTTTGACTCATCTTCTTCAGGCAAGCGCCGCCTCCTGGGTCGGCTGAAGAGCTAAATGGGGCTCCCCAACCGGCTAAACACAGACACCCGACTGACTCTCTGATTGACATGATGGTTTGGCCACTGGTCACTTGCTTCAGAGCTAATTGCTAACTGGTAAAGACTAGTATTGGCACTGGGTGCTACTGATCAAAATTGATCCCAAGAGGTTTAGGGGACTAAGAAACACCATTGACAATCAACAGTGATGATAACTTGGCAGATGGGCGTTGCCCCCCCCCCCCCATCTCCACAGCTGGTGGAGCTAGGTTACTGCAGGTGCAGATGGTCAGTTGCACAGCAGGTAGTCCAGGGGCAGGTTGCAGGTGTCAAAGAGGTCGCTGATCCCCACATTCTCGTCAGGGTCAAGCAGGTAGTCGTCCTGGAGCAGAGGGGGGGATAGGCTGAGGAAGGACAGGTCTGAGGCTGATGGGTTCTGGTCCTCCGTCTGTAGCAGGAGGCTGGTGAATGGTGAGTCGATGGGGGACAAATTGGTCACAGCAACTGCTGGAGATGCATGCTCCGTTTCGCCCTCTGTAGGGAGGGAGGAGAATAGTGTTGTTAACCCAGGTCATCGTCTTGGGACTTAGCACTTAGTCTATGTCTACATCGGAGTTTTTCACCATTCAAACATGAAATCTGGAACTACGCATTTTCACCATTCAAACATGAAATCTGGAATGGAAGCACTTTTGGATTTTGCAAATGTGCACAGAAATGAACTCTCAGACTCTCAACTGATGTTGAAGAAACCAGTTCTCACAATTGGTGCATATCTACCAAAATGTTTCACTCAATGTTGTCTAGACAATCTTCTGATTGCATGGCTGTTGATAACTCATCCGTTCTTGAGAACTTTTAAATTGCATGGTTTTTGGCAGGGTAAATGGCATGCGTTTTGAAAAATCTCCATTACGGAGTGTCTTCAAAAATTGAAGGAAAAATTTGAGGAAAGACCCAAATGGATAAAAAAAAAAAATCAATTTACACCAATATCTTGATATGTGTAAACAAGCCCTTAATCAGCACCAATGAACAAGGCGTTGTGATCATGGGCCATAAACGAGTCTGTAGTCAGCCGCTGGGTTTCCATCCAATTCGTTCATGCGCATTTAAGTTGTGCAAATAAGAAATCCTCTCATCGAAACACCAAGTCGTGCACTTCTATGGGTGAACTGGAATGAAGTGCACCGTGTACATTGACCACTTACAGCCACAGTGTGCAGTGTCGCCCCAAATGGATGATTTCTTTTTAATACTTAGCGGAGGTGATCACTAACTCAAACAAATGGTCAGTTTAAATACTTCAGTTGGAGAGCGACATGCAAGTAGCCTAGTGGGTGAAACATGAGTAAAATGATATTATCATTGTTGCTTAGACTTAAACACAATTCCCACCATCGTCTCAGAGTTGGCCACCATTAAGTTTGAAAAACTAGTCACTGAACTTTTAAACTAATATGAGTGCATCATCTAAGGAATTTCAGTGCTCTGAGTTTTGCCATCATTGTCAGTGTGTATGCACTAATACATAGTGTTCGAAGTGTCCAAGTGTGAAACACGGAAACACACATTTGAAACGCGGTCTGTGTCTGTCCTCTGCTATGAAATATGTTACTGTCAGTCCCCAACAGTTGGAAGGCTCACTGACACAAAGGAAATGGACTGCTTCAGATACTGAAATTTACCACTGAATGATGAGGCATTTTTTTCATAATACAGGAGCATTGCAGTCAGTGTCAGGTTATTAAAGTCCAACCTTTGTTCTTGCCTGGTCTGGCTTCAAACTGGAGCTACACTTGCACAACACACTTCAGATCACATACCAGTGGTTTTCTGCACTTGTACTAAGCACAGGCCAAACGACCGGAGAGACACTTACCGTCCACCACCTTCAAAAATGTGGAGGAAGCACTGCTCTGGCCGCCATCTTTGACAGGGCTGTCCACCTCACTCTCGTCCGGACACAGAAAGACATCGATGGGGCCCTTGGTGCTGGTCAAGTGGACCTGTAAATTCTAGTGTCAAAATTTAAACAAAAAAGAACGTTAACATATGCGAGACTTTTTTTTTTTCTTTAAACTTGGGACAGTAAGTGGATAATAACAGGACACCTGTATGTATTCACCTGTCCGCACACCTGAAAGTACTTAGCATTCCTCTCTCTGTTCTGCCAGGCCACTCACCTGCTCTGGGTCAGGCACCTCCAGTTTTGTGTCTGGTGGCGCCTTCACCACGATGACCGTCTGGTCCTTTAGGCCGCTGATCTGTCGCAGGTCCTCATACGTGACATATGCCAGCGTAGTGAGAGTTAAGGACAAATATATCTGACACAAACACACACCGGGCTGGAGGGAATGTCTGATGCACTGGACTTGACACTTCAAACATAACATGATCGAACAAGAACAGTCTCAAGACTATCTGTCTCTTGCAAAGCTACATTTAGCCAAATGTTTCTTTCTTACTCTGGTTCTTGATAAGGACACTATTTATTCCAGAGGAAGTGAGTCTTTAATGTAGCTCTTCACACCTATTGCTTCAAGATGAGCTTTGGAACGGGTTGCTACTTTCAAAAGATGCAACGGCTCTTCCTGCATGACATTAAAAGGAAGCTAAATACAAGGTGCTAACAATCACCATGGTGACAAAACAACAAAATAAAACAGAACTGTTCCATTTACGTGCCTCCTTTCAAGCCCTGCGCAAGTGATGGGAATGAGACCATCTATGCCATGTGCAAGTCAAGTCAAAGCCCTTAGAGGGTCAAGCCAAGACCGAGCATTTGGAATTTTGAAGCCAAGACCTTAAAAAAGGTCAGTTTTGAAGATCATGAATTTTCTGGATACATCACAACCTTGATGAAGGAAGGCTACTGTATCACTTGTTTGTGTGCTGAGTGTTTCATGTAAATTAAAAGCTGCCTTCAGGCTTGACCCATGCCACTGTGGTTCAAGACCAAATGAGACCAAATTAAAACTGCTTTCAATTCCAAAATAAGTCAGAGTATGGTCACGAGACCAAGACCGGACCAGAGTACTACAACAGATACAACTAAACAGCAGCCAAGCTAGCTTCCCCATCTCTCTCTCTCTCTGACCACAGATTTCTACTGAGTCTGTCCGCGGTTGTGCTCCATCCGCAATACTGCTTTCAAAAGCAGCATCCTCCAAAAAAGGACTGAGTGCTGAGTCCTCAAAAGCAGAGCAGAGTGGGAAGACATTTCCAAAGCACTGAGCACTTCATGGAGGGAAAAAAAAAACAAAAAAACACAATGGCAGCAGTCGCCTCAACACAGCACAGATAAAATGAAGGAGACAGAAGCCGTTTCTGAAATGCCATTACACAAACTCCTCCTCTGTTGATATGGGGTCTGTTTCCCAAAGTAATAGTTGCTAATTAAGTTAGCTACTTTTTTGGGTTAACTAGTTAGCATCTATAGTGATGGGAAACAGACCTATGAGCAGCTTTAGAAATATTGGTAGGATGGCATTCCGTAGAAAGCAATGAGGTGATCTGATTGGATATTTCTGGTTGGCGGGGGCCTCGGTCATGAGCTTGACATCCTGGGTGCAGCTGGTGATGAGCTGGTCCAGCCGGAGCTCCTCCTGGTGGAGCCGGGCCAGCTCGCTGCTCAGGGCCTGCCTCTGGGTCCCAACACCCCCTGCTTCTGACAGGTTACAGCCCCTGCAGCAAAGACAGGACACAAACACACACAGGTCAAGTGAGGCTCACAGCAGATCCTGAACACACACACACACACACACATTTCCTTCAGGATGAGATATCTATTCATGTACACAGGTCGGCTGTGTTCAGAGCACCACATTTGACCTTAATTCAACATATCCCATCTACATCTAGTCATAACCGTGCAAAAGACCCTATTCCTTCAAGCATCAGCATAGAGGATGGCCTGCATTCATACTAAAACCCATCATGCTACACAAACAGCTAGTTTATCATTAAATCTTTTGGTTGTGTAGAAGAGATTTCCAGTTACACACAGAGACACGTTTGAACCAAAAACACTCCACACAGTCTTATGACTCAAGTACAAGTGCTAAAGTCCTCCATGCCTCAGTAAAGGGTCATCATTTCTATACAGGAAAGTGCTGACTCATTGAAGATGAGGGACATTCTCTCTGCTGACACGTCAACACTACAGTAAAAAGACTTTGTGACTGGATGTCACAGCGTTGTCCTCAATCCTAAGGCTCCAAAAAAAGATATAGTGCAGCTACTCATTCATACTTGTTGCTTGTGTGCCTTGCAAAGGATTATGGGAGTCCCACAGCCATTATTATCCCCATCCGTTGAAGATAGTCAACAGATCAATAAGTCAATAGATCAACTAGAAGTCACACTTGGTGTGCATCTCTCCTCACCATGACTATGGTGTTTACAAGCAAACACAAACAACCAAGCTTTATTGACACACACTCATACACGCAAATAAGCTTCCTCATCATACACTGGCGCTTTACTGAAGGCATGAATTGTTGAATGCTACGCTTTAAGGTCCTCGTGAACAGGGATTTTTTTTTATTTTATCCTACCTAAAGGCTGAAGCTTGTAAGTGCATTTTATTTAGATTTAGCACCCTTGAGTTCAAGACTTCAGCACAGTGCATAACGTTTTGTGTCACACACAGGGATGAATGCAAGCAGTAGCAAATGACTGTGCCTGCTACACTTGACATAGGCTGATCACAGTCCCAACCAATAAAAACCCAGAACTAGCATCATTACGACCATATCATTGAAATTTTAGATCAACATGACGCCCTTTCATGCGAACAGTACACAGGTTTGTAGGTTTTGTAGTGAAATTTATGGATTCTACATCCATAGGATATACTTTTTAACTGTGCTAACCAACTTCATGAAAAAAACTACAAAAAAAAAAAACACCTATTTCTCCTCAAATAGATGACGTACTTCAAGCATGTGGCATGGCCCACACAAAATGCACTACACTGGTGCATCTATAGTAATAATTCACAACTCAGACTCATTCTAGACCCCCGGAAACCCTGTGTATTGTATGGAGTGTGTTAACATGCAGTTTTTCCCCCAGTCCTGAATTGGATATTCCATCTGAACCATTCAATCCACGTTTATATGTCTCAAAGCATTCAATCTGATCACCACCTTCTGACAAGCGCAATGGTTTCCCACGTTGTCATTTGTTTACATACATCTGACATCCCTTAGCTAGCATCCCTTAGCCTGCTGCCAGTCAAGGATTAAAAAGATGCTCATAATACAACTTTGTAACATCAAATCACTTTTACCCTCTTGGCTACCTATGTTAACGTTATAAGGTAACTGCTAGTTAACACCACACTGAAAGTATGTAGGTTACTTGCTAGCACACTAGCTGGGTTCATATGGTAAGATGAGCAAAAGGACAAAGCTCATCTGTGGTCATTTTAATAACTTTGCGGTGCGGCTATTACTTTCAAGCAATGTGTGCGTGCAGTTGCATCAACCGCATCCATCCCTACAAATGCGCTGACAGGAAAATCTAATCCATGAATCCAATTGCAGGTTTGTATACTTTCCCATCGAACGGATTTTCAAAAGGTGTACACTACCTCTAAAGCCAATTGATATTTCAATCCGATCGGGCCAAATCCGATCAGATGGTGTGAATATGAGGTATTTTGAATCCAATTTTGCCCATAATCGGATTAAAGCGGTGCATGTAAACTCGCTCACTGAGCAGTGCTAGCCTGGCTATTAGGACATTCCCATTGGTTGAAAAGGGGCACACAGACTGGCCCAGTAAGGGCTTCATGTGACGTACATCCACTGGATGTTGTTTTTGGACTTCTTCTTGACGAGGTGCACGCCCTCCAGGACATTTGTGATGTCATAGAGGCGTCTCTTCTGGACACTGAGCGTCTCAGCTGCCCAGTTGAGGTCCACTACGCCATCCGCCGACTGGCTGAGCAGCTGCAGGAACTTCTTGGTCAGGAGACCCAGGGATGTGTCGTACCGCGACTTTTCCTTGTCACCCGGAGACTTTGGAGCTGAAGAAACAGACAGACACAGGCATGTTCATTTAAACACACATTAAAATAGAAAGAGAGAGCATCTTTTTAAGCTGTTTTAGCAGTTCTATTTACTATATCAGTGTATTTACAATGTAATGGCTTCATTCAGGCATGATATTCAATCAAATGACAGCCAACTGAAAATTCAATGGCGAGCATCCATCCTCATACTGTTTGTTATGGCAGGTAGGCCTAAAGGTAAACTGTGTACATGAACAGTCTAGTAACAAATAAAAACATAATAAAATAAATAAATGCACCATATAAAAGGGTTGTACTTTCACCATCTATTCATACACTGTAGGTGAACAACCAGGACAAGCAGAGCACTAAAATATCAACACTAGAATCATGTTGCTGATTAAATGGATATCTGTACTTCATGTGGATGGGGACAAAAGCCTTAACTGCAAGTAAATATCTTATTATAGTTAGACAAGGCATTAAATGTTAAAAGATGTCTCATACTTTTAGTGGGCTTGATGCCAGCCACAGCAGGAACATCTCTGCCCACAGGCGTGGATGCCAGATGGGTGGCGGGGAGCTGGTCAGCATCATCCAAAGCCAGTCGCCTCTGTCGCCTGAGGAGAACAATCAGTGGGTATGAGTAATATACAGAGGAAGATCTGTGTGAACTAACATGTCACCAAATTCCAAATTTGACCAAATTCCATTGAAGCCTATGGACTACATTACAAAGCTTGCTGTGGCTTGGAAGTCACCCATGATTTTGCCACTTGGAATACCGTAGAGTGATTGAGATTTTTTTTTCACAACAGAGGAAGCCAAATCAGTGATTTCAAAACCCTGTTAGCCATAACCATTCAAACTGCTAGACTGGGTTTTAAGGTCACCCAAAGGAGACCGGACCATTAACATTTCCAACAAGAGCATAGATTGTTCTCTGCTCAAGCTCTAAACTACTTGAACTTTAACAAAAACATGTCCAACTGCAGCATAGACAAAGCCATTTCACCACGACAAATAAGTCAAAGAATACCTGTAAAATATGAGGCAACTCTGACCTAATGTTTTAACTGCTTTTTTGAATTCAACTTAATTTGTTTGAGGACTCCAGGACCCAACTTGGGCATGCCCAACAAGCTAGCCTGCATTCTTCAATCATTCACAAAAGCATTGATGTAATGGGAAAATCCATCTCTATATAGTGTCTAGCAATTATGGTGTACACCCAAAAACACAACACAACAGACTGCCCAAGAATCCAGTCTTTCAGGTTTTCCACATTTTTCCCCATGAAAAGTGGTATGTCAAAGGTAATGACTGTGCCAACTCAACGTGTTTCTTTCCAATCTCACCATGATACAAAAATGTATTCGTAATCATAAGAGATCAATTTAATAGCCTACCATATACATACATCAACTAAAAATAACTGAGCTTTTGCATGTCAACCTGCTTTTTCACATCCCTACTGACTGTCAACATACACGTTTAAACATGCATCTGTCTTATTTCTTCATGTTCCCCGTTTCACAAGGCTACAGACCTGCAATACAAAGAGAAGAAGAAAATGTATATTTTCTGTAACAGAATTTACAAACGTGGAGAAATTTTCAGCCACCCTTTTCAACACAGTAGGAAAATCTGAGGACATAAACAAAGACCGGATTCCTCAGCAAGTCATCAGTTATGCCCATTTAGAGCGCTGTTCGGTTCAAGTCTGAGGTTTCAACAGGGTTCTCGCTCCATATTAACAAAGTACCTATAGACAACAGGCAGTAGTACACAAGAAACATCATGCCACAAATTCCAAAATACCACAGGCAATGTGTGAAATCTTACTAAATCATTTCATCCCACTGATTGACTAAATGAATTGCACCCAAATATGCTTAAAAACCCTCATGTACTTTGCAGTAAGTGCATGTTAATTCAGGGCGTGCATTTGCTAATTGATGGCAACACAACTTCACCAACACTTATGTTGCAAGGTAATGGCAGAGAGCATGCATGATGGCAATCTGATGTGGGGTTTCCAGACAAAAGGTCTCAGCCTTAGCTCGTGGACCACCGTGCCGCGTGGTTTGTGTGTTAGAGCTCCCAGACTGGCGGTGGGCTCGGGCTTTACCTTGTTGTTGGTTACAAAGCTCAGGGCACGTCAGCGTCTCTTTTTTCCTTTTGACAACAGTGCGGCGTTTCTTTCCCATGACAGACACGGTAGAAATGACAATCAACCTTTCAATCAAAACTCTAAATGAAGCTTCATAGTGGTTCGAAATGCATGTCTCCATAAGCAGAATGGTTTTAAGACGATTAACGTAGTTTGTTCCTCGCATAAGGCTATTGCTCAACTGTGCGGCTAAGAGCAAGCTGGCTCTTTCCCTTCCCCCTCCAGACCTGCTTACTGGCAAGGCCTCTGTTTATTCCTTTACAGTGGTTTCTGTTCTGACATTTCAAGCCTACCCCACAACCTTCAACCCCATTTCGTGTCATTGGCATGTTCTGATACATACACCGCGCCAAGGACAAAGGAAAACATGTATTTTTGGCCAAGAACTTAAACACTGACCTTTTCCATTCGGGTGTGACCCCTTATATGGTCACTGGGGGGTTGAAATAAGATAGCTAGCAAGCTAATAGAACAATCCTGGTGGCTACAACTTCAACCTCATTACTTGCGTCTCGAGCTATTGCTACCAACCACAACTCCAGTGCAACCAGAAGCACTGGCCTCCTGGAAATATATGGGCAAAAAACAACAGAAACACGGTTCACCATAGCCTGCTAAAAGATAAGACATCGTGTCATGTTCAGACTTGTTCCTAAAGCTATAGCTAGCTAGCAAACATGGCCACGGTTGTTGCTACAAAGTATTCACGTTAGCAAATACAAAACGTGCACCAAAATAATCGTCACTTTGACACAGTTTTAGGGGAAATTACCGGTGGACGTCCTAAAGCTGGTCGTTGTCCTGTTCCAAGTGAAGCTCCGTGAGGAGTGGAGTACAAATTGCCATTTGCAGGTTCAGACAGGCAGACACTCGAGGTCTGAGAAATGCTGGGCGGCGGGGTTATTATATGTATATAAGTGGTAGTGGGAAGAGTTGACGGTAACCGATCGTTTATTGTTGTCAAAACTATGTTTTTATCGAGCGAAGAGCCACCAACCCCTGTAATAATCACTTTCTCCGTAGCTGATGTTATCCCTCTTCTCATCTTTGTGGACTCGGATGCCTTTTGTCCCTTCCCTGGTTTAAACCTATATATCTACTTATCCGCCACGATTCCGTTGCTAATATTCACGGCCAACATTAGACTAACGTCCTAACTACCGATATGTCAACATTTGTCGGCACATAATATGTTCATATTAGCAGATGGTTTGGATTGTTCGGCTGAAGCAGCGCGTAACCTCCTCAACTGAAAATGGCTCCAGGAAGCTAACAATGAATGAAGGATACAGTTTACGCGCGAAATACCCTCCCGCGAAACTCATATTTCCCGGGATAATTTCAAATGAAATTTGCATAGTTTAAGTGATTGGCTAGCATTATTCTAGGCTCCACCTTTATTTCCTTACGTATACAAAATGAACACCAATAGAAACATGAATACTGAAATCGACAGTTACCATTGGTCAAACACATGACATTTGTGAAAATCCATGCCTCCATGCTTAAAGAGATACATACATTTGAAAGAACTTGTTATACCTACTAAACAGGCGTAATTTATACGCTGTAACGTTACAGTATTGCACATAAACCACAAAATGCTCATCAGCGTTTATGGGGAAGGTCAGGAAAACGTTAGAGTTAAGTCATCGACTCATAACTCATAATTGAACTGACAAAACAGTACACAATCAACATCGCGCCATAAAATTTAACTCTTTGTAAGCCAATGTGACAGCAGAACAGTTATTTACGGAAAGACTATTACAGTATTTCATGCATAGACAAGGACGTTTCATTGCCAGTTTTCTCGCCATAATACGACAGGTGGAGATTTCAGGACGTGGAGAGGTGGGGGAGGGGTTGGTGGAGTAAGATTGCATGAGACCATCACATATCGTCTTTTGTGTGTGTGAATTACATATTGCTATAGGTCTAAAGAGGCATCGATGGGCTATGAATTTTGGTTATAGACTATCAGCTAAGGGCAAGGGTAGCCGCCCAGTTCAACCTTTAGTGAAGAGCAACGTGCAATTTGGGGTGGGGTTTGAAAATATTTGCTTTCTGCCGTACTCTGCGCCCCCCCCCTAGATTGTTGGTGGTAAAGGGATGTGGGCAGGGCAGGCAAGCTATGGCAAGACCTGAATTTGATTTTAGTTTGAATTACAATAATAATCACTCACTTGACTGTATGTTGTTCATCACAGGTAAATTTACACACTGCATAATTTGGGGCATGGCCTTCAGTGGTTAGGGTGTGGAAATATTCTGAGGGTTTAGTCAGTCATCCTAAATTATTCAAGGCTTGGAATAGCCTCAAAACATCCTTGCAAAAAGGAAGAGCCAACATCCACAGGAGCAGGAAACCTCAATTATCAAAATTTCTAGGGACAAAACTGGCAGTCTCCCTATAAAATGATGTTCTCAGGTTTATTTATTGTTATTTTTTTAACAGTCTGGAAGTTTCTGTATTTGTCTCAGAATGTCAGATTTACTGCAATATAACTCTATGGAAAGTGCAGGTGTTATGTTGCAGTAAAACTATAGTTATGTTTCATCAGGGGGAATCAAGGCACATGACAAACTTCAGGGCAGTATAATCTCCTGACGTCAGCTGTTTGTGCATGTAGGCTGAGGGAGGAAAAGTGAAAACCAGCGTCCCCAGCACCGTTCCTAGCCCAAGAGTCTGGACACCAAAAATATTTTTCAGTCTATTGGCGGTGATCTACTAACTGTGAAAGTGTCAAGTGAAATATCGCCACATTTTTTAAAAATGCAGGAAAAAATTAAGTTTGATAACCACAATCAACAGCTTTTACACTCATGCAAAACATATGGAAGCCATTCTCTTGACTTTGGAGTGTGAACCAAAATACAAATTTTGTCCCATTAACTGCACATAGCAGCTGGAGTGCTGCCTCTGACTGTACAGGTCCTGCCTTCTTGATTGGCAGCTATTACACCAATTTCTGATTGAGTCAGTCAGGAGCTGTGTGCTTAAAAAGGCCTAATGACAGGTGTTGGGTGGACTACATCTGATTGTGTGATTGTGGACTACATCTAATTGTGTGATTGTGATTGCTTTGTGTTTGAACTTCCGTTA
>PYXC01000769.1:10000-15000 GCA_015244755.2 Tenualosa ilisha
GAAGGTGGAGAGAATATCAGTTGATCTGGTTGCACTTGGAAGGTCATTCCACCAGCGTGGAACAAATATGAGAAGAGTCTGGATTGACCTGCACAAGGCATTGGCCGTGCTAGATAACGTTCCTTAGAGGAGCGTTGCGGTCGGCAGGTGACGTGGGGCTTTAGGAGAGTATTCAGGTAGATGGGAGCAGAGCCATCAATCACCCTGTAGGCCACCATAAGTGCCTTGAATTTGATGCGAGCAGCCAAGGGCAGCCAGTGGAGTTCAATGAACAGAGGTGTGACGTGCCCTTTTTGGCTGGTTAAAGACCAGACGTGCAGCTGCATTCTGGATCATCTGTAGTGGTCTCACTGCACAGGCTGGAAGACCTGATAGGAGGGCATTGCAGTAGTCAAGACGAGAGATAACCAGGGTCTGTACCAGGAGCTGGGTTGCATGTTGGGTTAGGTACGGCCTGATTTTCCTTATGTTGAATAGGGAGAAACGGCATGACTGAGCCACAGAGGCAACGTGATCTGCAAAGTTCAGCTGGTCATCGATCATGACACCTAGGTTCTTGCCACTTTGGTGGGAGAAACAGACAGGGAGTCGATCTTGATGCTGATGTCGTGGTGTATGGCTTGTTTGGCTGGGAGGACCAGCAGCTCGGTTTTGGAGAGATTTAGTTGGAGATGATGTCCTTTCATACATGCAGATATATCAGAAAGACAGCCCGAGGTCCGTGTTGACACCGTGGAGTCGTCAGGCGGAAAGGACAGATAGAGCTGGGTATCATCAGCATAGCAGTGATAAGAGAAGCCATGGGCGTGGATGATTGAGCCCAGCGAGGTGATGTACAGGGCGAAGCACAGATCCTTGGGGTACTCCTGTGGTGAGTTGGTGAAGTGCCGATGTCTGTCCTAGCCATGATACATTGAACGACTGTCCAGTAAGATAGGATTTGAACCAGGAGTGCACTGTGCCATCAATACCCATGTTGGTCAGCTTGTCCAGTAGAATGCGATGTTTGACCGTGTCAAATGCTGCTGATAGGTCCAGCAGGATGAGCACTCAGGATTGACCTGCCGCTCTGGCCTCTTTTAATGCTTCCGTCACAGACAGAAGCGCCGTTTCAGTGGAGTGGCCACTTGTGAAACAGGATTGGTTGGAGTCGAGGAGGTTGTTCTGAGTGAGAAATCCTGTGACCTGTTTAAAGACAGTTTGTTCAATGGCTTTGGAAAGGAAGGGAAGAAGAGAGACAGGCCGTTAGTTCTCCACTTGAGTGGGAGCAAGGGATGGTTTTTTGAGTAGCGGTGTTACCTGGGCTTGTTTGAAGGTGGTGTCAGCCAGTGTCAGCCGTGAGGTTAGTTGGAGGAGGTGGGTTTAGTAAAGATTTGAAGGTGGGGAAGAGTTTCTTGGTGTCCGTGGCATTGTGAATCTTGTCATGATAGAAAGCCTTTTTCGCAGCAGTGACACTGGATGAGAAGGAAGATAGCAGTTTTTGGAATTGTGTTAGATCGACTGGATTCTTAGTTTTGTGCCATTTCCTCTCAGCAGCTCTGAGGTTAGTGCGCATTGAACGAAGTGAGTCATTAAGCCATGCATGAGACTGAGTGGATTGTGCGGGTCTGGTAGACAGAGGGCACACACGATCCAAGCAGGAGCTCAGCATAGAACAGAGTGACTCTGGGGCATCATCAACCTCAAGAGAAGAGAAACTGCTAGATGGTGGAAGAGCAAATGCCACCAAGGAGGAAAATTGAGTAGGTAGATTCTGGAGATTGCGATGGAAAGAAATAGTGGGAGTAGGAGCAGATGGTTGCTGACAGAGAGAAACTTTGAACTGAATAAAGTAATGGTCAGATAGATGTAGAGGAGTAACTGTCTGCGAAGTAGTGGCGCACTTCCTGGTGAAAATGAGATCAAGTTCCTTACCGGCTTTGTGAGTTGGAGGACTGCAAACTCGCTGTAGCTCAAAGGAGTCCATCAGAGATAGAAAGTCTGCAGAGCCTGGATTATCTAAGTGGATGTTCATATCACCGAGAACAAGCATGGGACAGTCATGCTCAGGGATAGAAGAAAGCAGAGTGTCGAGTTCCTCAAGGAAATCCCCCATTTGACCTGGCATGGTATTCAAAGGAGCTGTCAGATGGTACCAATTCAGTATATTTCCATTTGTCTGATATTAACAGCTCCGTACCACCCCCTCTCCTGGATAGACATGAGGTGTGGGAAAATGCATAGTTCGTGGAGAGTGCAGCAGGAGTGGCATTGTTCTCTGTGATCCAGGTTGTAGAATCGGAATCTGCGACGACTGGAGACAACTGGAATGGAGTAGAGACACATTGTAGCAAGATAAAGGTTGCACAGAAGATTAAGTTACCGAGACGGACATGTTAATTTGTTAATTAGGTAGGTGTCCTTGCTCGGTGGACAAGCGCAGGTAGACACGCTCGTCTTTACCCCAGTCAGTCTTAAAGACACGCGCAGGCAGACATGCTCGTCTTTACCCCAGTCAGTCTTCACACAAGGAGGGCTGAACACAAGGGCTGACACTTCAGTGTCACTCCTGCTATTAAGAATGATGATTGACTGCACCCGGCTGAGACCGCCCACCAAGAGTCAGACAGAAATAGGCTTACTTCCTATGTGTGCAGCTGCTCTGAGGGTTCCAGGGAGCAGCAAGGTTTTTAAGGGTTATGTGAGAAGACCGCCCACCCAGAGTCAGACAGAAACAATAGGCCTGATAGGAGTGGCCAACGACCAATTGATCTCTGATGACCCAGCAGTGCTAGTAGTTCACACCTTCTGATGGCTTGTAGGTGTATTACAAATCAGGTGGTTTCCCACAAGACAAGTAATCCAGAAGCAGCTTCAAGTTAGGAGAATAGGAACAGAACTAAATAAGCAGACACTCACTCACTTCCTATGTGTGCAGCTCCTCAATGATGTGACCCACACAAAAACCATCATCACTCCAACTATCCAGAAGCCATGGCTGACCTGTGATGTCCATCGACTGCTGAGGGAAAGAAACAAAGCCTGCAGAGACAGGGACAAGACAAACTAGACTGAGAACAGCAAGAGCCAACCTGTCCCAAGGGATCAGGAAAGCAAAACAGGAATACACACGTAAGACAAGCTGCCATTTTAAGCAGAGACACACACAGCCTGTGGCATTCAGACTATCACAGACTATAAACCCACATCACAGACCTGCGACAGCAACATCTCTCTGCTCAATGACCTCAACAGCTTCTTTGTACAGTTTGAAGCACAAAACAACACATGTCCACAGAAGACTCCCCCCCCCCCCCCCCCCCCAAGACCAGACTCACTGCTGCCAGCGTGAAGAGGACACTCTCCACTGTCAACGGCCACAAGACGGCAGGTCCAGACATCATTCCTGGTGTGTGCTGAAAACTGACCATGAACGATGAGACCCACTACAGGAAGGAAGTTGACAGAGGAGCTTAAGGATGTCTTCACGGATGTCTTTAACACTTCTCTGAGACAAGCTGTTGTTCCATCATTCTTCAAGGCCACCACCATCATACCTGTGCCAAAGAAACCTGCTCCATCCTGCTTCAGTGACTACCGCCCTGTGGCACTGACCCCCATCATCATGAAATGCTTTGAACGGCTAATCATGCAACACATCAAATCCACCCCCCCCCCCACTCTGGACCCCTTCCAGTGTGCATAACGGTCACCTGAGGATGCAATCTGCTCTGCCCTCCACCCAGCCTTCTCCCACCAGGAGAAATCTGTAAAGACTTGTGAAAATGCTGTTTATAGACTTCAGTTCAACTGTATAATCCCACAACAGTTCATCTGCAACACCTCACTATGGGGCTCAACACGTCACTATGCAACTGGCTGCTGGACTTCCTCAGTGAGAGGCCACAAGCAGTACATGTTGGCAATAACACCTCAAGTAGCATCACACTGAGCACAGGGGTCTCTCAAGGCTGTGTGCTCAGTCCCCTGCTCGTCACCCTGCTGACACACGACTGCACACCAACCTACAGCACCAATCACATGGTAAAGTTTGCAGAAGACACAACTCTGGTTGGTCTCATCACAAAGAATGATGAGACCCACTACAGGAAGGAGGACGACCTTCTGAACACATGGTGCAGAGACAACAACCTCCTGCTGAATGTCAGCAAGACCAAGTAGATGCTGTTGCTGACTTCCGGAGAGGTCTACCTCAACACCATGAATGACCATGAATGCTGCAGCACCTCTACTTCCTCTGCAAACTCAAGCAAGCAAGAGCTTCCGCACTTTCTACAGGGGCGCCATTGAGAGCCTCCTCACCAGCTGCATCACTGTGTGGGTGGGAGCTCCACTGACTACAACAGTTAAACTCTACAGTGCATAGTGAACACAGCTGGAAAGATCATTGGTGCCCCACTCCCCTCCCTGCAAGACACACACAACACCCGCCCCACACCATGTTTGTGAGTGACGCCAGCCACCCCACACACAGTCTCTTCAGCCTCCAGGAGATATAGGAGCATCCGTGCCCACTCCACCAGACTAGCAAACAGCGTTATCCACCAGGCTGTCAGGAAACTGAACTCTCTCCCCTCTCCCCCCTCCTCTCTCCCACTCCCTCCTCTCTGAACTCTGAAGATGCATTTACATTTTTGCACTCCTACTTACACATAGTGGGTTTTTTTTTACAGTTTTTGTCCATCAGTGCATTTCTTTTTACACAATTACAACTCAGTCTCAAAATAATTACAACTCAGTCTCAAAACCATTACAACACAATCTCAAAATAATTACAACTCAGTCTCAAAACCATTACAACACAATCTCAAAACAAGTGCTGTCTGTAGGAAAAATAATGAGTGACACAACATAGACTGAATAGCGACCTCTGTGTTCTGTGGAGTGTGTGTTGTGTGAAGTGTGTGTTGTGTGGAGTGTGTGTTGTGTGAATTGTGTGTTGTGTGGAGTGTATGTTGTGTGAAGGGTATGATCACACTGTAAAAGGAATGGCTTTCCAC
>PYXC01000769.1:20000-30000 GCA_015244755.2 Tenualosa ilisha
GACCAACACACACACAGACACACACACTCCTGGCGTGGAGGGCATTGAAGACCAACACACACACACACACACACACACACACACTCCTGGCGTGGAGGGCATTGAAGACCAACACACACACACACACACACACACACACACACACACACACACACACACTCCTGGCGTGGAGGGCCTAAGTCAGGGGTATTCAATTAGAAATTGACTCAGGCCAGACTTTAAAACCAAGGACCTAAGCTGGGCCTCATGTTTTCAGTGTGTCCACATCCATTTGGAATATTGAATATTGTTTGATTGACAGTAGCCTGCTGTATGTGTGAATAATTAATAACTGAAATAGTTCAATTAATTGCATCTTATTATTTGATAAAGCACTTAATGCTTTGTGTTTACATTAGGTGGAAAAATTCAGCTTGGCCTAGTAGACTCCCTCTGCTAAAACAGGCGCCTGTGCCTTTAAGAGGTCCGGTGTGCTCTGACTTGCCAAAGGAGTATGTATGGCTTTCAGCCTGAACAGGCTTGGATCAGGATTATGTTTAGACATCACAAAACATTTCAGGACCAGACTACCTAGACTGCTGAGCAGACTTTAGCCTAACAAATCAAGCAATAAAGAGACTGACCACCCTCACTCTCCAGCAGAACTGAACACTCTCACTCTCCAGGACAACTGAACACTCTCACTCTCAAGCACAACTGAACACTCTCACTCTCCAGCACAACTGACCACTCTCACTCTCCAGCAGAATTAGACACCCTCACTCTCCAGCAGAACTGAACACCCTCACTCTCCAGCAGAACTGAACACCCTCACTCTCCAGCAGAATTAGACACCCTCACTCTCCAGCAGAACTGAACACCCTCACTCTCCAGCAGAACTGAACACCCTCACTCTCCAGCACAACTGAACACCCTCACTCTCCAGCAGAATTAGACACCCTCACTCTCCAGCAGAATTAGACACCCTCACTCTCCAGCAGAACTGAACACCCTCACTCTCCAGCAGAATTAGACACCCTCACTCTCCAGCAGAATTAAACACCCTCACTCTCCAGCAGAACTGAACACCCTCACTCTCCAGCACAACTGAACACCCTCACTCTCCAGCAGAATTAGACACCCTCACTCTCCAGCAGAATTAGACACCCTCACTCTCCAGCAGAACTGAACACCCTCACTCTCCAGCAGAACTGACCACCCTCACTCTCCAGCAGAATTAGACACCCTCACTCTCCAGCAGAACTGAACACCCTCACTCTCCAGCAGAATTAAACACCCTCACTCTCCAGCAGAATTAAACACTCTCACTCTCCAGCAGAATTAGACACCCTCACTCTCCAGCAGAATTAAACACCCTCACTCTCCAGCAGAATTAAACACCCTCACTCTCCAGCAGAATTAGACACCCTCACTCTCCAGCAGAATTAAACACCCTCACTCTCCAGCAGAATTAAACACCCTCACTCTCCAGCACAACTGAATACCCTCACTCTCCAGCAGAACTGAACACCCTCACTCTCCAGCAGAATTAAACACCCTCACTCTCCAGCAGAACTGAACACCCTCACTCTCCAGCAGAATTAAACACCCTCACTCTCCAGCAGAATTAAACACCCTCACTCTCCAGCAGAACTGAACACTCTCACTCTCCAGCAAGTACGATACAAGTGGCACAGATGGATCTGTTTTTCATCCCCTCCCCTCTATGTAAGTGTGGATTTACCCAGTAGACTGAGTGGAGTGAGGAGGAGATTCACCCACAGATTCAGAAGGAGAATGAAGCAAACATGTGTCACCTGTGATTAAATGCTCTATTGTGGAACATGTGGAGGGCGTTAACTCAGACAGCCACACAGGAGAATACACGAAATACCAACAATACTTGGTTGATGATTCGCCTCCTTCTATGCTATCATAAGGTCTTAAATGTTTGTCCTCTTCCTGCAGTAAACCTGTAATGCAGTCATCAGTCCTGTCGGCCGGACGAGGTTTAGGCTGTTAAACACAATTCAAACTGGTGCGCTCTTCATGCAGAGGACAACTACTGGATCAAAAAGGCAGCATGCTGATGTGCAGGTAGCTTTATAAAGTACATCATGTAGACTACAAAAGTCCCATTCAGAGCTGCATCCACGGGTTATAACAGATAATCAGAAAAGCAATGATTGGGATTGGGCAGCTGTGGGATTGTCCCTCTGTGCGTGTGTGTGTGTGTTTAATGTATATGTGTGTCTGTCCGTGTGTGTGCGTGCGTGCATGCAGTGTTTATGTGTGTGTGTGTGTGTGTGTGTCATGCTAATGAATAGGAACAGCTGGGCACCATAAGACATCCTGTCACACTGCAGGTAACAAGCTCACAGAATGAGCCAAAAGGTCTGCCTGTCTCAAAGAGGGTGCAGAAAGGGCTGTTGCACACACACACACACACACAAGACACAAACACTACACACACACACACACACAAGACACAAACACTACACACACACACACACACACACAAGACACAAACACTACACACACACACACACACACACACACACAAGACACAAACACTACACACACACACACACACACACGACACAAACACTAGGCACACACACACACACACACAAGACACAAACACTAGGCACACACACACTCTTCTGTGGCACCCATTACACTACACACTAAACACAAATGCACTGATGCTGGTCTGTGGTGCACTGATGCTGGTCTGTGGTGCACTATCACTGGTCTGTGGTGCACTGATGCTGGTCTGTGGTGCACTATCACTGGTCTGTGGTGCACTATCCCTGGTCTGTGGTGCACTATCACTGGTCTGTGGTGCACTATCACTGGTCTGTGGTGCACTGATGCTGGTCTGTGGTGCACTATCCCTGGTCTGTGGTGCACTATCCCTGGTCTGTGGTGCACTATCACTGGTCTGTGGTGCACTATCCCTGGTCTGTGGTGCACTATCCCTGGTCTGTGGTGCACTATCACTGGTCTGTGGTGCACTATCCTGGTCTGTGGTGCACTATCCCTGGTCTGTGGTGCACTATCACTGGTCTGTGGTGCACTATCACTGGTCTGTGGTGCACTATCACTGGTCTGTGGTGCACTATCCCTGGTCTGTGGTGCACTATCACTGGTCTGTGGTGCACTATCACTGGTCTGTGGTGCACTATCACTGGTCTGTGGTGCACTATCCCTGGTCTGTGGTGCACTATCACTGGTCTGTGGTGCACTATCCCTGGTCTGTGGTGCACTATCACTGGTCTATGGTGCACTATCACTGGTCTGTGGTGCACTATCCCTGGTCTGTGGTGCACTATCACTGGTCTGTGGTGCACTATCCCTGGTCTGTGGTGCACTATCACTGGTCTGTGGTGCACTATCACTGGTCTGTGGTGCACTATCCCTGGTCTGTGGTGCACTATCCCTGGTCTGTGGTGCACTATCACTGGTCTATGGTGCACTATCACTGGTCTGTGGTGCCAAGTGCATTGCAGTTGTAGTGCTGCTCCATCTGAATCAATTTCCATTCCAGCCACAGTAGAGGTCACCTGTGGATCACAGTCTAATTACAGCCATGATGGAGATGGACCAGGAAATTTCTAGAACAAGCATTCAATTATGGCCCAATGAGGCTGTATGGAGGCGCTCTAATACATTTCTCTCTCTCTCTCTCTCTCTCTCTCTCTCTCTCTCTCTCTGGGTCTGATGCACAGATGAACTCACACTGGCCTCAGCTGGCCAACAGAGCTACTCTCTCAATTCCCAGAATCTCTCCCTTTTTCTCTCCCTCTGCCTCTCTCTCCCTCTCTCTATCTCTCCCTCTCTCCCTCTCTCTCTTGCTCTCTCTCCCCCTCTCTCTCTCTCTTTCTCTCTCTCTCTCTTTCTCTCTCCTTCATCCACAGAGGCAATGTAATATCAGACAATAATAAAAACCTCATCCAGCCTAAGGCTCCTCCTCAAGGGACATCCCTTATCACACTGTGTGTGTGTGTGTGTGTGTGTGTGTGTACATGTGTGTGTGAAATTGAAGCTAGAAAAATGTGCTGTCTTTTATGAGAGACGTAGAGGGGGAACCACTGGCATTCATCGAAATCTGACAAGCTGCCCTCATTTACAATCCAACAGTCAGAGAGGAGTTTATTCACATCATGAAATGTATACACACCTTGGCCACGCATTTAACACAGCAGACAACTGGGATGTGTCACTCACAGAGCTGACCAGTGAGATGTGTGACTCACAGAGCTGACCAGTGAGATGTGTCACTTACAGAGCTGACCAGTGAGATGTGTCACTTACAGAGCTGACCAGTGAGATGTGTCACTCACAGAGCTGACCAGTGAGATGTGTGACTCACAGAGCTGACCAGTGAGATGTGTCACTCACAGAGCTGACCAGTGAGATGTGTGACTCACAGAGCTGACCAGTGAGATGTGTCACTCACAGAGCTGACCAGTGAGATGTGTGACTCACAGAGCTGACCAGTGAGATGTGTCACTCACAGAGCTGACCAGTGAGATGTGTGACTCACAGAGCTGACCAGTGAGTGCTCAAACAGACTGGATTTAACAGACTGCTGCCCCTTATCCAGCTTAATGAAGATACAGGCCAGATGAGAAAGAGCCTTGGACAAATTACTAGCAAATATCCACATTCCACAGAATTAAACAATAAAAGTGTGTGACTGGTGAAGAAGTGGCGTGCACTGAACACACACCCAACCTTGTAGACGTTATAGTTCAGTCTGGAAAGTAGGGGGGGTTTGGAGTGAGTGTACACTGCCACCAGAATTGGCCATTTCCTTAACATGCTCAGCAGCAGCGATTCAGCAGTGTGAGTTCACACTAATATCGCACTAATCACTAATCACTAAGCACTAATCACTGATCACTAATCACTAATCACTAATCTCTAATCACTAATCACTAATCACTAATCACTGATCACTAATCACTAATCACTAATCTCTAATCACTGATCACTAATCACTAATCACTAATCTCTAATCACTAATCACTAATCTCTAATCTCTAATCACTAATCTCTAATCACTAATCACTAATCTCCAGAAACATCATTTTAACTAATGTTTGGATCTTTAATTCTTACCCTGTGTTGAGATCAAAATAACAGAATTAAAGTGTGTGTGTGTGTGTGTGCTTTGAAAAACAGACGCAGGAGCTCACACACACACACACACACACATATACATATACCCACAGTGGCCCTGAGAGCTAAGAGCTCAGTAGTGGAGAGAGAGGGCAGCAAGACCTGCATCACAACCAGGAGAAAAGGCCAAAGGTCACAGAGAGACCACAGGCAGCATCAGGGTCACAGACAGTATCACCACAGACAGCATCAGGGCCACAGACAGTATCACCACAGGCAGCATCAGGGTCACAGACAGTATCACCACAGACAGCTCCAGGGCCACAGACAGTATCACCACAGACAGCTCCAGGGCCACAGACACACAGATCAACACCACAGACACGCAGTGTTAGGGACATGAGGACGTCATCTCGGCAGCTGCAGACATCTGATTTGCGTGACCACCTGAGTGTGTGAAGTTTCTGAAGGTTGTGTGAGAGAGTGTGTGAGTGTGTGAGAAATTCAGTGGTGTGCTACAAACACTCCAACTGGAGTGAATAAGAACAGTTATTAGAAGCAGCCCAGTACATGACCAGACCCTCTCCTGCACAGGGGGTCAGAGGACAGAGTTCACTGTACATGAGTGTACATGAGTCAGGCAGATGGCAGCCTGACCTGTGTGTGTGTGCATGTGTGTGTACATGCATGTGTAAAGAGCTGTCTTCAGCCTGAAATTGCTCCTCTACATCAACACACACCCTCTCTCTCTCTCTCTCTCTCTCTCTCTCTCACTCTCTCTCTCTACATACACAAACACACACACAGACACTCTCTCTCTCCCTCTCTCTCTCTCTCTCTACATACACAAACACACACACAGACACTCTCTCTCTCTCTCTCTCTCTCTCTCTCACTCTCTCACTCACTCTCTCTCACTCTCTCTCTCTACATACACAAACACACACACAGACACTCTCTCTCTCTCTCTCTCACTCTCTCTCTCTACATACACAAACACACACACAGACACTCTCTCTCTCTCTCTCTCTCTCTCTCTCTCTCCCTCTCCCTCTCTCTTTCTACATACACAAACACACACACAGACACTCTCTCTCTCTCTCTACATACACAAACACACACACAGACACTCTCTCTCTCTCTCTCTCTCTCTCTCTCTACATACACAAACACACAAACAGACTCTCTCTCTCTCTCTCACTCTCTCTCTCTCTACATACACAAACACACACACAGACACTCTCTCTCTCTCACTCTCTCTCTCTCCCTCTCCTGCTCTCCCTCTCTCTCTACATACACACACACAGACACCCTCCCTCCCTCCCTCTCTCTCTCTCTCTCTCTCTCTCTCTCATACACACACACACACAAACACACACAGTGCATGAGTCTGATGGCTTAAGCTACATCCATGAGTGAGCAGCAGGTGCAGCAGGCCGTTGTTATGGTTCCTGTCGTCAGGGAGATGCTTACAGCTGGCATTATAGGATGGACAACAACAATCTTTGCATACCAATGGAAATCGTGATTTGCTTTCACTCAGGGACACACACACACACACACACACACACACACAACACTCACAGTGCCTGTCATGAGGGTCTTATTATCTGAGCAAGTGTCAGCTCAAATCATACACACACACACACACACACAACACTCACAGTGCCTGTCATGAAGGTCTTATCATTTGAGCAAGTGTCAGCTCAAATCAGGCAATTTCCTGAGATAATTCATGCTCATCCATTACTCACACACACACACACACACACACAAACAACACACACACGTAGAAAGCCTCGTAAATTCACAAGGCTTGTGTGTGTGTTTGTTTGTTCTCACAAGTACGTGTGTGTTTATGGGGTCACACACATGCATGCGCACACACACACACACAAACACACACACCTCATCATGTTCCACAGAAGCAGAGGAGGGCTTTAAGAGTGCTTACCTTGCCTTTTTGAGATTGGCCGTGTATGTGTGTGTGTATGTGTGTGTATGTGTGTGTGTGTGTGTGTGTGTGTGGGGGGGTGTGTGTTTGGGGGGGGGGTGTTTGGGGTAAAGCTGTTAACTTAGGATGGCAGCCTATACCCACAAATAGAAACTGGGTTTGGGCTCTCGGTTGTCCTTCCAGAGGGCTCATGATGATGAAGCTTCCTTTAGCTTTGCCTGCTGTCGCCACAGAAACACCACTTTGGTCTCCATCCCATCAGTAACATTAGCATATGTACAGAAAAAACACCAATTAGGAGGAACTACCAGGCTTGTAACTTTGGAACAAGACAGCTGACGTCTCCATTTTTTTCACCTCCCTCATAAACTCATAACACTCATGAACATTTTGAAAATGTGAGACTTGAGAACAATATTTGGCTTTTTCTCAAGACACTGACAAATAATCCGGGTTTATTTCAATGAGTAAGACATGAGTGGCGGGACAGACTGTAACTCCAGTGTGATCTTAGACATGCATGTGGTATTACCCCTGTGTGAAGTCTTTCAGGAAGAAACCTCTTTGCATGAAGAGAGGAGATGAGTTTGAAATAAAAGTGCCGTGTTGTTCTTGTCCATGTCAGTGCACGTCTGAGAGGCCATATCTCAGAAAGCACACAAGACACCAAGCAGACACTTCCGCTTGATCCTGATAAGACATGCAGGAATCTTTGAGGACCATGGTGTCGGCCCTGGTTCAACTGATATGGAATTGCCCGTAGTTTGACCTGTAAAGAGAATTTGTGCGTTGAGAGAAGGCCTGACTATGTTGACTAAGTCTCAGCTGTGTGTGTGTGTGTCTGGTGTGTGTGTGTGTGTGTGAGTAGGGGCCCATCTGTTGCCGAGTCTGTTCTTCTCTGGTCTGTCCCACTGACCTCCTCTTGTCTCTATTGAGCTCACAACTCATAGGGGGAAGACGACACAGTACAGAGTATGTGTGTGTGTGTGTGTGTGTGTAAGTGTGTGTGTGAGTGTATATGTGTGTGTGTGTGTGTGTGCATGAGTGTGTGTGTGTGAGTGTGTGTGTGTGTTTATGAGCGTGAGTGTGTGTGTGTGTGTGTGTGTGTGTATGTGTGTGTGAGTGTGTGTGTGTGTGCCTGTGCCTGTGCTGTGTGAGTGTGTCCTTGTTTCAAAGGCAGTAATGCAGCACCCAAATGTGTGTGGGATGTGTATGCGTATGAGATCAGTATGTGTTCTTTATGCTTGGGCTGTCTGCTGTATGTTGCATAAATCACACACACACACACACACACACACACAGAGAGATGCTGTGTCGCTGCCATTCTCCAGAATGTTCCACTGAGCTCCAGTGCGCCTGCTAAGAAGGTTCTGAAATACTGCTGCAGCGTAACAATAAGATGTCTTAATGAAATATTTATCATGGACTGAGGCCATTTTAATTAGCATTTGCTAAAGAAGCATCACTGCAGATTTATGGAGCACTGCGCTCTCACAACCGAGCTTTGGGGGAATGTCATTTTGAGCCTGTGTGCATGTGGCAGTGTGTGTGTGTGTGTGTGTGTGAGAGAGAGAGAGACAGAGGGAAAGAGAAAATGTGTGTGTGTGAGAGAGACACTGAGAGAGACTGGAGAGATAAAGGACAGAAGAATATGGGGTTTTTTTGCTTGTGTGTGTGTGTGAGACAGAGAGAGTGTTTTGTGTGAATTCTACTTGCTTATTCGGTTTGCACTGACAAGCCTACAGATGGGCCTTAAGAGATGTGTGTGTGTGTGTGTGTGTGTGTGTGTGTGTGTGTGTGTGTGTGTGTGTGTGTGTGTGTGTGTGTGCGTGTGTGTGACCGGATGAGAGCTCCACTCTAAGGAGGGAAACAACACCAACACACTCACGTGCAGTAAGTAGTATAGTGTGTGTCAAACAGACCGCATGAGAGCTCCACTCTAAGGAGGGAAACAACACCAACACACTCACGTGCGGAGCTACGACATCGGCACTTTGTATGAGGAGCTTAATCTCAAGCATTCTCTCTTTTCCATTTCTTCTGAAGAGTGTCATCAGTTTTAGCATTCTCTCAGACACCACCATTCATTGGTTTCATGACTGTTTCAGACGTGTGTCTTGTTCTGGATTATTCCATCGGTTCTGTGGAAGTTTCCCTTTCTTGCTTGTTGCCATGTAGGGTTGAGTTGAGCTCTTGAAATTCCCCGTCAGTCAGTGGTTGAAGTTTGAACTCTGAGGACTGAGGGTTGGGATTCTGGTTTGTGGATTTGTGGAGATTTAGACTTAGTCTGTCGAAGTCTTGTCCTAGTCTGTCTTAGTCCAAGTCTTAGGCTGTCTTAGTCTTAGTATTAGTCCCTAGTTTTAGTCTTAGTCTGTCTTAGTCTTAGTCCTAGTCTGTCTTAGTCCAAGTCTTAGGCTGTCTTAGTCTTAGTATTAGTCCTAGTTTTAGTCTTAGTCTGTCTTAGTCTTAGTCTTAGTTCCCTGCATTCCCATCTCGCTCCACAAAGGCTCTGTTCATCTTTTTGACTTGTGAGCTTTGGGACTCTTTTGACTCCTGTCTGGTCTCTGAATGTGTCGATGGCCTCCCTGTCCTGACGGCTCCTCTTGCTGACACACACTTCAGTGCACTGGTCTGCTGAACACACACAGAGTTGGGAGTAGAAAGGTCCCGCAGCACTCTCTTTTTCTTCTCTCTCTCGCTCTCTCTCTCTCTCTGCCCTCCTTAACTCTCACTCTCTCTGTTTAGTTGCACTCCCTTGCTCTCCTCAACCTCCCTCTCTTTCCTTTCCCTCCCTATATACCACTGTGTGTTTTGTGTGTGTGTGTGTTTTTTGTGTTTGTGTGGGTGTGTGTAGTATAGTTCCAGAGGGCAGTCATAAGGTAGTGTTTTCCTGCCTCTGTTGCTCTTGGGTGCTCCTTGCTATGAGATACTGCAGAGTGT